>VYZM01020503.1:1510189-1614681 GCA_013398915.1 Dromas ardeola
AAAAAAAAAAAAGTAGGAAAAAGACTTTTTGGGCTTGGATTTATGTTTTTAAATGTCCTCTATAAATAGGTGCAATGTCTTAATTGAAAGCTGAGATTTTCTCACCTCCCCCTTCCCTCCTCCAAGAAGCAGGGCTTTAGTAAATGATGTGGTAAGTACAGCAAATACATCAAGAGTTATAAATGTCTGCTACCTGAATTGATAAGCTGGGGTTTGGTTTCTGTAAACAGCAGAATGCTGCTTTTGCAGGTACAGAAAAGCTTTTTTCTTCAAGGGAAACTGTAAATGAACTAGGAGGGTAATTTAACATTCACAGTTGGTTACATTGGATTAACTCCTTTAATGTTTTATACACACGTAGGAACCCCGGAAAAGGCATTTCAGAAGTGAGACTTTTTTTCTATGAAGTTCTGGATTTTGATTTAAAATTTGATATTCCTTAGTACCAGTGTGGCTGAAATGAGTGCTATTGTTTCATGAGGGTCTTTCTCCCATTTAAAATTTATTATTCATCATGTGGAAAAAAAACCCAACACCCCAAAACAACATAGTCTCCGGCTTTGATGGCAAAGTACACGCAGGAAAGTTTTAAAATACAAACGAGATTCTCAAGAATCTGATGGCATGAATCTAATTGCACCTAATGCTGATTACCCTGTTGATCTCGAGCATTTTACTGTATTCCAGATACATCTGGAAGTCTGACGTTTCAAATGTTGCCAATAATTAAATATACATTTACGTTTATCTGTATAAAAACACAAATGCAGGCTGGAGCTGCTGGTTTGCCTTGTGAGTAGAGCAGGGGGTTTTTTTAGATCCCCCCCCGCGTTGGGTTTATAACCCAGCTGACCCCCGTTACCTGGGAATGCCCCAGTGCTCTTTCACTGCGCTCCAGGAAAGCGGTGGTTTCCCTGTGGAGGGAGGGATTTTTGTTGTGTTTAATTTTCCTTGGGCTTGATAATGTTTCACTTGAGGTTTGCTGCTTTCGTTCTTGTTGATTGAATTAGGGAATTGTGGCTTAAGATTGATGCTTTTTATCCTCCCCCCTCTTCCCCTTTGGGGAGTGCGTTTTATAATAAGTTAAAATGATTAATGAGAAAGTGTGATTTTAATCGTTTCTTTTAAGAAAAGCTGAGTATAAATTGTAGAGGCTGTGATGCCCGTGCTTGTGATCTTAAACTGGGATTATTGGTGTTTTGGCTTGTCTGTTATCTTTCCCTTTGTTGGGTGTTTGTTACAGCTGCCAGTCTGTGGCAAAAATCTGCTTTTTGTGAGTCTCGGCGTGGGGTCAGTGGGTTAATGATGGAAAGGATTTCCTCAGAGCTCTGCTGTTGTCATCTATAGGCTTTGGGCATCTTAAATGGACAAATATCCTAATCTGGCTAACGCCGCTTTCATTTAACTTTGCACCAAAGTTTTTGATTCATACAGTGCCTGGGAAGAGGCCAGGAGAGGGAGGCAGAGTACGCTGCAAAGCAGAGCTCCCTTCGAGTGGATTCAAATCTGTCTTGAGTTTATGGATGTGAAAATGTTGGTCCTGCATCAAACCCCCCACCCCACACCAAACCCCAGGGAGCGGTGCTGGGGCTTTCCTGGCCTCCCTGCGACCTCCTGGCCATTGCTGGGCTCTGGCTGGTGGCAACACACTCGTGATACGAGCTGCTTGCTGGTAGGGCTGCCAAGATGCTGAGGGGACGGGAACACCTCTCTGATGAAGAAAGGCTGAGGGATTTGGGTCTCTTCAGTCTGGAAAAAAGACGGCTGAGGGGGGGGCCCTTATCAACGCTTACAAATACTTCAAGGGGGGGCGTCAGGAGGATGGGGCCAGGCTCTTCTCAGGGGTGCCCAGTGACAGGACAAGGGGAAACGGGCACAAACTTGAGTATAGGAAGTTCCACCTAAACCTGAGGAGGAACTTTACTTTGAGGGTGGCAGAGCCCTGGCACAGGCTGCCCAGAGAGGTGGGGGAGTCTCCGTCTCTGGAGACATCCCAAACCCGCCTGGACGCGTTCCTGTGCCACCTGCTCTGGGTGACCCTGCTCTGGCAGGGGGTTGGACCAGATGATCTCCAGAGGTCCCTTCCAACCCCCACCATTCTGTGATTTTGTGGTTCTCTGTAATTTACAGCACTGAGTGAAGCTGTTCTGTGCTCCATGTTACCTCCCATCTTGGGTGGGGGCTCACAGCGATATCCCAGGTGGGACTGGAAGATCCTAGGCTGAAATCTCATTCCATGAGATGATAGTTGTTTCAAGTGAGCTAATCTGTACAGATTGAGGTTCATTTCAGGACAATTAGGCTAATTTACTGTAATTTCATGATTGCAAGCAGCAGCATTTGGTTTATCAAATAGGTAGCATTTGGTATAAATCAAATGTGTCCTGAGAATTTAAGTCCAAGAAATGTTCAGCTGTATGAATCACGTGGCGGTGATCTCGCCTGCAGTAAAAAAAATTAAAAAAAAAAAAAAGGGGAAATAAACATTTGAAAATCAGAGCTTTTGTGTCTGTAGCGTTTTCTATGGTGAGAACTAGTTTTGTTTGTCAAAGCCTCCCAAACTGAATAGAAAAATACAAAGAGAAAAACTAGTCTTCTCTTAGCAATAGATCTGCTATCTGCCATTTTGCTGTAAAAAAACCAATCAACCAACCAAAAAAAACCCAAACACACCTGTGTTTCAAGGAAATAAAAAATATTTGGGGAAATTGTAACTCTTACGAGAGTCATATCAAGGGCCTCTCATACTCCTGGGGATCAGTCCAGATTCATCAATGACTTTTTCCATAATTGTGCCCTGTGTAAAAAAAAGCTTTATTTGAGGTCCCAGGCAACCTTGGAAGTTCTTCTGGAATGCCTTAATTTGGTTTAGCTCAGCTTCATATTAGAGTAGATGATCTCACACTGGCCTGGAGCGCACGCACTGTGCTTATTACAGGGCTTTGCCTGGTGCATACTTAGGACCGATGCTAGGACAGTGCGACCAAGGAAATGACAAAAGTCTTTGCGTCGTGGGTAAATGCAAAGAAAATGAAATTAGTGCTTGGTGTTGCTTGCAGTACCCCAAGGAAGCACGGAGTTAGCCAGGTCAGAAATAACTCACCCTAAAATAATGATGTGATTGAAGCTCAGGGCAAGTTTCACACAGAATTTCTTGCCAGAGAAGAGGTTTTAACTAAATAAAGTTCTGGTGAACAATTACTCTCATAATTCAGCGGTAATCCTGTTGGGGAATTGCTCTCAGTAACTCTTATATTATTAATGAGCTCAACTAACATGAGGGATTAATAAACACTGCAACACTCTTGATGAAATGTTATTTGTTTATTCCCACTCTACACATGGCATACCTGAGGAATGAAGCGTTTTCCTCGCTTTTGGTAGGTACAGAGGTACTCTTTCACTCCTCAGACGCAGCCGCCAGCTCTCAGCCTGTGGGTTTGTCACTCTGGAAGCTCATCTGGAAACTTCTTCTCTCATCCCTCCTTTCCCTCGTTTGCCAGCACAGACCATGGCATCTCTTGCAGTTTTTCATCCAGTGTTGTACTCTGTCCATCTATACAGGAGATACTCAGGCGTTTAGCTACCTGTGATAGCACCTTGATTTTTTTTTTTTTTTTGGAAGAAAAAAAAGAATTAGGCAAAATATGAATCTTGTATGTGAGGAGGTCTTGGTGTCTTCTGGGTCTGGACCAGCGAGGGGTGATATTGAACGCCTCCGAAGAAAGGAGTCTTCCAATGAGCTGGTGTATTCCTTAAAATCACAGCAGCCTGATTCCAGCCCTGAGCCTGGGGCACTCCGGCAGGCAGGCTGGGTTGCGGGTGCTCGTGTAACATGTGCTGGGGCTATGGGACATCCTGGGTGGACCTTCTTTTGACCTCCCAATCTTTTCTGTCAGCAAATGCACCTGAGGCTGGGCTAGCCTTTCTCCATAAGCAGCCTGAGAATTAGTTATGACATTTCTTGTTAGGAAGTAAACTCCATCTGCCATTTTCTGCCTACGTTACCAGGTATTTTCCCTCCCCCTTTACAAGTCTAAACCATTAGCACTCTAATGCATCATCTAGATGGTGATTTTTCGTGGCTTGATGGTCTACTCAGCCCTCTCTACTCTCGTCACCGAGATGTGACAGCGTTTTTATGGCTCTCTTGCTAAGAACAGCTAATCAGAGCACCGAGCAATTGCAAGGTCGGTGCGATAAGCAGCAGTAAGCGGCCCGCGTTCCCCTTGGGTACCCACCTTCCCCCATCAAAGCCTGCTGGGGGGAGGGAACGTGGCACAGTAGGAACACAACCTGGTGACAGACTACAGCAAAAATGAGGAACGATAGGTGTTTATTGGAAGTCACTCATTACAACCTCAAACCCATAATCTCCTAGACTTTCCCAGGTGCTGGAGGGGGTTGTTAGGCTGGTGAATGACTCCTTTTGTTTGATTTACTGCCTGGAAAGAAGGGTGTCCACTGTAAGATGCTTCCTTTCAGGGTATAGTTTTGAAATATTTTTCAAGTATCTGCTGTGGTGCCATTGTTTCCTTTAATAAACAGAAATAAGCATACGATGAGAAAGACGTTGCAAGGGTTGCTGCATTATAGTAGAAGGTAACGTGTTTGAAGAAGACCACTTGCTATATTGTCTAGGGCTGATGTGGTTAACAAATGGATGAATAATTAAGCAAACTTATACATAATTAAGTCCGCAGTCTGTAGGCGTATGACCAAATTGGACAGACTTTTGTCAAGGTGTATATGTTAACCCTTGAAAGAAATCTCAAATCTTTATGGAAGAGCAAGGCTCTTTGAGCAAGTATTAGCTGCTTTCCTTGCTGAATTTCCAGTTAACTTTCCTGGGTTTTCTTTTGTTTTTGGTTTGTTTTTTTTTTTTCCAATTTTTTTAATTTATTTTTCAAATGTCCCTTATTATTTTACCACTTATGTCTCACCCCTACAGCTCAGCACGTATGGCGTCATTTGTTTTTCATTTCAGTATGTTGTTGTATACTGTATTATTCCACGTAGAAACTGATGTAGAGAGTTGTAAAACTACTTGATGGACTTAAATATGTAAAGCTAACTGTGATTCAGGGGAAATTAAGGCTACAAGACTTGAGGGTTTGGGTTTTTTTTCAGCCTGAATTTTTTTTTTCCGCCAGCTTTGCACCTACATTTTTTATTTGGGTTTCATAAGCTTATGTTTTAATTAATATAAAAACCCCCCACCCTTAAATGGATATCGGATGAATATAAGAGTTATTGCAGATGTATTTTACTCTCTGTGAGACTGAGTTATTGGGTAAGGATCTGATCCTTGAAGATCCCGCAAGTGTTTTAGCGGGTCTGGTTCCCCTTTGCTGCTTGGGTTGTAAATGAGCAGCGAGTGTCAGTGGAGCCATCTCCTCTGTTGTTATGGGAACACGAACCGTGGGGTGCCAGGGAATTTGTTGAATGATATGCAAAATCAGAGCTCTGGAAGGGGCGGCTCTTTCCTTCTTAGAGAAATTTACACTCTTGCTTTTGCAGTGATGCTTTGAGAACAAGCTGCCTGGAAATAAAGCGGGTTTTGGAGCCGTAATCCATGCTGGTGAAAAACAGGCTTTATGTCCATGCAGTGTTGCGATGAAGCCATCTGCGCACTGCTGTCTGTGGATCTCCATCTCCATCCCCTTCTATACTATTACAGTAACTCACAGCCGTGCGAGACGTGGGAAACCCACGTTCGCAGCTCTCCGGAATGCCTTTTTGCAGTTTATTGAATTACCGTCTGCTTCAGGTCCTGAGGTTCAAGATAGGGTCCGTGGTGCTAAGCTACATCTATTTCCCACTGTAATAACAGTGGCTGTACAAGTGTTTTAATATCAACCAACTTGCATTTTGAGTAGCATGTCCTCTTTGAAGGAGGAATAAAAGAGACGATACGAAGTCTTGAGGGATATTTCAGGGTGAGACAGTGCAGACAAGCCGGCTCCAGCGCAGCCATAAATGTTCAGAGACCGGTGAGTAAAAAATCCTCACCCATGGGTGGAGAGATGCTTTCTTCTGGATCTGCAGAAACCACAGCATTTCCCTTTTTACCCAAGAAATTTAGCCCAGGGGATGCTGCTTGTCCTTTGCCATGGCTGTGCCTCCAGTCCACAGGATGCACAGGAAAAATATATGGGGAAAAATATACATGTGGTCATAAAGCTTCCTGGCAGCGACTGTGCAGCTCTGGATCTTGTAACTTTGGGAGACTTCTTCACTATAAATTCATTTTAGGCTGTTTTGGGTGGAGGGTATGCAAGCTGCATAGTTCAAGGGCTTATTTAAAATGCTTTTTCCTACTTTAAGACAAGGCAAAGCCTTCTGCATTTTGGAGCCCGTTCAAGCATGAAGTTGAGCTGCAGCAAAGTATTTCGTTTCATTACTTTTCACTCCATCTTTCTTCCTAAAAATGTCTAAAACACACGTAACGTTAGAAATGCTCGAATGCGTAACAGTAAAACTGCAGAAACTTTGGCACTCTTATCTGATTGGAAATTCAAATGGAGTTTGCTACTGTGAATCTAAATCCGTCTTTCGGTGTACTACGCACGAAAAAGAAGGTGGGGATGATGTTACTAGAAGTTAGCATTTATGTAATAATTTGCATACATGATTTGCATCATGGAAGCTTCTAAAGAGTATTAAAACTCATGTTTTAAAGAATAGAACTAGGAAAACTGAAGATGATTCGGTTTTTTTTCCTCCTCTGAAAAAAAAAAAAAAGTAAAAAGAGTTGCATCTAGTTACCGTGTTTTATTTTCAGAAGCGCCGAGGATCCTAAACTCCCTCTAATGCTTCTGGAAATGACTTGCCGTGCCTGTGGGCGCTCCAGATGTGGTGCCCGGATCTCTCTGGTCCGTTAAGTCCATGGAAGGGTTCACCAGCAGCGCTGCCACAGCGGCTGGAAAAGGGGTGTGTGATTTTTGGGGTGTGCAGAGCAGCTCCATCCCCTGTCCCCTCCCAGGTCAGAGAGATTCCGCCAAACAAGGGTTTTATGCCGTAGGGTTTTATGCTGTTGCATACCTTCCCTCACAAGACGCACATTTTGCCTTCCAGAGTCGTCTTTGCTTAATTCACTAGAGCATTTCACATAACTACTAGAAAAATTAATAAAGCAACTAGCCCTCTCATTCTTTTTCTTAAATATAATTTTTTCATGGATGCTATTTCTCACTTTTTTCACTCTCCTCTTCCCTGCTTTTGCCTAGCCAGCGTTTAGAAGCTACCATTCATCTTAAATTTGGTGATACCATAGGGTCTCTAGCGTGTTTGTGAAAGACCCATGAATGACAGAGAAAATCCAACCCTGTGTTTTCAGTATTTCTAGTCATTCCAGGAGGAAAATAGAAAATGAAATGTTGCAAGCAAGATATGCAAATGTGCGTTTTACCAGCTGAAGGACTATAGTAAATTTTGAAAATTTTGAATTTTTGTCTTGTGGTTTTTTCCTGCCTGACCCAAATGTGGACTTCCAAAATTTTTTTTTTTTTTTTCAGTTTTCTTTATTGCCAATAGAAACATATTGGGCACATTGGCAGCGGTAGCCTTGTAACAGACATTAGCTATTAAAGGGAATAAGAAAGATCTGGAATAATTACCTGTGACTTACTTTCCAATCCGAAATAAACGCTCTTCAATCTAACCTTCTAGTCCTCCTGGAGACACTTTACAAATGCGCTCATGCCTTGTTTTAGAAAGAAACAAATGAGAAACCAATTAATAAAAATCAGTAATGTAACATTTTAAATAACTCAGTTTGTCCTTTGCTGCCAAAGATGCAAATGCCCGCTACTCTGCTCAACAGCCTATCAGAAGAAATCCCCTTCATGTCAAGGAAAAATTACTCTGTAGGGTAACGTAACCACGAAAGAGAAACTTTCTTCTATTGATTAATCCCCTCCAGATAACCTAATAAAAGGAATCACTATATAAAAAAAATAAGAGTTTTATGATTCCTGGTTGTGAATCTGATTGAATTTTGTTTCTTTGCAATATTCTCTTCCCCCCCTCCCCACTCTGTAAAAGCACTTTATTTTTAGGGGCTGTTTAGTAATTCCAAATTGCAGAGGAGCAGGTGTCAGCAGCCTGAACAACATCTGCATGACTACGGATGAAAAAATTATGGCCACTATGGTATAATAGACAATAATATCTTTTGGTTGATGTGCTAAAGTGGTGGGCATGGATCTCCCCTGCGTATGTGCCTGTGCGGACCTTCCCCTTTACCATTTGGACAGCTGGCCCGGGGATTGCAGTGTTGGGTTTTGGCTTCTTGAAGCGGAGTTGCAAATCACCAAAACATCTACGTAAAAGGGCACCTCCTCGTTCAAAAGCACTTTTAACCAGAAGCTTCGATGGAGATCTGGTCTGCTTGGTTTACCAACAAAAGCTGCTTTTTTTGCTGTTGGCTCACCACGGGCGGTGCAGCCCTGGGTGAACGAGCTGGGATCTTTTCTAGTTTATCCATCACATTAGCTAAAAAAACCCCCAGAACACCCTCATCTGAGGAGCTTTGAGCGCTAAGACCTTTCTTTCTGATTTGGAAGTCAGAAGGTGGTATTTCTGGGATCAATTATTCTAGCTGGGAAACTTAGCAAGTTTTATCTGAAGGTTGGGGAGAATATAAGCAAAAATGGCCATCGTAATTCTGGTTGTATTTCCAAATTTATCTGTATTTCTGCTCCTGTAGTAGATGTATCTGTACTGCGCGAGGTGCTTCTATCCGCTATCAAATCCTTCTACATCCAAGCTAATAGGTTAGCTGCAAAAGGAAAATATTTCAGAGGAAGATAAAAGGAGTTTTTATAATATTAATCCTTGAAAAATAACCATATTTCTTTCTGTATTTACCAGGTAATCCTTTAGATCTGACGTTTGCGTGTAGGAGGCATTTATGGATTTTACACAACGTTTTGAGATCAGTGGAAATGAAAAGCAGTATAATTACCCTCTGGCCTTTTATCTTTCTGTGGTATCATCTCTAGAGGATGCAACGATGGGGTAGAGAAGCCTTTGCACAGCGGATAATCACAGCTATTAGAGGAAACAATGCGAACTTAAAAACAACGGCATTTTTCTCTGGAAAGGGTTGGTATTGGTGTCTGTGTTGAGCTATTACTGAAATCACGCAGCCAAGAAACAGCCGCGGTCATGGAAGCACCCACATGTAAAACTAATTGCTGAATATTCTAGTAAATTCTTAAAACATTCAAGGGTTTGATTTTATAAAATGGGGGGAGGGGGACAACACGGAAAGAATGTGAACCTCTGCTTTAAGTGCAAAATTCAAGTCAGCCTTAATTACAAATTTGCAATCGATGCTGCTGTATTTTGAACGTGTTGGTAAATAATTAATGAGCGAGTGCAGCACAAGGATGAAAATTTCCTCTTAAAACCGTATCTTGAGCGAACGCCTAGTGCTGGTGCGTTTTAAAAGAGGGGAAGGAAAGGACCAGATTTACAGTACAACTGGGATTAAAAAAGCGAAGTAGTGGTTTTATTTAGGTAGTTAAAGGCACGTGAAGGGTTTCGCCCGCTCCGGTTTGTCATTATCCCTGATCCGGGAGCAGCAGCTGAGTGAGCGGGATCTGTAATTGCATGGGGAATATTTGCCTGTCAATAAGATCTCGACTGAATGTCACATCCACTTACTGGTGCTTAAAGGGGAGAGGAAATCATTCTGTCTCGCACCCCAGAGAAAGGGCAGAGCATTAATTTATCTCTGTTTGTCTGAAATCAATTGAAAGTACAATGCAAGTTTGTCACTTAAGGATTTTTTAATTTTATTTTAAAATGGGTTTGTTAGGGGAAAAAATGCTGGTAGCTCTGAATTCCTGTGTCATCGCTTCATTTTCCAAAAGCCTGAGGGATTAAAATCCAGGTGTGGCAAAATTCCGTGAGAGTTTTAGCGGAGAATTCAATGGGGATGCTTTTTGCGTTCTCTCTTAGTCATAATTTTGTGGGTAAACCGGGGGCAATTCTTCTCTTTAGAAAACTTATATGTCCTTGTATTGAGTGAAATTTAATCAAACCTACAATACCATCCAAGAACAGTAGCCAGTTCCCTTAGTGCAGTTTATTTGCGGAAATATGGAGAAATTTGCAGCGACACCTGAGGTCACTTGTGGTTGTGCCCTGGAAATCAGTTGATGCTCAGTGTAATGCAAAGTCCTCTGAAAATGCGGCTCCTGACAGTCTCAGACAAGCACGCTATTTTCCGAATATTTCAGTAAATAATCATTATTTTTTGTCTTACCTCTGTCTTGATATACCTCGCTGTTCTGCAGGCAAAATAGGGATGATTATATTCTCCCATCTTGGAGAAGACTGGTGAAAAAGTTAATGTTTTTGTATTTATTTAACCTTGTATATAACTTAAAGCTGTATAAAGGGACAGAACAATGTGGCAGTTGCACTACATCTCTGATTCGTGATAGGTATGAAATCTTTTTGTCGCATAAATACTTTGACTATTGCATCCTCCTCCCCAGTGAGAGAATCCCGAAAAATCCACATTTATGTTCCATTCTTTGGGGCGGGTGTTCCTGGAAGGCAGCAGCCAGGTCTGCCCGGAGCCGGGATTGCTCTTTGGTTCATGTTTAATGGGGTTTTGAGCCTAAACCCGCCCTGAGCCTTGCTGGGTTTGCGGAGGGATCGTGGCACGTCCCCCCGAGGTTTGTTGGGAGGAGCGGTGGGCAACGCAGCAGCTCTGCTCGCTAATAAACCCAAGTCAATTTGCTTTGCTCTCCTGTTAATTAACATAATGCCACTGTTGCTTGAGAAAGGAGTAAATGCAACAAGTTGTTACTTAAAAAAAAAACCACTTCTTTTTTTGCCTGCCCCCAGTGGGAAGACTCACTGAAGGCATTTCACCGGCTCTTGTGTTAGCAAACCACCTGGTCACAGAAATGGTGTGAAAAAGCTTGTCTGGATGGTCACTAGCTCCCAGTACTTTTTTTTTGCAGGGGTAAAAACTATTCTGTCTGTCTTGTCTTGTGGTCAATGCCTTTTTGCTTACTTATTGTGGATGAATGAGAAGAAGTTTTTCTCAACCAGACATCCCGCTCTGCTGCCCAGTGCCATCGCCTGGCCACAGGGTCGACAGCAAAAACGCAGCAACGGCCTGAGAGGTTTTGGGAGACACCCCCGTGTGATCCCACAGGCTCTTTGCGTGCCTCATGGAATCATAGCATTGCCTAGGTTGGAAGGGAACTTTCAGATCAAGTCCAACCATCAGCCTGACTCTGACAAAAACCATCACTCAACCGTATCTCTAAGCACCACGTCTGCCTGTCTTTTAAATCCCTCCAGGGATGGCGCCTCCACCCCTTCCCTGGGCAGCCTGTTCCGATGCTTGATAACCCTTTCAGTGTCAAAATTTTTCCTAATATCCAGTCCAAACCACCCCTGGTGCAACTCGAGGCCATTTGCTCTTGTCCCATCGCCTGTTCCTTGGGAGAAGAGACCAGTCCCAACCTCTCTACACCCTCCTTCCAGGGAGTTGTAGAGAGCGATAGTTGTAGAGAGACATGTTTTGCTGTTTCACTTGCAACAACCGCCCTTTTCTTGTCTTGGCCACAAGACAAATTTATTGCGATTTTCTTTTAGGGTTGAGAGCTATGCAGCTGACCCATCGGTATTTGGAAATCGTTGTTCACTTGTCCACAAAGGCAGTGGAAGGAGCGCTTTAAGGTTTACAAGAACATCTTACCACCTTAATTTTGTGGCAGAACTGGCTCAGATTTTGGAAGGAATAAATGGTCTTAAACCTGGGAGGGCTGCAAAGGTGCTGTATTGGTAGTTTGATCACTCACTTGTCTTAATTTTCATCATTCCTAAAAGACATCCTGATAACCTGTGCATAAATCAAGCTGGTACCATGCGGATGATCTGTAATCGAGCAGAAGTGAAGCTGTTTCAAAAAGAAAACAGGCCCACCCAAATTTTTCTAGATTGGCTTTTGAACCGGTATATGAAAGTGCCAAGACAATCGGATTTTACACGTTCTGAGATGAAGCGGCCTGAAGAAGTGGATGAGTGTCTAAATAATAAATGATACCAGGAAAAAAAACATCATAGGAGAGGTTTTAAAACATATGTTAACATTGCAGCATGAGTTACGCATTGGATGCATCATCAAGAAATGCAGATATTGTCAGATTCGTAAAATACTGAAAGTGGTTAAGTGCTTCTCTGGTGAGGGCAATGCTGCTACATCGACACCGATATTGTAGCAATTTACCAAGCGATAAAATGAAAGTAATTTATTATAATTTTACAGTATTTTTTAATATGGAATGAAAGGCTTGATTGCCTCCAGTTTAGTCCGTTCCACTCTTAATAATATTGATTTTACTGTATATTTTTCTTACGTTTTTAGAGCCATTTTCTGAACTTGGCATCAGATTTAAATTTTAACGCAGCTGACAACATAAAAGGCAAGTTTTAAGAAATCTTATTATGGTAATTACATTTCCCTGCTGGAAGCTAATGTGTATATTACGTGGAAAAATACTTTCTGTAGCTGGGGAGCCAGTATAAAGGGGCAGTCAGGGAAAAAAAATGTTACGAACACACTTCAAGTCTTTGGTGTAAGGTAATTTCAGAATGTTTGACAGACTTGAGACTAGTACATGCCTTCCAGTGCTCAGCTGTATTTGCCCCCACTCCTAGGGATGAGAAACTTCTCTTAAAGGTGCTTAATACAGGCCTAACTTTTCTCAGAAAATTAGTTGAGCTATTGTAATTGCTAATCCTGGTTTATACCTTATATAAAATGTAAAAAATCAGACTAGGCAGAGCAAGTGCAGTGTTTGAAAAAACCTGCAGACTGTGAAATTTGGATACGTGGTAGCAAGAATCACCCAAATTCACGCTTTTAGAAACCATTTCCTAAGCATCTCCCTAGGGGTGGCAGAGTTCAGGAGAAATAAATTCCTCAAACAACTTCAGCTTTATCTGCACAAAAATAAGATGAGCTGGGGGAAGTCCTGGAGAGGTCCCGGAATAGATACAGCCACTGACTGAGGATGAAAAGAGGATTGGGGTCATCTCCAAAATGGGTGAAAACCAGTTATAAAAAGGAAGAGAGTGAGGGAGGCGGGAGGGAGGGAGAAGGGGCTTTTTTGGTAGTCCTGGGGGAGAAATGGGAATGGTTGAAGCAGCTCTGTAGACTCGAACGTAGACAGGAGAAAAAAGCAAAATAGATCAGGGTTAATTATTGTCCATCTCCCTTCTGTCTTGCACGTGAGAGGCAAGGGTGGAATGAGATGATAATGATGCATGAATAATTACAATGACAAAACACCTGCCCGCCAGCGAGGAGGAGTGAATGAATTCCTTCTTCATAGCTTTAAAGCCCACGTATCTAGTTAAAGCACAGCTGAGTTTGGGGAACAGAAGTCAAGATGATGAATGGTTGGACCTTACTGAGTTAAGGAGGAAGAGGAATAAAATAACGCACGTTGTGTATGAACGCAGTACCAAAAAAATATGTTCTGTTTCCCAGATGATATGGAAATAAGTGGTGTTGAGAGAGGAGAGCACGCTGCCCCTTCGTTACCCTCAGCAGCAGAGTGTGGACGTGATTAGAGGCTGGTCCTTTAGGGGGGAAGAAGAAACTTCTTTCCCCATCTTAACTGGAGAAAAACCTAGGTTCAAATCACGGCTGCAGTAAATATAAATTATTTATCCAAAGAGGAGGAATGGCTGAGAACAGCACGCCCAGGCTGGCTGGTAGCCCAGTGGCTGGGGGACCTGCAGGGCATGAGAGAAAAAGAGGAAGAAAGTCTGCGCTTTATCTGGTTTGGATCAGCAAACTAACTAAATTTCCCTATACTTGGGACTTTCTTTAGAAAGGCAAAAGGCTCCTATTACTGCTTGTATAAAACGAATGCATCGACAGCAACCCAGGAAGGCAAGAGAGTTTCAATCGCAGCCAAAACACGGCAAACTAGAAGTCCCTTGGGAAAGCAGTTTGGCCACGTTCTGGCTCATGTCTTGCGCTTTATATTAATGCAAAGGGAAAATCTGAGGAGGGGACTGAGTTTAGTTTCTCGCCAGCAATTTGCTGCTTATTGAGAGTAAGAGCTTTGCCTGTTTACGTTCACCTCCCAGTAAGCAGAAATTCGCCGCCAGCAGCTCAGGGTATCCTCTCGGGTGAGGATCCCTCAGCCCGGAGGGATGCAGATTTGTGACCTGCTGAGGGCTTGGAAATAAAATATCCAAAGGTTGCATTGTAACTTCTCCTCAGAAGAAGGTAAAGGAATGAATTGCAACTAAGCATTATGTTTAGGTAAATACTCTTTGCATCCAGGGGTCAAATCCTGCCCATTGGCATCTACTGAGATAAACAGAGGCCATTGAGGGGAGACCTTGAAAAGACAACTTGGCAAACGCAGACCGGGTGTTTAAAGACTCAAAGGTGCTTCCCATCACTCTGGTGTCAAAATTTCTTTTCCTTTCTTGACCATCGTTACGAGTAGCTTGTTTGTTTTCTGACCTTCATTCCTCAGTGCTGTTTCAGAAGCCCGAATGAGTATAATTCGTTCAAAAAACCCCAACACCTAAATCTCTAAGTTACCAGAAGTGGAAGGTCTACTCGATTCTTGTCTATTGCTGTATTTTAGGTTTCCTCTTTGTCCCAGTTCTGACTTGAACTGGTTTGAAAACTCATGTCAGGGAGAAGAACAAGCTGCATGAGGTAGGCAGCGTCTCAGGTGCATCCTGGGACTCCTGGATCTACGTTAGCATTCCCCCTTGGTCTGTCACCTCCTGTTTCACTTGGGCAAACTTTTTAAGCCGTCCTGTGGTCACTGCCCAACCTATAAAATGACCGACAAAGAACACAGTATCTGCCAAAGGCTTTAGGAAACAAAAACTCCATGCAGCCTTCTTTGAAAAATAACAATGTGAGCTCATATATACCAAGATTTCTCATCTTTTCACAACAGCACTAGACACGGCTCACTGAAATCCAGAAACAATTATAGCAATGACTGATAGTTTTTTGGTGCCTTTTTTTCCTCTTTCTTATTAATTAAAAGTCATTTTAAGGAGGATCTTTGATCCTGGACACAAGACATCAGCTGGACTTGGAGCAGCGGTGACTGCAATCAGCTCTGTCCGTAGGGTTGGGATGCTAAAACCTGCTACGGCTGTACCAGAGCCCACGTGTGAGTTATGATATAGAAAAAAATACTGATGCAATGCAGTGTAGAGTTGTTTTTGCAATTACCCACATCGGCACCTGCATTTCCAGATTTAGTTCAGATTTCACTGCAATGCACTCCCAGCTCAGAGGAAGCGAGTAAGTCTTCCTATCTGTTCTAAATTTCTGTAATTTTATCTCAATATTTTGAATCCTGTTGGAGCAGTCGTCATCGCTCTGGTGGATTAAAAACAAAACCACATCATCCCAAGTATGTTTGCCTTGTTTCTAACAAATATGTTGCTATGGAAACTTGATGTTGCTCTAGCTGTTGTGCCAGATGCACCAGCTATCTGTCCCTAGACTGGCTTTTTTTTTTCTAATAAATTAATTGCATTTAAATTAAACATATGAAGTTATTTCATGTCAATTAATTTGAATGTTAAGCTGGGTATTTGCAGAGTTTTTCTCTTCCTACTCGCCCCACAACATTAATTAAACTCCTCCAGATACGGTAGTCCATCACATAAAGCTGCGGTCTTTCCCAGCTATCTGCAGTTACAATGCTCACTGCCTGCATGGGAAGTAATCAGTGTCCAAAATAATTGCTTTTCACAAGCTCATAGTCAGCTGCCTTGTCAGATATTTAAGCTGTAATGAAACTGTTTCAGTTTCCAGGAAAAAATATTCATCCGAAATGTACTGTAATTGCAGGTGGAAAGCGAAGCTGATAATAGAACTGTTTTTGTTTAGCACATCATGTTTTCATCTGTTGGTCCTCTTTGGAGGCATTTCCTCAGCGCTGGCCCCCTCGCGCTCTCCTCTTTGCATTTCTGCTGTGGGAGGAGGAGGTTTGCTGTACCTCAGTATCGCTGTTTTGCATTAAGGCAATAAAAAGTGGAGAAGAATTCAAGTGTGGTGCAGAGTGGGTGATGAGCATCCTTTGGCACAGAGGCAGACAAATGAGATATAGCGACAGGATGAGGGGGAACAGTTTTAAACTGAAAGAGGGGAGATTTAGGTTAGAGATTAGGAAGAAATTCTTGGCTGTGAGGGTGGGGAGCCCCTGGCCCAGGTTGCCCAGAGCAGCTGTGGCTGCCCCATCCCTGGAGGGGTTCAAGGCCAGGTTGGACGGGGCTTGGAGCAACCTGGGCTGGGGGGAGGTGTCCCTGCCCAGGGCAGGGGGTGGCACTGGATGGGCTTTAAGGTCCCTTCCAACCCAAACCATTCCATGGTTCTATAATACAGAATCAGTCTGTGCTTTGTTTGTGTACTTTCAGCCAGCAGTGGGGACTTGTGAGAATACTTAAATTTGAAATCGTCACATAAAAGTCTATAAATAAGATTATTTTAGAGTTGTTTCTAAATCTAAACTTCTGGAGAGCGCAGCAGCAAAGGAATTCATTTGCAGTCAGATTTGCACCATACAGTAGTAGGCTTTCTCCTAAAATTCAGAATTCCTGGAGCAGAATATTTGCTGTGGGTACACGTGCCCAGCATTAACCTAGAGAAAGACACAGAGGAAAAGATGGCAAATGTGTATTGCAGACTTAAACATTTTATACACAGCTTTCTGATCTGCCGTCGTACGCCGTAGAGAAACTGGCTGATAAATTAGTAGCCCACAGGGAAATCTTATTTACAAGGAAGGCAACAGAAACATTAATGTATCTTTATCAGCCTTATTTAGACCATATGCTTTCTACATGGTGGGAAGCTGCACAGGCCCCGCAGTAAAACAGCAGTGGGTATATGCTGAGATACAAACTCTTCTAATTTGCACGCTTGCTTAGACCTCTTCAGCTGCCGTAACTTTTTGCTGCCGTGAGAAGTAGGCTGATAATCGAAAAGCAAGGGAAAGCAGAATTTCCTTTGTCTCCTCCAGGATTTCACTGGGTAACAAGATTGCGGAGGGCACGGCAGGAGAGAATGCTGGTTTTATAGACGAGGGGGGGCGCAAACTGGAGTTCGTAAGCTTTTATGAGAAAGAGCATAGAATCATCTAGGGTGGAAGGGACCTTTCAGATAATCTAGTCCAACCATCAACCCAACACTGACAAAAACCGTCACTAAACCAAATCACTAAGTACTATGTCTACTGGTCTTTTAAATACCTCCAGTGATGATGAACGTAGGGAGGTGTTTCTGTTTTCTCTCGCTAAGAGGTGACTTCCAGCCTCCTTGTCCCCAGAATAACAAGAGCTGTGGTGCAACCTGGACGACATGCCACATTTATGGCTTTTTTTTTTTGTGTGTGTGTTGCATGTTGCAAGAGAACCCCTATCAGAGTTAGGAAATGCTGTCCTGCACCTGCGAAACGACACAGCTGTGCCTCGCGTCCCTGGGAGACAGGGCAACTGCTTTGGTGGAGGATATCATCTCCAGCCACGTGTTGCATGTAAACTTGCTATCACAGAATTGTCAGGGTTGGAAGGGACCTTAAAGATCATTTAGTTCCAACCCCCTGCCCTGGGCAGGGACACCTCCCACTAGACCAGGTTGCTCAGAGCCACGTCCAACCTGGCCTTAAAAACTTCCAGGGATGGGGCTCCCACCACCTCTCTGGGCAACCTGTTCCAGTGTCTCACCACCCTCATGGTGAAGAACTTCTTCCTAACGTCCTTTGTTCGTGTCTGATTGAAACAGATGCATTTTCTTTCTTATTACTTACCTTTGACTTGGATTTTGATAGGCTTTTGGGCTCGAGTTGCCGTTGAAATCACTATTACCCAAAATTCAATAGCAAATTCTACACTTTCTAAAGCATTCATTAGGAAGGTTACTAGCGTTTTTGGATTAAACTATATCTACTTGGTTTTTTAGTGCATGCACATATTTTTCTGCATACGTTTAAATAAATCATGTGTAGCCCAATGAAAAGGAATTAAAAAGTTGATTACCATACTTTTGTTTTTTATTTCCTCTTTGGCTTTTCCTATTCCAAGGGTGTTTCCCTTTGCAAATTGTTTTCCTTGGTTCAGGCTAGTGCAATCCTTGCAATTTTTCACTGAATGCAGTGAACCTGAGATATCTTGCTGCTCTTAGTAGCAACAGTTTTGCTGCCAAACTTCCCCCGGCACCTTTGAAGCCTTATTTGTTTACTTACTTTTCTTAAAGGAATGAAAGTCCATGCACCATGGTGATTTCTTGCTCTCCTGTTGAGTCTGAATTTTTAACTGAAATGTAAGCTGAAGCAAGCAATCTTTTAATTCCTAGCTAACCTTTTTGCTGGCTGATTGTAGCTGGAGAATGACAACATTCCCATTTTGTTCCTTGCCACCCATGAAATAAATGAATTGGGAGAAACGCGTGGAAGGAATCTTGGGGGCTATATTAATGCCAAACACAAAGACGCTGCTGCTCAGATTGTACTTCTTTGATTACTCAACTGAGTTATTAGATACATGAAGAACACCCATTTAAATGTAAATCCCTTCTCCTTCTGTAATAGATAAATGTGCTTTGCCTTGAATTTGTAAGCAGAATACATCACTTTGATATACTAACTGGAACTGAATAAAGCTAGTCAGTAGACCCAGGGAAGGATGTGGATGGCTTTCAAGAGAATGGAACAGAGGAGTCCAGCAGTTAGTTAATTAACTTCAATTTCTATTTTAATGAACTTTCTCTGGTGCTTGTTTAAGCTTCCAGGTGCTTGCAAATGTGTTGGTGTTTTTTTTTCCTGACAACAGGCTTTTGCTGACATGTAATAAATTATAAATGGGGCGTACCTACCTTCTATATCCCAGAAATACTCTTAGTATTTGCACTGGTGCCGTGTCACTGTGCTGGTGGTCCAGCGCTGCGCTGGGAGTGATGCCCACCAGTTGGCAGCCTCGGGACCAGCAGCAGCACGAGTTCAGAATCTGAAAGAGGGGAAAAAACCCAGTGATTCAGTGTCCTGGCATGTTCCTAGTGCCTCTTCTAGAGGGCAAGTGATCAGAGCTGAATGTTCACTAAAGGTGACTGGTCTGGTGAAGTTTGTCTTCCCAGGCTCTTCCTGAACATAGGTCACTTGGGCTAAGTCAGGTTTCTGCTCCAAATTGCTCTCTGGGTGGCTCTGCTCTCAAGAATAGAGAGGTTGCGGGAACCTAGTCCTACTAGACCCAAGTTGTCCGTGGTGCATGAAGGTTAACCCTTCCCGCAGAGGTTATCATTCCTGAATCCTCAGATGTTCTTCAGCAATTGGCTGTACTTACTAACGCCAAGGAAATCCCCTTTGCTATTTGTCACAGGAAACTCTGGAAGAAATTTTAATTTCAAAGTGACAGTGCAGCCATTTTTCAAATCGTGCTTTGCTTCCAGGGAGGGGTGGAACAAACGCTGGGCGATGGCACCGCCTGCTGACGGCTGCCAGAGGAATATAAAAAATGACGGTCCTGGCGTCGGGTATCTCGCCGCGGGTGGTGTTTCGGAAGCGGGACATGCTGGCTGAGCTCTCCAGCAGCAGCAGAGCTGAGCAGATTCGCAGTCCCTTGGAAAATCTCACCCAGCAGCAACGCTGGAATAAGCACATCCACAGTTAAATATGCGGCACGGTCGGGTTTCTGTCTGAGCGCGGTAAAAAGAGGAATTGTCTGGCGGGTGAAGAGCTGGGCTGAGAGGGGGGAGAGCTGCCTGCAGGGACGGATTTCCACCCCTCCCACCCACCCCAAACCAAAGGCAGATGTTTCCCTCCTGCTGACTTTCCATAACTCGTCCTGCCAAGGACTCCCTGGGTGCTGCTGACCAAATCGCTCGTTCCCTCTCGCATCCAAATTCGTTTTTGCAGTTCAGCTCCCGCGCTCTTGGCTTTTGTTTCCTTGCAATAGAAGCGCTCTGGAAGAGGAAACATCTCCTGTATTTTACACTGACAAACAGGGCCGTGTTCTCACAAACAACTACAAAACACAGTCAAGAACCAGAGAAAGAAAGGCAGAGTTTCACCTTGGTAGGCTGTCAGAAGTTTTCTATTTTCTTTATCCCGGACTACTTGTATTGTAATTTTAGATGCAACCATCCTTGTTAAAGGAGGAATTTCAGTATTTCCACCATATTAGATGCTATTAATTGGATGCTTAATTCTTTCAAAGACCACAGTCATCTGTGGAATGAAACCGATTTAAAATTTAATAGTAATAGCTGAATAAATGCATCTGCCAACCATAGAGCTTCTCAACTATTGCTCACCGTAACCGTAATTAGTCAGTTAAAGCCATCAGACGTCTGTGTTGAGAGATCAGGCCCGTCCTGCTGCTTTCATTAGCTCTGTGAGAAGCGGGAGGGTTAGCGAAACTACTCATTTTGGGAGCATATTTTCAGTAATCGCAGTGACCAGATTTTGTAGCGAGGGCTGCGTTAAAAATGCACTGGAAAAAAAATATATTACAGATGGATGTATTGCTGTTAGTTCAGGTGGTGGGAATAGCCTCTGGTTGTGCTCTGTGTGAGCATTCCTGTACAGGCTCGAATTGTAAGTTCTGTTGCAATGGACTGCTTTTGCCATAACGCATTAAAACATGTGTTGCAGTTGTTTGGATTGTTTTTTTTTTTGTTTTTTTGTTGTTTTTTTTCACACAACCCCCAGCACTCGAGACCGTTTATGAAACCCGCGGGCTGGGAGCTAGAGGGGCAGAGCTCTCCTTGCAAATAAATTACAAAAGGGAGGTGTCTGTCACATATCCCAGAAATATCCTTGCAAAACCTGACAATTGGTTTTGGAAACTGCCCGGTGCTGCTTTCATTACTTATAAATGCCAAGGAAGAAATTAAATTGCTTTTCATACTGTATCCCTCCGATCTGGGGAAGTTTCTGTTGAAGCCTCTGGAGGAGAGGGCTTTGCTTAATCCTCTTAAAATTGGTGAGAGCGCTCCAGGTTGTTCTGTCGGTAGAACCCTGTTTGTCCTTGGGTCTTCTCTTGCTGCTCTGCAGATGGGGGAGATAGTTGGTTTTTATTATTATTATTTTTTTGCTGGTTTATTGCATTATTCTGAATCATAGTGCTGTTGGTTATAACCGACTCTGGCATCACAGGGTGCCCCGCGTAAGCACCAGCGCTGATCCCACGGGCTTCTTGGCCGGGAGGGGATGGGGCAGATCTCTTATGCTTCTTGGGTTACTGGGAAAGCAAAGGCTTACGGACAAATTTCTACACACCAATTCTAATGCCCAGGCCACAAAATCACCCTTTTTCAGTTATCGCACAACAGACCACCTGCTGCAACATCTGAGATGTACCTGTGTTGGGTTTTGGTTGGGTTTTGTTGTTTTAAGCTCATTTTCGAGTTGTACTAGAGACTTGAGCTTGGCTCTGTGAGTTTTACCTGCTCTTGAACCCGTTTCCATACCTTTCTTGTTTGACAGAAGGAATAATTAAAAATTACGAGTCTGGAGATATAGTAGGGACAGTGGGATGGAGGAAGCTATTTTCTTTGCTGAGGTTGTGCTATAAACCAAACCTTCTATACTTTGGGCAAAACTGTCTGGCAGAAAGAAAATAGGACAGTTAGCTTGATGAGGATTTATGTCTATTGGATTTCTCTGTCTTTATATACTGCCTACCACAGAACCTGAGTTATTAAAGCTAGATGACTGATGTAGCTATACAGACCAAGGAGTGACCCTGAACCTTTGCTAAGCTTTGAAAACCTTAGGTTCATTTATTTAGATTTTCTTTCTCTGTCTCTAAAACTGGAATGGAATAAAGGAGCTTAGGGCTCACCTGAGAAGGTCAGTGAAGAGCAGGAGCTCTCAGAGGTGATAGGGTTGTTGTGAACATAACGTTTCTAGAAGTAAGACTTAACCAGCGGCTTGCATTTTCTGAAAATCTGCTAGAATTAGAGACCGAGTTTTGCACATTAACCTGCCATTTTGGACGCTTATCTGACCGTTCCACACCTTTGGTAATCGCTTCTCAATATTTCATCTTAAATTAACGATGTGTAAGCTAAATATTTTCTGAATATGAACTGTTGCCGTAAGAGATCCTTTAAATAAATGAGGCACAGTGTTAACGAGCTGTGCATTACCTGCGCCGTTGCTGGTTTTCCCAATGCTGAGACCTGGGGAGATAAGACTTTGAATAGTGATGGACTTGCTTCATGATGTTTCATAAGCCCTCAAATTTGCCCAGGGTTTCAGGTTTGAAAGACATAATAGACCCTCTACAGCCACCTGCTTTAGTCTTCAGCCAGTAAAAAACCCTGATTTAATTGGTTTTGTTCAGGGATGCCATGCGCTAGGTTTGCAGTACCCCTGGTCTCAGGGCAGTGCTTCTTCTATTTCCTATATTAATTGTTCCTCCCTGCTATCTCAGGACACAGCCCCCCAAAACTTTTGTATGCACTTTTGAACTTGCAGCATTCAAGTGGGCACAAAATAATGGACAGCATGAGCTAATTTATCCCTTGTTTCCAATTAGGTTTGCATACGAAGTAGCATGTGCTTTGACTTAGTTCTGCACTGAAGAATGATGCTCTACTGGGTCAATGATTGCCAGTTAAGTAGCCCCAAGATACCCTCTAAGGCTAATAACAGCCTCTAAGTAATAGCACGGATCAGTCTGCCAGGTCAAAAGCTATTTATTGTCAGAAACTGTGGCATTACAGCACGCTTTCCGATGCGTCACCTCTCCATACTGTCTTCTAGACACAGAGAAGTGTGAGCTTACTCAAACTGATATTAACATTTAATTTTCCATGGGCTAATTAAACTGACCAGTGTAAAACCTCAGAGATCAAGTGTAGTTTCGGCTTGTATCAGTTAATTCTATTTTTCAGTAAGACTCCCACAAAATGCTGAGAAAATGTTGTCTTCGTGTCAGGATCACACTATTCACTTTAGTGTCTCGTGTATTTAAACTTTTGGTCAGTATGATAAATACCACATTGTTTCCCAGAATTTTCCAAGGGATAGGAAAGCTTATTTAAGTTTTTAAACAGATATAGTAATATGCAAACATGTAATTAAGATCCTAATCGAATACATAATGTTATTTTATTGTGCAAGCTTGGAGTTTTAATAGAATTAAAAATGCAATTGAATTCAAGTCCAAGGTAACGTAATCCCCCTCTGTGGTTCTGCTGTTTGGAATTTTAAATTCCACACAAGAATATGTGAATATAAGTCTCTTTTGCAAAGCACTGCAATACCAAAACATGCCATTGGTAATGAGATGCTCATCAGATTTGGCTGTTTAATTTGTGCCTTTAATTTATTGGGCAATGAGACTCTTAACATGTATTTCATATGTCTCCAAAGGTTTTATTTGGCTGCCAGCCTGAAAAACACTGATATTGTGATGATTAAACAAAAAAAAAAAAAATAAAATAATCTAACAGAGAGGCTAAATCAATACAAAAGGAATATTTGTGTTGCATAGACTCCTTGGACAGGGCAGAGAAGCACAGATCTGGAGGAATCCATATGCCAAAAGCAGGCTGGAGCAGGATGGGCATTTACAAACACTTTCTTCATCTCAGCCGTGGTTCTGCAAGACTCAAAAAACCAAATGGATGGTCTGTGGCGGTGCGAGTGTCGGTGATGGGGCAACTGTCTGACCCACTACGGCAAACCCTCTTTTCTGGTGTTTTCCCAACTTATTAACATTTTTCTGCCCCGAGAACAGACTGTCTCAGCCAAGTGTGATTCAGTGAGATTGCTTTCACACCAGGTGAATTAATGACATATGGTCGCAATTATGTGGACATAGAGAAATTCTGAAGACAATAAAATGCCTTGAGAAGGAGGGGGGCTGAAAAAGTCATGGAAAAACACAACCTATGTAATTTATCATAACCATCCACAAGATGGGCCAGAAAAGGGTTTTGGGTACAAATCTGTAAATAACGGCCCTATAATTGACTCGTGGAACCATCATCTGTACAATTAACTCCTTTTTGCTGATGTCGGACGTGCATTTCTTTGATCTGTACGGTGTTTGTAATTTCAAATCTATAGTTTTTAACTGAAAATCTATGCGGCTGAAGAAGATTAAAGTTTCTTCAAGAAGGACACTGCCAGTGCGCACAGTATTTCTGTCTGATTTAAAAGTTACAGGAACTTATACCCTGAAAGTGGCATGGTACCTGTCAGAGGTGAGCCAAATCAAAAGCTGAAGCTGTTTTTGTGTTCAGTGGGTCTGTACGGATTCTCATAATTAGCTAATAATCTCCACAAATGAGAAGAATTTGGAGATCTGCTGACTGTGAGCTCCCTGAGGCTGGATGCAAAGGTGTGCGCTTTTTTTCCCATGGACTTGTAGATCTGATCCCATCGGGAAAACTCTCAGAAATGGTGAACTGGGGCAAAGAAAAATGCATAATTATTTCCTATGATCCATTTTGATGCATTGCACAGAGAGACTGTTAGGTATGCAGCTCCGTCTGGTTTATTTTTGCACCTTTAACTCCTTTCAGAGACCCATATTTCCATGAAAATTCATGGTGGATGAAAAACTTCTAATCTCCCGACCAAACCGAGTAGCTGGAAAGGAGCAGACAATTAAGATGCACGATGCTTTGCTCTAAGTGACAGCCCATAAATCACAGCCCGTGGAATATTGCATTTTAATGCACTGCCTGGCCCTCGTGCTCTGTGTGCCGCGCCACAGCGAATCCCCCGCCATAGCTCAGAAATGAAGTCACTCTTTGAGGGAAGCGAGGGAAGTCACGCCGAAGCTATAAAAAGGTGTCAGGCCTTTGGTATGTTGTTTGCAAAAATAAAAGAAGCAAGATTCTGGGCGTCTGCTTGCTCTCACTCTTAAAGGAGGTATTTAGGAACTTAAAGTGGGTTTCTTTCTTGGTGCTTTTTAATAAATGTTATTTATGGCAGGAGACTGAGAAATTCCATTAGCAGAAATGTTTGTGAGAAAAAATTAACGGAAAGCACACCTTGGGGCAAAGCTCAGAGCAAACTCGCTAAATTCTGCAAGGAAAATATTAGCTCAACAATGTGCTTGGGCACTAAAATATTCCTATAGTCAACCAACATGGTCAAGAAAAACACACTGCTGAATAGAAATGGATGGTACAGACACAGGCAAGGCCAGATTCACAATTTCCACAAAAAATAACACAAGAATGTTGCAAAGTAGCAGCACAAAATTTCCCTAAACTTTAATTTTTCACCGCTTATTCTTGACTTTTATCTTTAAAATGCGCTAGCCAACCTGCCATTAGGATAAAATAAATGGGGAAGGGGCTGTCTGGAGTGGTGCACATTGATTTCTCTGAATTTTGAGGCGATTCACAGCTGAGTTTCGCTGCTCCTCTCCCTGGGGGTGATCCCCAGCTGAATCCATCCTGAGTGCGGGGGTGACTCCCCATAGGAGCTGCTGGACGATTCGGGTTGGGGGGCACCTGCCTTTGCTTTTCTCTTTGACTCCATCCATAAATCCTTACGAAGCTGGTTGCTTCTTTGAGAAACACTCATCTCTGTGCATTCCTGTTGTTTCGCCATCCCCTCTGAGAGCTGATGTTTTCTCTGTGCCTGAAGTATTCTCCAATATTTCACGGTTTGGTTTCTTTTATTTCTGAGGGGTCAAGCGCGTACAGGGGGATAAATCAATGAGAAGGGGAAGAAAGAAATATTCAACCCCAAAAACTCAACAATGTAGAAAGAAAGAAGTGTTGGTGCCTGTGACTGCCAGCGCTTCTTTCCTTCCAGTAAATGACTTCTTTGCGAGTGGCAGGGAGATAGAGGAGACTGCTCCCGATCTATCACTCCAAAGGCCAGAGCACCCTCTGCAGAAAGGGAACCTGATGGGCTCTGACCTCCAGAGCAGCTTCAATCTACCACAGGCTCAGATATAAATATCTCTACAAGCACTGAGTGCTGCACAAATAATTTCAAGGAGAAACACATAGCTTTGAGCTACCTTCCTTTGGGCTGAGGACAGCTTATGTACTTAAACGTGGGATGATTTAGTCCTGTTGGCTCCAGAATGACGGTGAAGATTAGCAAACTGATCCCAGACACCAAAGATTGTGTTTGTGATTCAAGAGAAGAGCGGTGTGGACAGTTTACATGCACTAATTTAGTATTTTCTCTGGATATTTAATGACCTCTAAATGTTATATTCAGGGTGATATTCTTTTGATAGTGAATGAGGTGTGTAGGTAGGTCTCAACATCTGCGCTATCAAGAGTCCCAAATTCAGCTGGAGCCAGGGACCACCTGGTAACCCCCTCCACAGCACCCTCTTTCCCAGCTCAATTTCCAGTAGAAACTTTGCCGTCGTGTTTGGAAAACAGAAATAGTCTGGTGTTCTACCACTGAAGGTTTGCTGATCTCCAGTCTAAACGGGTTTTCTCTACTTCTCTTCTTTCAGGATGCAAAATTGTGTCCTGCCTTTCAGTTTCCACCCAGAACTGGTGCTCGGTCCCACCTGCACTGATTTATTTATTTTTGTCGAAACTTAATGACCAAAGCGTAAAGTTATAAAAAGGCACCTCCCTGCTTAAAGGTTCTTGCATGAATAATTCATACGTATGCCTGTGTGTATGCATCACTCATCGTCGCATACAGCATCCTACGTTTGGGACTTGGCAGATGAAGAGGTCATCCCTTGGCCCATCCAAATGTTAACTCAGAGCTGAATTTCTCTCTCTCTCTCTTTTTTTTTTTTTCTCTCCTCAGGTTGGCAGCCCTTTATTTAAAATGAAAATGCCTCTAATTCTCTTTAATTTCTTATGCATAAGAATGCATTAATGATAAGGCAATTTTATGCTACTTGAGCTTGTTTGACCTTGAAAGATGTAGGAGTTAGTTTGAGTTTTATTTGCCTGAAATCATAATATAATATTCCACACCTTACAACCCTGCTGCATATTCTGGAAAATCATAACCCACCGATTGAGAAATACTCAATCTCTGGGTTTGCACCGGGAGGAGAATTTCACGTATTATGTTTTCCCATCTCAATATCACTCGGGAGTGGTATAATTAATTAAGCCATATGAGAACTGATGTATCTACAATGAAACCAATTTACTGAAAATACAAAAAATCGCTTGTACTGAGTATAAAAGCGATCAGATTTTGGCTAAGCCCATTCCAGTGCTTTTTGTCAATTCGTGACTCCTCTTGCTTTATTTTTTCTCCTCATTTGAGGCATCTTCAGAAGATGTGGTTGGAGGCAGAAGGATGCCACGTTCTCAGATTTCCAGCCAAAAAGGTGTCCCTCTCCATTTTCATCTCATGTTTATTATTTTACCCCATCAAAGAAAAAAAAACGTCAGATACTTCTGTTTACAGGAAGAGCAATGTGTAGGAGCAACCAAAGAAAATGGGCTGGAGGCTTTCTCAAGAAAGGAGAAATCTCATTGTTCGCGCCTTATCAACAGAAAGCAATGGCCACATTAAATGGGGCTGGGTTAACCGAATAATTAATCCTTCTGTCTGAAACTCTGTGTCATCTCTGCATGTGATTGAGGGCAGGGATGAAAGGGTTTGTCTCTTGATCTGCTTCTCTGTTTTATTTCTTAAGGGTATTGTGACAACATCCTCCTCCCGTGTATGCTCAGGGCTGCTGTAAAGCTCTTCCACACCTTGCTTTCCATCGGTGACAGTCAGATGTGGGTTTTTGGCACATCTGTGCTTCGTGCGAAGCCAAAAAAAGCCCCTCGCCCATCAGGCAGATGTCAAACCCATGGATCTGAGCTACGCTGTGTGGATGGGATGATGTTTTTCCTCTTTGTTTCCCTTTCAAAGTCAAGGAGGATTGCCTTGGCCTGCGAACTGAGCGGGGCGGGAGTGGATGCTCATGTGCTTTTGTAGTCTTTCTTTGCTGAGCGCTGGCTAAAAGCTGGGTTTTCCAACAGGCAGGGAGATTTCAGTGCAGGAGCAGAGCATCCCTTTGTTTGTATTATGCCTCTGTGGATAGCCAAAACCACATGCATTAAAGGAAGAAGCAGCATGGTCTATACTGCATGTTGTATAAAAGCTTCAGACATTTTTTTTTTTTAATGAATGACCTCATTTGAATGTTCTCTTCTTTTTCTTATGATAATTTAGACTATGGAAATTAACTGGCATAAGGAGCATCTGCGCTTCTGCTTTGTATTCTTACCTTTTGTTTCCAAAGTGTTGGGTACCTTAAAGATGTACAGGACAGGGCTTGTCCCCCAGGAGCTCACGTGATAAGCAAGGAGTGTTTGTTTTTCTAATTAGCACTATTCCTACAAATGCCCCTGTTCCAACCTGCCCACACTCTTCTTCCCCAAAGAAAAAAGAACTACGCTGTGGTTTACGGTACATTCCCCAGCTTAACTGCAGTGTCCAAATTGCACTGCCTAAACACACACCGGCTTTGCAAAATGGGGATCACTAATCTCTGCTTTTCCTAGTTTTCCTCAAACCATTTTAAGGCCTCGTATGAGGTCAGTGAGAGCTGTGAGCTCTTCAAATTACGTCCTGAATAACTTCACGTTTGCCCTTTGTATTCATTTGCGCTAATCAGTCTCTTCCCTGTTATCGCTGGCTGAGTCACTTGCTGCTTCCCCACTTCACATTTGGAGTTTGCATAACATGGTCGATTATGACCCAGTTTGGGTAATTTGTCCTTGTAATGATTCATTTATCACTATCCAGAACCCACTTCAGCAAAACACTTCAATGTGCTTTAAAATGCTGCACTTATGAAGAATTAAAATAAGCACTTGCTTGAACGGTCTGGAGGTAGGGAAAGTTGTGTGCTAATCATACTTTTCCCCTCCTGATGTTACTGACAAATGTTCCCATCTTACAGCGTTTTGCAAAAAGTAACAATTGGAGATAAATAAATTTGATAAGCAGAATCAAATAACAGCAGCGTGTCATTCCCGATTAGATTTGACATTGTGCTAACATCTATCTTCCAGAAACTCTGTTGCATTGACGCAAGTCTTTTCTGCTGGAATCTGGCTCTAAATTATAAAACTGTCCAAACCATCCCAAAAGATTTATTTAAATTCAAAGATCATTGATTTGCCAGAGAACAACAGAGGGAACTATGGTATTTGGTGGACACCTTTGAAGCGCTCTTTATTTAATTGTTTCTTTTACAACAAAATGCAGAAGAAATATGAAGTAGAATTGCTTCAGCCTGAATGCTGCTCACACGGGGGAATAGTGCTGCAGCCAATGCAGTTGTTTTAATATATATATGTGCCACAGGATGAGGGGGAACGGTTTTAAACTGAAAGAGGGGAGATTTAGATGAGATGTGAGGCAGAAATTCTTGGCTGTGAGTGTGGTGAGCCCCTGGCCCAGGTTGCCCAGAGCAGCTGTGGCTGCCCCATCCCTGGAGGGGTTCAAGGCCAGGTTGGACGGGGCTTGGAGCAACCTGGGCTGGTGGGAGGTGTCCCTGCCCAGGGCAGGGGTGGGACTGGGTGGGCTTTAAGATCTCTTCCAACCCAAACCATTCTAAGATTTTTATTTAAACCAGATTGGAAAGTGAATCTTAACTAAATAGGTTGTGGAAAGTTTTAATGTGTTAAGTTGGCTCTGCATCCCAGAAAATACTTTGTTTAATTTGCATTTGCATGAAAGTTTTCCCATTAAAACTGCAGCAGAGCGTGAGCTGCGATGTGCTGTATAGTTTCAGGACAAGACTTTTACACCTTATTAGCACTGCAGTAAGGGAAAAATACTTTAAAGAGCATTAAGGAAAAAAAAAAGTCATTAAAAACATATTTGTCAGCTTCCAGAGATGCTAATGAACAGAAATATAATGGCATACTAACAGCTTGAGATCCTCTTCTTTTCCAGGGAAAACTTTAGCCTCACATACTTCTTTCATCTTGGTATGGAAATGCACACTAATGAAGGCTCTTTTCAGGACAGGATCTTTTTGAGGGTTTAAGATGTGGCAAAAAAAAGCCTTATGTCTGTAGCTGCTCCTTTATTTCATTTAACATTTAAATAAAAGCCACTAGAAAGAGCAACGAGATGAAGCTGTGGAAAAAGTTGGAAATTGGTGGTCTTCTACTGGAATGTTATTTTTTGGTGGTGGGTGGGAGTGCTGTGAGATGTCACATGAGGAGGAAAAACTGTGAGGAATTGCCTGATATTCTGCTTGCTGCAAACATTTCTAAGGCTGAGGAGCAATTCTAGGGGGAGGGAGGTTGTTTTTGCTTTTCATTAGCTTAATCTCGTCTGAGTTTAATAGCGAAAACATGATAAACCTCATGTTCTTTTCATTAAAGAAACCCATATCTATTCTCCTCTAGTTCGGCGCGTGCTATCTGTTGCCATTATTAAAGAGTTTATCATTTTGACTCCTCATGCAAATCACAAAGGTGTTGGAAGGATTGGATCCGCAGCTGAAGAACTGATTAAGAGAATCCAATGGACCCGTGCACCGTAATTGGCACCTAAATATGCTTTAGACAGATGGTGCTGTAGATTGTGCAAGTAAATTACTTCTGGACCGCGGGTACTTCTCTTCTGTGTATTATTTCACAGATTTAAATCTAGCCTTTATTCTTGTCAGAGTACCGATGGAAGTATTTCAAAGTGTAATTTTAAGCTATTTGCTTCTAAAGATTTTAATACAGTACAATGAATCAAAACCACAGTAGGCATAAATTTATAAGGTGTTTTTGTTTGTCTCAATACAAAAGCAGTACCTGTGTGTAACTCAGCCTGAGAAACTCTATCCGACACAGATTTCCCATTTGTATCAGAGGAAGAGCAAGGGATAACTGCTGAAAATTTATGCAAATAGATAATCTAAAATGAGCTGACCTTTTCAAGCGAGAGAACTTTCCAGTGCACCGATACCGCCCGTAAATGTACTTATCTTGCCTTTTTCTCACGTTAAATTCACAGCCTCTGATGATAACTTAATGATCATCAGCAAAAGGGCCCTTTGAATGAAAAATATGAAGAATATGTGTAGTCTGAATAGAGCATGAAAATGTAACATTTAAAATACTTCATATAGATAAGCCGTGTGTGTTTGTGCTATATGCGTAAGTGCGGTATTGGCAGCTCCACGCGTTCAAACACTGTGATGGTTCAAACAGCATCCGTCTCCCACCTCTCTGAGAGCGTCTTAAAATTGCCTTTGAAATGTGTTTAGAACACACACTTTGATTCTCACCATGGCATTTTCAGGCTGCGCTCAGCTGCCTTTTAAGATGTAGCTTTCCAAAACCGAAGCGGAGCTGTTCAAACCACGGCGTGTTCGCAAGAGATGGGCTCGGAGAAAATAAAGAGCTACTTTGGGGTGAAATAAAGTCACAGTTGCTGTCAGCTACCATCAGAACAGAAATATTGCAAATGGTGGTTGAAAGGGAAAAGGAGGAGCCTCCTGGCCCCCTCGCCTGGTCTCGCTGATGCTCGGTCTGCTGTGCCACCAGTAAATCAGGAGTAACGCCACTGAAACGAGCCAACGGAGTCCCACAAATACAAAGCACTTTGCAAGGGGAAAATCAAACCGCTATAATACGCGAATCACTTCTTGCCCTCCAATTCTCTCTCTGTGTTTTTTTTGTTGTTGTTGTTCTCGTGTTTTATGAGCTGCTTTTCAGTTGCCTTCTTGGCCAAAGCAATCCTCTCACAGAACTGCAAGAGCAGTTTCTACAGCTGAGGCTTTTATAGAGACCCACCACGGCAGCTCACTGTAACCTAATTACGAGCCATCTGCACGTCTGACATCTCTAAGATGTCCCAAGAGTCCTCCCTGAAATGCAAGTCATTTCTGATCTTTGCTTTACAATGGCTGCCTTTTATTTTCCCCTTTATCGGACTGAGCAAAACGCCGGCTTTACCTCACACTATCAATAAGAGTCTGAAGATTTTCCTAGCTCGGGATTTGCTTGCGGAGGAATTCGGAGTTAATGGCCCCGTATGCGATGCTGTTGCTAAGAAACCCTGGCTTGCCTCTGTAATGGCCTTTTGCAGTTTGGCAAGTGCCTTCCCGATGGAAATGTTCGCGTTTCAGCCTCTGGGGTTTGTCCAGAGGAGGGTGTGCTTCCCTCGCAGCTTGCCCAGCTCAGCCCCGCAGCGCCCACGACAAAATGAAACGGGAAGCCAATGTCCCCTATTTTCTAACCACATTCCCTCTTGGTTTCTGAAGTCAGGAGCCTCCTGCCTGCAGCCGATTATGTATTTACTGTCTGGGATTTACTGTGCTGTGGCTTTTCACGGCAGCAAGCGTATTACCCATCTTTCACGTCTTGTAGCTAGGAGATGTTGTAACCTGGCTAGAGGTAGAAGGACAATTTAAAAGCTGAACCCATCCGTTTTACACTGGTAATGCGCAGTTTTCTTGTTGCCATGGCAAACCTAGAAAAAAGAGCAGAGACATCTGTTCAGGTGAGGGAACACTGCCTTGGTGGGGGGGGAAGAAAATAGGTTTGGGATTGTTTTCTCTTTAAAGGTGTGGAGAAATCCATGGGAATGAAACCAGAGGCTTGTGCTGCAGGAGTTTCCTTGAGCCACCAACATCTGTTGGTCTGAAATTTTTATGGGAGAGCCCAGGAAACCTGCACTGAATCCTTATAGACTTCATGAGACTTCATTTCATAGAATCATAAAATGGTTTAGGTTGGAAGGAACCTTAAAGCCCACCCAGTTCCACCCCCTCCCCAGGGGTAGGGACACCTCCCACCAGACCAGGTCGCTCCAAGCCCCGTCCAACCTGGCCTTGAACTCCTCCAAGGATGGGGCAGCCACAGCTGCTCTGGGCAACCTGGGCCAGGGGCTCACCACCCATTTGGGATGGGTTTTTTCCCAGTCTCTGCTCTGGGTTTGACACCAGGAAAGCAACGTAGTTCTGGTTCTTCCTTTGTGTCTGTGATTTCTGACGCGTGGGTGGAAGGGAAACACTGGAAGCTGGAGAGAAGGAGGGGGTTTCAAAAGATGTGGTGTCCTTTTAATGCTAGGTGTTCCCAGCACGTTTCCCTTCCCTGGCAGAGCAGCCTCTCAGGTATCTGGAGCCCAGCACTTTGCCCAGCCATTGCTGACTCAACCCTTGTCAGGGTGGCCTTCTGTGAGCCTGAAATCATTGCGAGATGCTGAGAAAGAGACACACAGAGGGGAGACACACTGTTCTGCGTTACACCAGCAGAGATAAGGATGAAGTTCACCAAAGATCTTAAAGTTTTTCTGGTGAGAGTAGAGGTGGCCTCTATGCATCTGGGGACGTTGTTTCTTATTCTGCACAAGTCCAAGCGTATAATATTTTACATTACTGTTGAGCTCTAGCAGGTTTGATGCTGATCTTACTCTGACTTTATAAGAAATAGAGTAAATAAATCTCCTGCACTGTGTGGTCTTAGCTCACCCTCCACATCTTCTAAGAAGCCCCTAAATATGACAACAAAATTAGTTTATGGAGCTGTGTTACCATTTTCCTCGCTTTCTCTCTTTTTGGTCATAATTAACAGGGACACTTTCTGTCAATCAGGTGTCCAAATGAAATGTTTTCTCTTCATCCATCAAAATGCTTGTGCCAAAGAGAATGGTTGTTCCCTTAGGCGTCTACCAGGGGAGAACACAGTGATGGGCTGGGTTATTAACAGGGCGAATTAACTTTTAATGTTAATGTTGCTGCTTAAGCATGTTTGGGAGCCTCAGGAAAATGAAAGGCTCTCAGAAACTCAAAGTCATTCTCGCTGCTAGCCGAAAGAGATTTCTTGCACAGGGAAAGACAGTTGGAGCTAGAGCTGCTTGGCATCCGAAAAATGAGACCGTAGGGTGTGTTGGTTGGCTCCAGGGGTTTTGCAGGATAGATGGGCTATCAGGACAGCGCGGTCATGACAGCATAAGGTTCAGATAATGCTACCTACATGCCTATCCACTGAGGGTCTCAGGTGGGTTTTGCAGGTGATACCCAATGTAGGTAGGATGTGTCTACAGTGATTACACCTGCAGCTCAGGAAATGTGCTTCCAGGTCTCTCAGGTTGAGGCATCTCCCACCCATCGAGGGCTAGGCACCCAGAATCGCTGCCCTCCTTGACTCGCACCCTCAGAACTATTTAAAATCCATCCTTCAAATCAATTTAGATGCCAAAATGCCACAGTTACTCCAAGGCTTGGGAGCCAAAGAGCCGTGGGCACATTTGAAAATTAAATGACTCTCTGAGTCACTTCAAGGGTTTTAAACATTTTAATCAAAACCTTTTCTATTTACCTAATATTCTGCCATACGGAGGAGAGGAAGGCATTTTTATTTCTCTCCTGCTCTGCTGCAGTTCTGGTTTTACCTGCTTCGCACGCTGCTGGGGGATTGCAGTGATCTCATCTCTCCCAGTGCCTGGCTGCACGCCGAGCTCCTTGCTTGGACTTGGCACAGGAACATGACTGATGGAAAATCTCAGTCCTTCCAAGCGTTGCTTGCAAAATGCTGCTTCCCCAGTTTCATACTGGTGACGGTTACTCCTCTTGTCCTTTATTAAAGTTTCATTTCATTGCCCTGCCAAACAATCTTGCTGCAAAGGCTACGGATGAAAGTGAGGAAAGGCGGTTAATGCAATATATGTTGTCCCTGTCTACAGGGATATTTGTTTTTTTCCTGCTTTCCAATTGCTGAATTAAATGCCACCAGTGAATATTTACAAATGCAGTGTGAGCGATTTAGATATAAAATGTGAGGCCAGCCATGAAGTCAAGGTTCAAAGCTAAATTACAAAGCCTAGGAAAGTCAAAACAAAGAAGGCATTGTCTTCTGCATTTAGGGAAATTTAGAAACAAATTATTTTTCCCCTGGTCATCAACAAGAAGAACGCACTGAGTCTTAGATGAGGCTTCGTGAGGCTGAAAAAAAGTTTTGATGTGCTCCCTCCCTACTGAGAATCCCATTGATTGCAACAGAGGTAGAAAGTACCTTAGCAGGAGCATCTAAAAAACCTAATAAATAAAAAATAATGATCCCAACTGAGAAAAACATTTGAATACTATGTAATTAGTATTGAATGCTCTACTTGCTCTTTTTTTGCTGAAATGTCATAATTTTGACAAATGATCATGCTCAGGTAGAATGAAAACAACATTACTGAAAAGGAATGGAAAGTGCCCACAAAATTCCATTAAAATGCCATGCCGAACACAAGAGGAGGATATGATTAAACATCACCAAGACTTGTGTGTTTTCTAAATGTAACCTCACAATTGACGTGCCTTTCAAAATTACGGGGTTGTGGTTTTTTTCAGTGAAAGAAGCGTTTCTGCAGGAAGAAAAAAAACCCCAACAACAATGGACCCAAGCGTTTTGACACGTTTCCTGCCATCTCTTTTTACCTCTGACTGTGTCAGGAACTATTCCAAATTTTCTTGTTAGGTAAGATAAGGGGTAGCAATGTGTCCGTGATCTGGGCAGCTGCTCCAGAGTCATCCCTCGTCCACTCGGAAGTACGCGGGAGCTTTCAGTATATTTATTTTGGCTGTGAAGCACGAGCCTCTTGCGGACCTTAAGCCAGACTTGTGTTACTGTCCTTCTTGCAAAAGAGTGTAGAAAGAGTTGTTTCCTTCACCGCAGTTTGTATTTCCCATTTACCCTAAAGACAATTAAATCCCATTTTCTGGAAAGTTAAACCTGTCAGTTGTTCCGACTGCTTGAGAAAAGGCTCGTGCAGTGTTATACTGAAGAAACAGAAACACGAAAGGTTTTCTAAATCTGCTGCTTGAGTTATTGCTCCTAGTTATAGGGAAAGTTAAGTTTGAAGCTGTGGATGCAGACATAGTTGATTACAGGATCATATTCTTTACAAAGAATATTCTCTTGTTGCATTTTATAGACATAGTTAACAGAAATAACAAGTTTAAATACTGGTCTGAAAAATCTGCTTTATTTTAGGAGGAGTTTATTCAGTTCTGTGCCCATAAAAATAAACGACACGCTGAAGAAGTGTCTTGAATGTGATGCTTTTGCTACAAAGATATTATCGTGTCAGGGTTATTACATGCTGAATGTAGTCTCATTTTAACTTCGATTGCATGAATATATTTCTAGACGCTTATTTTTACTCCACATAAATAGGGTTGGTGATATTGGATGTAATGGTACAAGGCAGAATTGGGCAGTAGTTGATACGGTAATGTCAAAATTGCGTAAATTACAAACAAGCCAAAATATCCATGGGATTGTACATTCACAGATGACATTCTCCCATGAGTTGAATAGTTTAAATGAATAAAAAAAGGTCTGGATTTCTCAGTCTGCAAAATGAGGTATTACTGCTTTTGCACATCATGGGTTATGGGCCTATGGAGAAGGAAATGCAGTAGTAAAACAATTAGCAGGCAGGAACTGGCAGCGTGTGGCTCTGCTGGCAGCATCCGTGCAGATGTAGCATCTGGTGTGGTCCTCGGTGTCACCTTTATCTGCAGCGGGAACCAAATCCCCCTCCCAGGCTCTCCAAGACAGCTGGTTTTGTGCGAGTGCTTGATAAAACTTGACCCTCTGATCCGCTGTACTCAACAGAGGTTTATCAACCTGTATGCTTCCAGTGTTTGAATTTTAGCTTTTATAATGCTCTGCCAATATAGTGGGGTTTTTTTAAAGATAGAATTGCTAAGCCCAGCATTTTGTTAGCGTCACATCTTACAGTTTTTAAGCAGAGCTGCTCAAGAAGGCAGCTCACAAAGAAATTTAAATTCTTGCTTTAACAGTATCCTCCATCCCTTCTTTCAGCTACGAACAGCAAATATGGACACATTCAAGGAGAGATTTGCAGGTTGCCAGCTTTCATGACTTTATTGCAAGTCTTATAATCGTTGACATTTTTCTTATGTGGCAAATCTGTTGGTTTAGTTTTTGTGGTGGTTTTTTTTTTTCTTTTCTTTTTTTTTTTTCCCCTAAAAGTTTCTAACCCTTCTGGTTAAGAGAAGTGCAATTGAAGGGGGGATAAAGGGGAACACAAAAGTCTTAGGATCTGATGTGAACAAACCCAGTTTTCTTCATTTTTAATTCTTGGTTTTAAGCCAGTTTCAGGATTTCTGGTGACCGTCTCTGATTATTGCAACCCCAGCAGGTTGGCAAGAAAATAGCCATTATTCTCTCAACATTCACAACACCACGTCATTCTGCTTCATGCTCTTCCAGATGTTTGGTGGGAACCAAATCAAGCTCAGTTGCCTTCTAACAATTTCAGTTCATTCAAAACCCAGAAAAGCCTGTGGTTTGTTAAAATCACTTCAGGAAGTGTTTTCTTCCACCTTTGACACCGAGGAGATGGAGTATCCTGTTTGCACCAGCAGCTGCTTGTTAAACCAGAATAATTCCTCGCTTGCTGTTGAATAGCAGGGAGAAGCCAAATGAGTCCCTCACCAGTGGTGGCATCTCACGTTTGTGGTTTATGATATTTCCATGGGCTACAGAAGTTGGATTTGTAGATGGGAAGCTGAAGCACTAAGGGTTTAGGTGACCCATCCAAGATCCTGGAGCCAATTTTGAGCAAAGTAGGAACTTGTCCTCCTGTACATCATCCAAAGCACAGCAACATCATCCCACTGCCCGTATGCAAGCACAGATGGACATCGGTCCTCTGAAGTCCATTTGTAGCATCTGGGTATCTGGCCCATGCTGTCTTTTTGTTGGCATACGTAATTTCTGTTGTTCACTTCCTTTGTGTCTAAATAAAGTAGCTATTGTTTATGAAATATAATAGTTGCACAATTAGCTAAAGAGGCAATAAATTAATGATCACCCGATAGAAACAGGAAAGCAGCAGCTGTAAAGCTGGGTGCCACCTTGCCTTGTCCATCTTTGGAAAGGGTTTTTTGGTTCTTGGCAAATTTAGATTGAGTTTCTCTTGCAGACTTTAGATTTAATGGTTTGGTGGCATGCCTTCTGTATTTCTCAAAGTTTGACATTGTTCCTGGCCTGGCAGTTTGTAGCTCTCTGGGGATTTAAATATCTCAAATATTTCTGTAAACAGCAAATGTCCAGCCATAAGGATTGGAGTCCAGTTTGCTGGAGGAGTCATGGGCTCTTTTGTCTCAAAGCACTATGGAAAGCAGCTGGACCCCATCGTTGGCTGCTTTATTCTCTGCTCTGACTCAGTCTCCCCATCACAAGCATACTTGCGAAGGAATTTATTTTCATTTTGGGTTTTTCTTTTAGAGTGAGTGGGAATATTATATATTAGCCTAACTAATATAGCTGGGCAGGGGGAACAGGCAAGGTTTTAGGCATGGGATCACTTCTTCAGCTTGCTGATATTCTTGTAGCTCCAGTGAGACTATTACTCAAAGAGAAACATATTGTTTATTTTCTAAATGACCCCTGGCAGTATTTAGCTAGAGTAAACACCGAGCCTTTTAATTTTTAAAATTTTGGCCAAACTCTAGTTACTTCGGCTGGCTACTGTGAGGCATGAGCTATTATTTAGAGATGAAGAAACTGAGGCAAAGAAGAAAAGCCCTTTTCAAAGGGCTGAAAGACATGACAAAATACAACAGCTCTGCTTTCCCTACTCAGCACAGGCCTTTCTTGGATACATAATCTCAGGAGATTTTGAGCAACAGGTGGAAGTACCCCACCACCGGTGTCCAAATTGGACATTTGGAAGAATTTTAAAACAAATAACTACATAAATTGCACGTCTAGTTTCACAAGAGGTTTGTGCTATAAGCTTATGACTTATAGCAATTTCACTCACCATAATGCTTCGTTTTTGTGCCTGCTGTGATTCAGACGATGCCAGGAACAGGCAGGTATTGGTGTGGTATTTAACACAGGAAAATCTGGGCTTTCTGTTACCACTACACGACTACTATCCCAGCACAATCAAACCCTCTTTTTCCACAACCCAAAGGCTCTGTATCTTCTACCAATGGACAATTTCTGTTACGTCTTAACCACATTGGGCTACGGCACCAACTGGGAAGTTTAGCGCCCATTCGTCAGTGTGTCCTTCAGACGGACATAAATCAGGGGAAGGTCAATTTTTGAAAGTCCCCAAACCTTCTACTTCTGGCCTTTGTTTCTCCAAGGGGAATATGGACATCTGTTCTGAAATTCCCATCCTTTTTGTACCGTCTGCTAAAATATATGTTTTTTGATGGAGGAGGAGTGTCATGAGGAATTACAAAATTTGTTTCCATGTTTCTGTATTTGAAACAGTTCCATGTTTTAAGGACAGTTCAAAATGGACATTTTAATTGAAATATTTAAAAATCCAACTTTGAAAGAAGCATTAAAAAAAAGAAAGTTGTCAATGAAAAACTTTGATTATTAAAGAGCTGCCACGACTCCACAGAGCTCCACTTCTGGATGACATTTTTCATTTCCAAAAAGGTCAGATTATTAAGGAGAAACTAATAAACTGAAAAAAAGACCAGCTTCATTTCTGAGAATGTTTTCCTCAGGAACTTCAGGGCCATTTATTGGTTTGACGGCTTTCTTTTGCATTTGGGAAGCTCTGAATGCAGCCCTTTGCAAGTTACACACAAAACATTTACAGCCCAAAGAGGCCAGCTCGTTAGTAATTACTGTAATGAGTTCTTCACAGTGTTTCTCTGAAAGGTGATTGAGCCCCTAATGCAGACACCAGATATTTTTTCTTCAGTTAATGGTGTGGTAAATTATTCCTTCGAGGGGGCTCATTGAATGCCTCCTTTGGAAGAAGTTAAAGACCACAAAGGAAAGAAAAAGCTGTAGGTCTCTTCTTGCCAGTAACAGGAGAAAATATTTATGGAGTGTCTCAGATCTACATCTTCCCAGTGTTTCTGCGGTGTTGTGTCAACAGTGACTGGCATCAGCGAAGGGACGGGCCAGGTGCCACAGGGTGTATGTGCCAGCTGCGAAGAGGTGGAACAACTTGGGTGAAGGAAAATGGGTTCCGTTTGCTCAGACGGAGCTACCGCCTGGTGACCCCAATGGCCGTGGGCCTTGCAGACCAGCTTTTCATCTTGCTGGGAGTGAAAGGTGTTAAACCAGTGCAATATGGTATGAGAGAGCGCGGTGCGATTTTCACGAGCTTGGCTTTTACAAAGGGAGATTTCTTCTGCTGCTAAGTGAATAAATTAATTTATGTGTCCAAATGCAATTAGCAAATGCTACAGTGGGAAAGGCTTCCTAATCAGAATCATTAATCAGGCAAAAATGAACTGTTGCATGCCTTGCATGTCCTTTTATGGACCCAGCAAAAGACCCATCAGCCAACTCAGTAATATCAGTAAGGATGGGCATTATTTATAATTTAGCTCTATAAAGATCATCTTTTTGTACATTGTATGTGTCCACATGCAACCCTGAACTGCCTTGAATTTCCAAGCTTACACCCGCAGGGTTGGCCATATATTGGTCCCAAAGTCAGGATCTGGAGCTTTCACAAGAACAGGCAGAATTTCTCCCAAAGCCTATGTAGAGAAGCAGTGATTGCCAGGGCGATGAGGGAGTGTTTGTGAACTGGCTGTGATTTAGAGGAAGGAAAAAACACGCTGCTGATCCGCATGCAGTCAGTCTCTCCATGCCTTTAATGCCCCGAACCTGTGGGTTGCCCAGGCATCAGAAGGGGAAGCCTTGTGCTCGGTGGTCTTCGGTGTGTCTGTTGGCATCGCCTGGCTCATTGCCGAGAGCATCTCATACGGGTTGTGGTCAAACAGCCAGGGAAATGAATCCTCAGAGCAGCAACAGCCTGGATTTTCCTTATTTTGGTGAAAAGTGAGTGCATTTGGAGAGCATCTGCATTGCGAGTGGGGTCATTGCTGCTGGGACTGAAGTTGCACAGAAGGTTGTTATTTGAATATAAAAAAAAAAAAATTAAACGTAGTCAATCAGCTGAGCAAATCAGTATTAACTGCTCTTCCAAAAGAGGTATCAACTGGGACTTATAATGTGGGAGATGCTAAAATCTGCTGCCAGGTTCTTCAGGGGTTACACATGTTAGAGAGCCCCGTGGCTGCCTCTGATGTGGTAGCACAGATAAAATGGGGACAGCTTGTAAAGGAAAGGCTTGAAATGCTTTGAATATTATTTTTTTCCCCCCCCTCTGCAAAAACAACACCCGTGGATGTTATTCGAGAAGCTGTTTGGTAATATTAAGTGATAATGAATTGCACAATTTGCCCACACACATCATTGCCTTCTGCTGGATACTCAGAAGCGCTCATTAGCGGACGAGGTTTCCCCGGCTGCCCGGAGCTCTCAAGGCTGCTCCGCACGCGGCTGGCTCGGATTTTCAAAGGATCTGTGCACGTGTTGTGGCTTCTTGGGTTTTCTCTCTGTGGGAGCAAACCTCCAGTGGCGGTGGGAAATGCTGACTGCTTACAGAGAAGTCCGACTTAAACATCTTCCCTAATTGTTTGCAGCAGTCAGTTTGATGAACCCCCCTTATACCGCATCCTTTGTTAAAATTAGGATAGTGTCCATCCTCTTGTGTCACTCCTGCGAGCAAGAATTAATTTTAGACTCTGCTGGCTTTTGTCAGTAGAACTCGGGATGTATTCTCTACAATTTATTTCGTTTTGTACTCATCAGCGCAGTAGCTGGAGTGCATAAAATGGGGTCTCCTGGAACAACTTTATTGCCTCAGCCTCTTTTTTGAAGTAGTCTTTGGCGCGAGTGTATTTTTCCCTCATCTCTGACAGAAAGCAATTTCCTTTCTCCCCTACACGTCCTTCAGGCTCCGGTGATTCACACCCCGAAGCACCCTGCAAAAAAAACCCACCCAACTTTGCTGACCTGTTCTTGCTTCTGGGGGTGGCAAATGGTCCCCACCTGCAAAACCCCAGCGCGGCGCGTCATCTCGCAGGGCAGCAGTGAAAAACATCGCTTCCGAAATACATCGTTTTCTCCCTCCTTGTAGGCGATGTCAAAGCACTAATGGAGGGTTGTTACAGTTTCTTTGCCTCTCGAAATTGTTCCTCGCAGTGAGGAAATGGTGAAATTGGAATGGGAAAAGCTGGGAAGCCGACGGGGCTTTGGTAGCTGTAACTTTTATTTAGCTGCTTGTCTTGCTCGCAGCATTACTTATATGTTATTAACCTGAAGCCAAGAGGATTGATACGGCAAGGGAAAATTGTCCACTTCCTTTTTTTTTTTTCCTCCTTTTTTTTCTTTTTTTAGGGGATCAAGAAGTATCTTTTAATTTGAGGTGAACATCCCTGTATTGATATCTCAGTTCCATAATCTTCTTTAAAAATAAAAAAAGTCTTATGTGTTTGCAAACAAATTGCTGGATTTAGTTGAAGTGTTGCTCGGCAGAAATGTTTGAGGCTTAACCTTGAGAGGGACGTAGAGTTTGCCTCATTATCCTTCTTGTTTAGATTTTTAGTGGGCACAAGGTGGGAAGTTCCTTTTGATTTAAATGAGAAATATCAAATATCTTCTCCTTATGAGAAGGGCCCTTTGGAAGCTGCATTGCGGACTGACACAGGCCACCCAGGAAACCAGTGTCAGAAATCGTTTGGTTTTTTAGTCTTCCTTTGTTTTTACTTTGTGTGTAGGCCAGAGGTTTGGACATGTGCATTTTACTTTCATGAAGAAGACTTAGATGATTTTATTTTCAAATACAGTTTCCGTTGTCTGCAGGGAAAAAAAATTGTTTTGCTAAGCAGAGTTTAAACATAGCGCTATGGCAGATGCTTATAAAAATCAACACAAGTCAAATACTGATCTGCTTTTTCCGCGTTCTTACTGGAAAACGTTTCTTCTGATTTCTCTGGCATCTCTCTTAAGCTAGAGAACTACAAATGAGAGCAGCCTTTGCCCCCTGGAGCTTCATGTGCTACGTATTGCTCAAACCACACTAAGCTTCCCAAAGGGTAAGAGAAGAAATACCTGTGAATATGATAACCTGGTCTAGTGGGAGGTGTCCCTACCCAGGGCAGGGGGTTGGGGACGAGATGGTCTTTAAGGTCCCTTCCCACCCAAAACATTCTATGGTATAGAGCTATTGCTTCAGATAAGGAGGTTAGAATAACTCAGGATAATGTGATTTTGTTTGTTTTGAATTACATTAAAATCATAAAGCCTGGGAGAACTGCTCCACGTACCAGTTTCTGGTCACAGTTTCACAGTCAGTGTAAATCTGGAATGAAGCCATCAGCTGGAGGAGGATAGCTCTGGTGTACATTCATATTACTAGAAGCAGATGTGGGCTTATGGCTCAAGCCAAAATTTCGGAGTATAAAACAATGATCTGTCCTCAATTCTCCATTGGTCGGAAAGGATGGGATGAGTAAATACTCGTGCTTTAGCACTAGGAAGATGGCTTTCAGGACTGAGGTGTCTGACGGAGATGCTGGTGCAGCCTAGGAGTGGTCAGAAAATCAAACCTGCTGCTGCCTGTGCGCAGCCGTACACCCGCTGCTGCTCTGTACAAAAAACCTACAGCTCCATGGGGCTTTTGGGTGTTGGGTGGTGCGAGGACAGATGATGATAAAATGATTGCTGCCTGGTGACTTGAAGAACCTTGGCTACACGTGGTTTCCATCACACCTGTGTGCCCTGCTGCTCCCCAAGACCCTGTGTCCACAGCAGAGCATCGCTCCGAGATACCTCCGGCTCCAAGTGCATTGACCCACGAGGAGGAGGTGTTTGATTTACAAGCGTGACGCCTGGGTTATGACATACAACAGTGTGTGCCATACAGAAGTCCCACCCATCAGTAAAAGTATTATGTTGACAAGATGGGTGCAATATTTTGCTTGCAGGCCATGACATTTTTGGCAAAACAGTTTTTGGAAGGCGATACGGTGCTGGACAAATCCTCGTGTGTCTGTGAGCGGAGGGATGCTAAGCCCTGCTTTTCTTCCTTTCAAGAAATAAAACTTCTCTAAGAAGGCAAAAGCTCTGTGTGGCTTTTAGTTCTTCACTTCCATTTTCGTTAGAGGGGGAAAAAAATCCTCACATCAGCATCACACTCTTTGTGGGAATGAATCCTTCTGCCTGACTTGCAGAGATTTATAATAGAAATGCTGACAGACCCTTATTTATGATGGTGTGAACAAAGCCATGGTAATGGGCCCCAGAAAAGAGAAAGTGCTTAAACTTTTAGATGGCTGAGTATAGGAAATGCATACCGAGACTTTCCAGAGGACTGTGGGCAGAAAATTAAAAACGTTGTCCCTGCATTGGTGCAGGACACATGTTGCTGTCAAAATACAGGTAGGAGGAGACCAGAAATCAATGGGCGATGCACGGACCTCACTGAGCAATTTGCACACCCACGTCGCGGTTCTACGCATTTGTTTGTGATGTGCTGGTACCCCCAAATCCACTTCTGCCTCCCTCCCTCCATCGTCAAAGCAGGGTTTGGTGGTGGGTCTCAGCCCCCTGTGCTGGGGTACTGCTGGCTAAAAGGCGAGGGAGGATTTGTAGTGCAGGTGACTTTTGTCTGCGCGTTATCAGCAGGTTTTGCTCTGGAGAGAAGCACTGAAATGTTTTGGCCGGGGGCAGTGTTTCTTGAGGCTCCTTCATCTTCTGTTCAGCTGTAATTGAAGCATTGACATACTGAACTAAACAAAAGCAGACCTTACAGAATTGTCAGAACAGCTCTTGATCTTAGAATCATGGAATCACAGAATGGTTTGGGTTGGAAGGGACATTAAACGTCATCTAGTTCCAACCCCCTGCCCTGGGCAGGGACACCTCCCACCAGCCCAGGTTGCTCCAAGCCCCGTCCAACCTGGCCTTGAACCCCTCCAGGGATGGACAGGATAAGATGAAAGAACCTCAAGAAACTTATCCAGTTTAACCTCAGGGTAACAAAACGAGCAAGAAATATATTTGTAAATTGTGGGGGGAGAGCGTGGGAGGAAAATGCAGCTTTGAGGCTCCCGCTGCGGTGCAGATGTGCACCAAAGCCCTCATGTCTCTTTCTGGCAATGACCAGGACAGAGTGCCCAGGTTTCACATAAAACACGTGATAAACTGCGCTGTGCAGAGGGAAGAGAAACTGTGATGTGGGAGAAATTCCCTAAGTGTGTTGGTGGTCGTGTGTTACTTAAAACTTTACCAGGAGAGGAGCTGCTGGTCCATTGCGTGACCAGCTCAGCATGCTCTCCACCCCAGTGAAATCCTTGTGGCTGTGCTGGTTTGCTGTACCTTGAAGGTGTCAAGGATGCAGGACTTTGATATGGAGGGAGCGAGCCTCCGTTTTGCTTGGTGGAGCGGTTTGCAAAGCCGAAATCCTTGTATTTGCGTGGCTCCAGCAGCCGAGGCGAGTTTGCAGCCTCCGTGCTTCTCCAGCGAGCGCGGTGCCCTGGTGCGACCTGCCGATGGTTGCATGCTGGAACTGGTTCAATTGGTTATGCCAAAGTCCTTATCTTGAATACGATTTATGGTATGGTTTAAAACAGATCCATCCATCATGGTGAGCGTCAAATACCTTTTCTATTAGTGGTGAGGTGCGCAGATACCCGGAGCCTGGGGAATCCTCCCACACCCCTCAGACTCTCCCCAAGGCTTTGTAAGGCTCAGATTTTTTTATTATTATTTTTTTAAATCCCAAATAAACACTCTCAGTAAGGAAGATTGTGTTCTCTCAGAGACATACCTGTTATTTGTTACAGACCTTTTGTCTGGGGAAGATTTGCTCCTTAATAAGTGTGATTTCTGGCTAATCTTTTACTACTTTGGATTTTGCGGTAAGATCTTCTTTGGACAGAACTAGGTCGAGCATATTTCGATTGCATCGTGTTTTTAAAATCCGGTTTGTCAGAGAGTCCTAAATAACACGTGGCCTTCTTCGTAAACAGCCCCAGCAAATCAGGATTTGCAATACGTAGTGCTGCGGCACAGTTCAGCGTGTGACAGTGATGTGTGACTCTGAGCCGCCAGCTTACCGAAGGGTCTCGCTGCGTGAGCCACCGGCAGAAAGAAAACACCCCGTAGAATTATTTGAGCCTCGTTTATTTAACGAGCCCCCAGTAAAAATGAAAACTCCGAACTTGTGACCGTTTAAAAGCAAATTGCGTGGCAGGCTTTTCAAATCCGTAGAAATGCAAAGCTTTTAGTTGGGCAGAAATAAATTTTGCCGTTAGTTCGTATATTGCAGCCTGTGTAAATTGCAGCGTCATAAAGTATATGGAATTGCTGGGGGACTTCTATGAGCCATGGAGGTGGTAATTTCTGATGTGCATGACTGGGAGCAGAAACCCCCACATAATGCCTGGGTTTTGACCCTGTGAAGGAGAATTTAAAAGATTAACAGTGTTTCAAATACCGGCAATCGTGCAGAAAGAAAATGAGTAATATTTTAGTTGTTGGTCTTGCTTTTTCCTACCCTAACTAATAAAAAAGCCAATTTTCCCGGCTTCTGCTCTTCATGTTCTCTGAAGTTCTGGGTCCCAGCACATTGTGGGGAGCAGGTCTCTGAGCTGGCAGTCAGGAGACTAATTTTTTCTTATTTTTACTCTAGCAATGACCTGTTATTTGACCTTGGGCAATTTGCTTTCTTCACAGCTATATAGTACTGCTGTTTAGATTTGCCATGTCCAGGGGGACAAGGCCTGCGGCTTGCTTTTTAACAGGAAGGGTCTTCGGTTTCAACTGAACTTAATGAATGCTAATATGGGATAAATTTATTAAAAGTAATATTTGTAACCAACTACTCTTTGGTTTCAGAATGTTTCAGTGCATCTTGTTCCCATCCTTATATTGCCCTAACTGCTGCCGGGATGTAACCTTAAACCTTAGATGAGTTACTTATAGATGCGTGCATATCTATAGATTACTTACAATTATTGATCCTTATAGCAATAGCTCAGTACTCATAACCTTCATGTTCATTGCGGCATGTATTTACTATTGAAAATACAATTTTGGCGCTGCGAAACCTCATCGCGTCGGGAAAATCGACTGCATGTGGATTGACTTGGGGGAGCAGGGAGGCTGCGGTGTTTGGATTCTAATTGAATCTGGTTGATATCCGGAAGGAATCAAAAATTACCGCATCGCCCTGTTGCTGTTGCTCTGGTTCTTCACCAATATTTGACTTTACGGTAGTCACCAGCGTGTATCACGCCTTTGCTGGTCCTCCACAGGGAGGCCGAGGGCAGTAATGGGGACCAATTTCCAGCTATGCTTTTCAAAAGCAGAATGCACGCCATGGCTCATCTCAAATGGAGAAAATGGTGTCAGCTCCCTCCGGCACAGTTTCATTCCCGTTTTTCTTTCCTTCTCTGTCTCCGCAGCTGTGGAGTCGCTGCATTCCTTGAACGACCAGATCTCCCATTTTATTGTCAACAAGTCGAAAACGCTGGATGAAGATGAAGACGCCTTTTCGCCCAGCGAGAAGGAATCTCTGAAAAATGCTATGATGCTGATGAGGCACCTCCTAATGGACGCACAGGTAGGAAATCAATAAACTCCCATCTGTTAGGACACAAGGAAGGCACATTGCACAAATCTGGAGGCATTTTTACAGGCGGTTTTATCCGTGGAGACCATTAGTCCCTAACACTTGTTTAAAACCGACTTGGGCTTCTGAAATCCGCAGCTGCAGGGAGGACATCTCGGTGCATGGAGCCTGCAGCTTGTGATGGGGCTGGATCTCAGATTCAGGGATGAAAATGGCTCTGAAGTTTCGGGAGAAAATGGAGCAATATACCCGCTGATGGGAATCCAGCGTCAGCACTAGCAAAAGAAAGTCATTTTGCCACTGAGCATCTGTGCTGAATGCCAGTTTTAGAAGTGCCAGACACATAACTGAGCTGTTGGTTTAGCCATGCTCTAAAACGCCAGTTAAAAGTCATGAAATGATGTGCAGATGTTTCTTTGTGCCTTTGCTGCTTCGGCATAAAATCTCACACTCTCTAGGTTTGCTGTCTTCCAATGTGCTCCCTCCATCCTATAAAAAACCCTTTGAAATATTCAGTATATTTATTTTTTTATATTCCCTTTTGGGCTCTATTTGTTAAGCCTGGATGGAAAATGGCAGCTCGTATTGGAGGATTGTTTTTGAAAACAGGGTGGTCTCCTCCCCCTTCTCCTCCCATAAGCCCTAAAATCATAGAAATCTGGCAGAGCAGGTGTGAGACTGTCCCAAACACTTCAGAGCTCTCCAGGGATGGGGATCCCACAGCCCCTGCTCCACACTTTGACTGCTCTCACAGGAGATTATTTGCTTTTTTGGACCATCTTATTGGTATTTCCCATGTTGCAGCTTGTGCCCATCGCCTCTCGTTAGAAGCCTGGCAAGAAAATAAAAGAGGAGGAAATTATTCCTGTAAGGATTAGCAAAATAATGGTATTCAGGGCTTTTCCTGATTGCCATCCCATGCTAAGGCCGGGTTGCCGTTGCAATCCCAACGTGTGTCGGTGCCGATGGTATTACTGCAATTACCCAGCGCTCTGTTAACCAACTGGCCCCCAGGGCCCTGTGACTTGCTGCCAGCATCTTATAAGTGCCTAAATGGAGAAAGTAAACAGAGAAAGCTACACATTTTCATGTTTTATTCCCATATTCTCCCATGTGGAGCCTGGCGGTTAATCTTATCTGCTTCTCTCACTTTCAAAGCCTTTGGCCCTAATTACTTCGGCTAGCAGGGATTTTGTTGCATGCGAGAAGTGGCCTGGGAATCCCTGGCGTTGGTGACATGTGTGTTTTAACATTGGATATTTTTGCACGGGGAGTCAGTCCAGGCTGTGGGGCGCACAGTGAGCAAACCATTACAGCTGTGCTCAGCATTTTGGTTCCATGAGTACGGTGTTCACATCGTTTCTGTGCATCTTTAGCCAAGTCGCCTCCGCTTACCCTAAACCAACGAGTGGGACGTTGCTGCAATGTCACGGAGCACAGGAAGGGTTAGATTGTGCGTTTGGATTTGCTCCCACAGCCTGTGCTGCAGGTGGGAAAACCTCTGGGGAGTCAGGCATCAGAGTAGGCAGATGCTTACAAGCACCTGCCTGTTGCAGATAAAACAAATATGGTCCAAAAAGTACCTATTGATAATCCCCTTCTGCAGGAATTCTTCTTTTAGCACCTGAGAATTGCTTTAGTACTTATCAGTTGTCCTGAATGCATATTAAGCACTGCCTGTGATGATAGAGCGACTGATTAAGGAAACGGTAATGACAATGGGGAAATGTCAAGTGCTCCTGCATCCTCCTGATGCTCCTGGATCTCTTCCCAGAAAGGACAGGACAGTTTTTTTGCCTGGGATGTTGGAAGGATGACAAGGTGGGAAGTGGTAGTGATGAGGAAAAGGATAGAACTAAACAGGTGACAACATCAAGTACAAAGAAAAAAACCAAAACAACAAACCAATAAAATAAATCCTCTGAGGAATGAAAGAAACATGAGGCTGGCAGCAAGCTACCTAAACCAGTGTGTGCATATAAAGTACGTACTACCTCTGACTGCAGAGTGCCCTATGGCTCTAATTACACAGGAGGAAGAAATACCACCAATGCAATTATTTTCCTTTCCTTACCTGATCTCATTTCTTCCCAGCTAGTGGTTTTTATGGGAAGATGGAGCCCTGCAGCAGTAAACAAGACTGATTGCGCAAGGCTCTGTGCAAAGATAAGCTGAAATCAAGTGCTAGGCCCTTTTGCTCCCTTTCCTCCTCTCTTGGCATGGACCTGATTTTGACCGGCAGATAATTTGAGGAGAGAACATCCAGCTTGAATTTTTGGGTAGAAATTAGCTGGACTTCTGACCCACCAGAAGAGACTGATCAGAGGGGATGGTTAATGGACTTTTCTCACTTCTCTGACACTATTAATCTGCTTTTAAACACAGCCTATGGGGATGGCCGTCTCATGCCTTGTGCCTTTCTGGTGTGGAGAGAAGTTGTACAAATATCAGTAACTCTGCCTGGACACCAGCAGGCCAGGAGATACGGCTGAAGCAAAGGCTTTGGATCCACCATGGATCTAACTTTGAACTTGAGTCATCTTTTTTTTGGCTTAAGATGAATCACGGAACCGATCAAACATAGTTTTCCGCTTTGGAAAATGCTGTGAGCGCTTTTAGACCAGGCTGCTCTGGGGACCGTGTGCATCTGTCTGTGAAGATGCAGGTCCCCGCTCTCAGCAATGGACCACAAAGGACAAAATAACAAGGGTGCTCATCGGCATGGAGAAGAGGAACCACAGCACAGAGGCCCTGGGGAGGTTGTTCAGGGTTTCACAGCCATCTTTTCTTATAGCCAGAATTTGGACTCCATGCTCCTGAGCCTCAGCCCAGTCCCTTCATTAGACCATATTTATTTCTCCCTTGGCTTCTTGGAAGAACCTCTTTCCCCCATCTGTTTTGTCAATTTACTCTACCGTTCACTGATTTTTCATGCCTCCATTTTTGCTATACTGGTGTATGAGCAACTGTGACAGTAGTGACTATGGCTTTATAGGATAAATTTGCCGAGCAGGAGGTCACTTGTTGGTAAACACAGAACAGAGAAACAGCTGTTGAATGGTGGGGGGGGAAATCATCTCATCTCCCATATGCGATAGGGCTTTCTGCATGGAAAATGGGGCATTACCTTGCGTATTTTGCTCTCCTCCTGCCTACAGAAATGTCATTGATGTCAACTGAAGGAGCCGTGGCAGGGTGAGCTGCAGTGTGGACTGGCTGAGAGGTACATTGGCCCCGTCAGCGGCATTAAATGGCGTGTGGGGACAGGTAATAAGCCGTGTGGAGTCTCTCAGCAATAGGCTGTCAGCTCAAATTCTGTCCAGGGAAGACAGTGATTTAATGAAAGCTGTTACAATCTGCAGGGATCTCTTGACCCCGGTGGTCTCCATCCATTACGTGCCCCGGATAGGATTTCCTCATCATGAAAATACCCCATTGGAGGGATTGCTCGCTGACCCGCACGCTCGCTGCCGGGCCGGCAGAGCTCTGGAAAGGGAGCATCACCCTCCCTCCGAGCGAGGGTTGGAGCTCTGCATCCAGATTGCTCATTTCTCGTGTTTGTTTCAGGTTTGCAGCAGTTTCCTGACATCAGTCTGGAGGTATAAAGGCATCACGTTCCCCTAAACAGCGCTTAGCAAGCCATCATCTGCATCGCGGAGCTGAAAGGGGGGAGAAATCCGAGAGGGAATCGAAATAGTGTTATAGGAACTAAAAGGTGTACTTAGATAATGCGGGTGCATAAAAACAGACGGAAAGAAAAGGCGCATTTATTCTATATGACGTGTTCCAGCCTCCACATAGTATAGGAATGAATAAACAATTTCATTTCTGCCAGACAGCCCCGTGCAAGATGCTATCACTGGGACATGGCAGCCTATGATAGATTGTCATTGTTGTCAATCATTTCTGACAGTCCTATTATGCTTGGAAAGGATGTTTGCTCTGTGCATGTTGTTTTATAATCCTCAGAGGTGGAATTTTATAGCCTAGCAGTGTTTCTTCCTCAGATGTTCCCCTAAGCAGGATTTATTGCTTCTGAGACACACATGATGTGAATCCATTATACCTTCAAACTTTAAATCTCCCCCCAGCTTCACCTAGATTACTTTTGGTTTTGTTTTGTTTTGTTTCACTTGCCTTTCTGTTTCTAATTGCTGTTGCGAGAGACTTAAGTGGCGTGGAGCAGAAGGTACATAACATCTAAGGGCTGAGTCATATGCATCAGCTCTAATCTAGCAGTTTGCCGAAGCAATTTAGCTAATGAATTGCAAAGGTGCATCCAGGCACCAGCAGCAGCCTCAGATGTAGGGCAATACTCTCTCTTATATGAAGGAACACATGTAATTTTTCTGGCTGCCTGACCTTAAAAGCCTATCTTTCAGGAAGCTGAGTACATATAGTTACTTCCATAAAGTGTTTAATTGACTTCAAGTGGATTTTAAGTTCTTTGCAAGAAATACCATCTTTTCATTCAGTTCCTTTCCCAACAGCGTTGTGATTATCATCGGGGCCCTCTTAGGTGGTGTTACAGAAGGAATGAATAGACATAGAGACAATCTTTTGGTTGGGACTGGATTTCTCAGGAGCAACCGTACCACAAATGACGACTTAAGAACAAGATTAGCTTAGTAACCTTGCAGGGCAGCTGGCTTAGTTTTAATTGGATTTCAGTTGTTGGCTAGGCACGAGAGCGTGAGGATGTCGAGATATTCAGCCGCTTCTCTGCTGAGGGGTTCATTCTTTCTTAGGTAAAGACATAAAATAAACCTGGTGGTACTTCTAGCCTAAGTTGTTAACAAAATAGTATGGTCGTTGCCCAAAAATCATAGGGGAAAGAACCCTTTCATTTACATTTAGAAGGTTTTTTTCTTTAAAATCTGGTGTTCTAGCACTTTACTCTGAATAAAACAGCTCCAGCTCTCATTAGCAAGTGGGATGAACCTTTAGCAAGTGTAGCGTAGATATTGCTGGAAGTTGATACCAGTTTGGGTAGAGGATTTTGCCCGGTTTTTATTTGGAAAATATTTCAGTATTTGAGTTGTCACCCCATAAGCCCTTTAAGTTTGACACTGGGATCCTGTAAATAAATCACTGAAGGGGTGAGAGTCTTTCAATTTTTGAAAAAAAGGAAAAATCTACTTGGCATCACTGACTTGTTAGCCATTCAGCATCCCACCAGCTGTTTACCTTTGGGGTTTTTTTAATATTGGCCTCCATTCCTCTTCTCCCTCAGAAAAAAACAACCATAGTTTCTTGAGCTCTTTTACATTATAATCTCTTCTTCAGTAGTCTCTGTTGTCTTTCTGAGGGAGGCTGTTACTGAGACAGCTGCAGAACTAGTAGCAGAATAGTGTTGTTTCATCAACTGACCTTTAAAAATAATTCTTATTTTCTACGGAAGTCTGTTGTACAAAACCAGCTATGTTGTTGCAATGTTTTGCTTGCTCGTTAAACACATTGCACTATCGTGCTTTTCAGACTTTTAGCAGACCGAGCTTCAGGAGCAAAATCCCAGGACCTTTATTTTCACGCGAGTGGGTCATATTAATAGCAACAGAAAGAAAACAGAAGGGAAGATCTGCTCTTGTTTCAATAAATTTAGGTTATTTGAGTTCTGAAAGCATCCTCACCACACTGCTGTGTTTTGGAGAATGTAGAAATAGATATGATGTTAATTATCTTTTAGGGGATATTATCAAAAAACAGTTGTAAATCTGCTTTCCTGTATGTCAGCATTCACATTTTGTAAGTTGGTTTGGCTTGGAAAAAAGCTTCAGTTAAAATCCAGATGTATTTAGGGGGAAGCCTGAAAAACAAACTTGCTGCTCCGCACGTTGTATTTTTTTACATTAATCTTGCCATCCCATTTCCATAAGAAGAAATCTTCTTAGCCACTTCTGAGCCAGCAGCACATCTTCTAATCATCCCTCTAGGTCTAGTCTGAAAGGGAGCACAAAAGTCTCTCGTTTCTGTTGAAGGGAGAGAAGATAAAATGCAGAACCCAGCAAGCTTCGTCAAGGACCGTGTTGTGTCTAATGACATCATTAGCATGTGTTAGACGAGCCCGGTTTGCGGTGCCTGTCCCTAAACATGTACCTGACAACCTGCTGCCTCTCTTCATGGTCGGGGAGAGGAAAAATGGATTTTTGGACTTGCATCTATTAGTTCAATTTATTTGGAGAATGATGTGTTGTATAACGAGGGGAGATCAAAGATCCCCTTAAAATAGGTGTGCGGTAACAGGCATGCTGCTGTCTTTACCAGCCCAGCTCTGCTCATCATTAGTCACCCACAAACAGTGGGGCTTGGTGGGCGCTGTGGTCCTCTTGAAGGTCATACCGTGGGCTCACTGATTAGTCACCACCTGGTTTTAACCACCTGGAATTTATTGATTCATACGGGGCGGGGGGTTCAGGCTGACGTTCTCTGTCCTTCATTTTTAGTGTACGGGAGAGACTTTCTGAAATGTGTGATGCTATTTAGTTCGTATCGAGCTAAGTGACAGAGAAAATTTCCTTACGGCATATAAACAGAGGAAAAGACGGGGCATGCGCAACCTCTGACACAGGACTGAAGAGGCCAAAAGCCCTGTGTGGTTCAAACCAATCTATCGCAGGTGTCTATTGCCAGTGAAGGAAAAGCTAATCCAGGTTTGAAGATAGTGTTTTTTTTCTCTGAGCATTTAAATTTCATTTGTTTCCAGATATTTAAATCTGGAAAATTTGCCTTGCAACAAATCCATGCTGACCTGAGATTTTAGGTGAGGTGGCCATGGCTGATTCAGGGTCTGTTTTAGCCTGTTCTTGTTGTAATTCCAACTCTTGAGCCATCCATCCTTCACCCCACGTCCCGCACCGGAGTGGCCCGTTGGCACCATTGGGGCTCTCGGTGTTTGGCTGGCACGGGAGGAGCAGGTTTGTCCAGCATTTTCCCTCTGTCTGACACCAATACGTGTGGTCAGGCTGGTGCTTGGATGCTGAGTAAGAACAGTTGTCGCTGTACATTTTTCAGTGTTATTGCTTGGCAGGGTTGTCGTCTGAGGGCCACCGTGGTCATTTAGCTACAGCTGTATCCTGGCCAGCCTTCACTCCCGTCCTCCCCTGGGACTGGAGAGAGAAAGACATCTTGAATGTGTTAAATCCTTAACCGTACAAAACATGACTGTCTGCATCATGAAGAGAATCTAAATTCAGCTGGTTCCTCATGCGCGGATGCTTGTTGCTGCTGAGGCTCCTGCCACCCCTCCATCGCGGTGTTGTGTCTCAATTTGCTCCTTGCCGGCGCGGTGCGGTGTGCGTTGCGGTTCTCAATATGCTTTGCTCTGTTGCTGCTGAGCCGTGCTGGGGGCAGTGGAAAAAAGCAATTTCCAAGGCAGGGAGGAGACCGTCACTGTTGTGCTGGGCTGAGTGTTGGGAGGGAAGGGGGATGTCAGATAAAGTGATCTGATTCTGGAAATGAAGCAGGACTTGGGAGGGGATAGAAAACTCTCATGGTGGAGGACACACCTGAGCCGGGACCTTGCAAAGGGTGGATTCTCTTGCCTGCCATTGCTGCAACAAAATATTTATATCACTAAGTAACGGTACGGAAAAATATCATCATATTTGCTGCCAGCTGGGTCCTGTAAGATGGGAGCTGATGGTGATGCATTGGGTACAAGATGGTTCAGCACAGCCACGTTGTGCTGGTGCTGGTTTCATTCTCCCTCTTTCTTATTTGGCACTCATTTGGTACTGGAAAATGCTCATTATTCTGCATTGGGTTTGATATTGCTGGGTTGAAAATTTAGAAATGCTTTCAATATTTGCAACCCTGCAGGTTGTAGAAGACTCAAAAAAAAGAAAAAAACCAATCATCACTTGTACAAATAGGAGAGTGTGACCTCATGTTTAAGGGGGGCAGGAGTGAGATTCTCAACAGGTCTGTTGTTCATTTAATTGCTTATAAATTAGTACTGACTTTTAGGTTTTCATTACGGTATGGAGGTGAACAAGAGACAATGGTCATGCAATGGGGAGGTCGAGGTTGGATGTTTTATCACAGCAACTCGGCACCGTGCTTCTGAGAGGGAGAAATATATACGTGTGTGTATATAAAGGGATATAGCACTTGAGAAAACAAGATAGATGCCTTTCTTTAACTTGGAAGGGAACCAAGACTAATTAAAAGAGAAAATGCGTAAAGAAGCCGAGATCTCTGCAGGCAGATCTCTGCAGGTAGTAGACATTGCAAACCATACCCAAGTAATTCCAAATATTCCCATTTCTCTGACTCCTTCACTCCCAAAATACTCTCGCCCCTCTGAGCAGGTGGGCCAGGACAGAGCGTTTCAAACGCCGAGTCCTGTTGAACGGCGAAGAAGAGAAGATGGCAATTTTGTCTCACTTAAAACATGATGTATATTCATGAGCGGGGTGTGTGTGTGTGTAAAGGCTCTGCAAGCTTTAATTAGAGTTCATAAGAGATAAACGAAGAGTATCTTCATAAATGTAGAAGCAGCAATTAGGGGAGACCAGAGTGTATCTGCTATCGCAGCAGTTTATCAGCAATGCAGATTTTCAGTTAATAAGAAAAGAAAACCCCAATTGTGCAGCCAACAAACGAAACACAAAATCCCGGTTAGCTTCACTCCACGCTTGGAAAGGGTTTTCTGCACAAGTTGAAGACGTGAAGGCTCAGGAAAACGTGTTTTATTCCCTCCAAATGCTCAATATGTTTTCTTCTGCCTTGAAGAGTCTCTTGCTCCATTTCTAGTTAACAAAAAAGTGAAAAAAACCCCGCTAAGCCCCCAAAGCAAGCGGCATCAGTACAGCGCCACCGTAACAAGCTACCAGGAAGCCCAAGAGCTCCATCACGATGCAATTACTTCTCCTGACTCAGCTGCAAACTTTCGCCCCAACCTGTGAGCTCAGGGTCATCAAAGATGAGCCCAGCCGGGAGGTGCGAGCCAGCCAAGCTTTACATTTGGCATTTTTGTCTCGGAAAGACTAATAAATATTTAATAGCTCTGCGAGATAGAGCGAGCGTTTGCGTTCTTTCCCCATATATCAACACTTGCTTTAAGGGCTTGCTTGGTAAAAATTAAGCTATTTCTCCGAATTCATGCCCGGGATGCTGGTTAGGGAGCTAATTTTGCAAGCAAAAGCTGTCTTGTTTTTGAAAGCAAATCCTAGTGGAAGAGCTGGTTTTTGAAAGGGAATACTGGGCTGCTATTCCTGCTGAAAAGAGGCAAAAATATTCAAAACAGCCATGCGAGTTAACCCTGGCAGTGGATCTTGTCCAGATGTTGTAATCCTTTATACTTTAACTCCTTCCAGGCCGTGGGCTAAGCTGTTTTCTAGTGAAGGCATCCATGTTAAATGCGCTCTGACTGATTTCATTTACACAGGGCTTTGGCAAACTCTGTAGATTTTCTCTGGACTCAAATTTTGCGAGCAAGGAGATGGATTCACTGTTTGCAAGACCCCGTCATCACTTAAGATCCTCTCTCCCTGTTGGGAAAAGGTGCCTTTTTATCTGTTGTGTAAATTTAAGGATGTAATTTAATTCCTGTCTTCCTCATTTGTCTGTGAGTTGGGATTAATATTTGCCTACTTCACAGTGATCGTGTGAGGCTCTTCATTAATTAATGTGTAAAAGCTTTGAGATCCTTAGGATGAAAATTGCTTTAAAAGATGCTGTTAATAATAAATATCAAGTAATGCACCTTGGTACCTCTTAGCAATAATTGGTGCTATCATTCCTGCCCAACTCTTCCATGAATTAAAAGGCTTTGAGTGGGACTGGAACCACGAATGGGATTGGGACCAATTAACATGTAATCGTATGTCAGTTTTTATATCCTTGACTCTCCTGTCATGGGACTCTCGGGAAAATCTCCATGGATTTTAATGGTGCAATGTCAGAATTCAGACCCAGACATGTTTGTGTGATAATTGCCGGGTAGCCTGCGTTCTTCTGGTAACTTGGTTGCTTAGCGATTAAGCTCAAAGCAAAACTATGCTGGTTTAATATTAACATAAATGGAATTACCCACTCTTTCTACAAGTTAAATGTTACACAAAAATTTTCATTATAAGGAAATTACGATTTTTTTTCTTTTGCTATTTGAATTTAATTAACTATTTTGTTGAAGTGCTGGTAGTTTTTGACCTGCTCTTTGCGCTTAACCTCCACTCCAGCGTGTGGAGGCTGGCTTTTATGGAAAATCCAATAATTTGCTTCTCAGTCACCCAGCTCAAACTTTTAATAGATTTCAAGCGCACAGCACTTACTCTCCTAAATATGGAGGCTCTGAATATGATTCCCACGTAAACAAAGAGCTCACATAAAGCAATTACCTGATCTTTCAAAGATATCAACATTATTTCTATGGAAGGGGAAATCACCGCACCCTGGAATGATGGGTGGGATGGAGCCAGGAGAAAGGACAATGTGAATTAAGATCAAGCAAATCAATGCATAAGAAAGTTGATGCCCAGTAAGGTGCAAATTTCCGGCAAAGTGTTCCCCCTTTCTCAGCAACCCTGGCAACCCCTCTTATTCATTCCTGAGTCGGAATTGCACTGCAGGAAGCGCACTGTGAACATGACTGGTGCCACATGGGGGAGATGTTGAAGAAGAGCTGGATCGCTCCACTCCGGCGCACCGACTTCCCAGGGCAGAGCAGCCCGAGGCGTTTAGGAGCCTAATTCCTTTGAATTTTCCCTCCAGATCATAAACATTCAAATATCCCTTATCAACGGGCTCTGTGGCAAGCCATCTGAAAAATTACCCCTCATGGCATGAGAGTGTGTGCAATGTCTTCCCGTTGCTGAAGGTGCTTTTGCGAGCAAGACCACGAAGTGATCAAGTGAGGTAAAATAATGAGTGATGCAGTCCAAGTGTTGAGTTCCCTTCATGCGGATGCAGTGCCGAATTCTAGCATCACTGCCTCACTGCTTGGGCTCCTGCCTGGCAAGCGGGGGTTCGGAAGGGAGGGTTTGGAGGAGCGAAGGGAGGCTGGCTGGCGCACGGAGCAGTTAGCAGGATTTCTTGCTGCTGTTTCGCGATAAGCAAAAAGTAACCATAGGCTCATACAAGTGGCTTGTGATTTACTCAGGCCCACTGGCCATCTTTCTTGTTTCTTCTTAAAATAACGCTTTTCACACTGCCTGTGAATTAGTGGTTAACGCTTACTTATGCATGAGAAATCTCCATAGAAATGACTTTAGGGAAAGAGAATATATGTACTATGTGAAAGCCAAAAAAGTAAGGTTTTCTTTTTGAAATACCTTTCCAATCTCCATTCTTTTCTGCAGTAGTTTAAAAAGACGTTCGTTCTAGGACTCTGATAGATTTTATAATATTCTAGCAGCCAGGTTAACAGGTAGAAACGAGCACATTGGTAAAGGAGGCGAGTTGTGAACGTAGAGGTGCATAGCCTGGAGGAAGTCAAGATATCCTCATTTTACAGCTTAAAAAAAAAAAAAAAAAAAAAAAGAAAAAGCTACAAATACACAGTGCATCCCCCCGAAAGCAAGGGAGTCCTGTCCCCTTTGAAAACGTGCTTCAGCTGACTTCAGGGGAGCTTTGGCTCCTCTTTTAAGCACGACCTTCCCTTTCTGGACGCAGACCCACCAGAGGCTGAGAGAATAGAGCAACTTTCTTCTCTTAGTCTTTCTACATAGAGGAATTCAAAATCACTGCATGATGTGTGCCCCAATTAATATTCCCTAATAGTTTCCATTTCCCTTCCAAATGATGTCAGTCTCCATTATTTTTGGCATAAGGGTAGTAAGAGTAATGTCTGTTTTTCTCAAATACTTTTTATCTAATTTTTGTGTTCTTAACAATCTTTACTCATCTCGGCACTTTTTTTTTTTCTTTTTATCCATCTGGTTTTGTCTTACATTGCAAAAGACCTAAAATAAAATAATGAAAACTGTCTTAATCTATTACTACTCAGTTTGCACGTTATTAATAATGAAGGCAGTGTAATTAGGCTGCAGAATGCACAGTGAACACAACATTAAGATGTCCTTAACTAACATCTGTGGCTGATGCTTGTCTTATATTGGTAAAAGCCACCAAGATTTTACATGAAAGCAGTATTTGTGTCTGACGTTGCTTTTACAGAATACAGTGGCTTCATTTTTTTACTAGCCGCTCGTTAAAAGAAAGCATGAAATCCACAGCCTCTGCTGCAATGAATGCTCAGCTCTATTTAAGGTGCAGATCCTGGTCTCGGCATCGTTGTTGCTTTGCTGAAAAATTTGTCTTCTTGTGACCTTGGCCATGGAGCTGATGGGATGCGATGGGCAGAAACTCCTCTCCAAGAGGTGCTTCTTCTCGCCTGCCTCTTGCATCCTCTCTTTATGGCAAACCCCCGCCATCCCCATCCTTGGGCATCTTATACAGTTGCCCGCAAGAAGGCCAGCAAGCAGCGAGGTGCTTCTCCCCTCTTTCATCAGCTTGAGCCGTGGTTTGATCCTCTGCCCTTGCCATCCTGAGGAGTGACCTGTGACACACCACACCCCTTGAACCAGGGGCATCAAAGGTGTCTCCGTTTTGACTTGTTCCTGAGATGGCAGCAGGAGATCTTACCGTAAAGGCACAAGGACATCACTGCCGCAGAGCTAGCCGTGTCCGGCATGCCCCATCCCTCCCTCTTCGACAGCTTCGAGCCGCTGGCAGGGGACCGAGAAGGGACCTTTTCAAGAAGAGGGACATTTCTCAGGGCAGGTGTGTCATCTTTGAGGCGCTGCTATTCCAAAGCAGACTGCTTCGGAGTCGTTCTGAACTATTTCAGATGAAATTCTTCAAAGGTAGGCCAAACGCGGGCCAAATTTTCCAAACTTGACTCCTTTTCAGTTTTCACAATGTAATCCGTTTAGCACGCAAAGTTGCATTTACACAAATGGCATCCGGCCCGAAACGGGAGCTGAAGTGGTACTCGGAGATCCTTCCTGTGTGGTTAAAAATATAAAGGAAGCCGTTCCCATGATTACAGACTTCTTAAAAAAACCCCCTATGAATAATGCACTTGAGTCTCTGTTAAAAAGCTGTGGCAGCGACGCTGTCACTCTCATGAATGCATGGAACTGAAGGCGTAATTATAATTTTTCCAGGTGGCCGGTTGCCACCTCCACAGCTGTGACACTGCTGGGGGCGTGGGGGACCAGGGGCTCTTCCAGCTCTGGGCTCTCTGCTGCCTGCATCATCCTCATCAGAGCCCTTCCTTGGCTAATTGCGTCCCTGCCCAGGGCAGGCGGGTTGGAACTAGGTGATCTTTAAGGTCCCTTCCCACCTAAACCATCCTATGATTCTATTCTGTGATAATCCTACAAGGGAAAAGGCCAGCAGGAAAACGCTACTGGTATCTTCTTCCCTTGATTCTTCTTGGCGAAGGGGTACTAGAATAAAATTAGTATGGTTCTGTAGGCATTTACTTCCACTGGGGTTTTTTACTGGGTTCCTTCTCTACCACACTGACATCTTCTTAGAGCAAAAGAAGTCAAATTCTTTCCGGTTTCTTGATGTAACATTGGAAATAAATGGGAAGCTTCAAAGCTGCTTATTGCCATCACTCAACATTGTCCTTGCAGCCAAGCCACTGCCCTGCTCCGCTGTCAGTCCCTGTGGATGGTTCCTTGCCAAACCATCCAAATGCTTCGTTATCTTTTGTATGGGGTCGAGGGGAGGATTAACCTGTTACTACCCAAAGCAGGGGTGGAAAAACATTGCAGGTTACTGTCTAGTGCAGTAAAAATAAGCGCACTTGGGTAACGGGTGCTGTAGCTGGGGCTTCAGATGTGTGCACCTCTGAAATGAAAACTGAATAAGGGCCATTTAAAGGGTTTTTTAAATTGTATTTACAGTGAAAAGTTGCATAGAATAACTACGCACTCCCCACTCATCTTGTTAACGTAACCCTCCCTGTCAAATCCAAAATTATTAGCCGACCCGAATCTTCCTGCCGCGCTTACATTACTCATATGCTCAGTGATGACTCGGCACAAACAAGAAAATAAACCAGCCCTACAGCTGTATTAATGTAGCAGCTCCGCTGGAAACCTGGGAAAATGCAATGTTTGCAAAAGGGGGCCGGGGAATTGATAGTGCAAGGGATTTTATTGTGGCACATTTGAGAGCAGAGTACACAACGGAGGGTGAATAAAGACCTTATAAAAATACTTGGCAGCAACTCCTCTAAATCTTTCAAGGTATGAATTTCTTATTTTAGTTGATTTACTGGTCTGACAAAGAAGCAATCATCGTTAATCAAAATAACTCACTTCTACTCTGTGTATGAAAGCTGAAGTTAGATGAAGGTCATGGAAAAGAGATGATAAACTAGCCTGGGGTGTTTAGTGGTTGGAGTTTATTAGCAAGCCCGTTCTAGAGGGGAAACAGATTTTTGCAGATTATTTTCAAAATGGATTTTTTAAAAAAAGTAAGGTTTGTATCTACAGCAGGTTCACAGATGTAATGTTCTTAAGTATGCATGAAGGGATGATTTCCTGACTGCTTTTAGTAGCAAGAGGCAGTGTACTGAAAAGCATTTGGTATTCTCCTGGAGGCAGGGAGGGAAGTAAGGGTTTGGATAAGATATGCAGGAGTTGAGAAGCGATACGGGTCTGTGGGTGCCAAACCACGTTTTCTGAGTAAGCTTCAGGAGAATACGCCACTGACACTTCTGAGAAGTTTCTCTCTTGTGCATAATTGAGATTTCTATCTTGTGCCTAGGCCCATTTCTATTTAGGTAAGTGTCTTTCCTTGTTTTTTGGTGGGGCAATGTCGCGTTGCCACGTTCCTCACCCCAGCCCATACAGCGTCTCACCAAGGAGGACGTTGGTAGACACCTTATTCAGCAGTTTGCTGATGGCTGAGCCCCAGATAAGGCAAAGCTGAACAGGTAGAAGCCCAAGAAACCTTCAAAATGCTTATGCTAATGGTTCTTAACAAGTTCCATGTTTTGCCTTGAAACTCTCTTCAACAGCTAGAATCTATACTCTGTCTAGAAGTAAGACAGCAATATCTGAATTCAACCAAAAGCAGTTGCCCGAAACAGTGAGGACTGCCAGTGCCTGTGGACAATATCAATTAGCGTTTTGGTGCCAGAATTATCAATAGCTCTCTTGCCACTGGCACTTATTGTTAGGAAACTAAGCCGAGAACTGTTTATTTCACTTGGATCACGTAATGTGCGACCTTAGCAATGATGGAGGGCCACCAAGGCCCGCAGAAATTTTATTTAGAACCGAATGTTTTGAGGTTGAGGTTCATTTTGTATTCCTTGTTCCTGTCCCCTGGACACGTCTGATGAGTCCTCATCTTTTCATTTAAAAGCATCCGTGAGGTATTTGAAATTTCTGAAGAATATGCTTATACATTTTTTGTTTGCATAATCAGTGACACAAACCCTCCTGGGGACCGCAAACGTTCACGGAAAGCGAATAGAAGATCAACTCCCAAATACCGGAGACTAGTCCAATATTATGAAAGCTGGAAGTTACAATATAAATAGCATACACCTATGTCAGCTCATGAATTAAATTATATTTCCAAGAGATCTCTTGCGGCAGCCTACTAAAAGAATATATTACATGCTCAGAGGCAGCCTTCGCCTAATACAATGAAAGGGGGGTAATTAAAGGCTTCTGAAATCCCAAATGTGCCGGCAGCTGTGGGTCCATTTGGGAAGCAGCTCTGGGACCCACATGTGTCCCTCCTGCAAGGATGGAAACCCATTACATGACGCTTGTGGAGAATAAACCTGGAGGGGGAAGAGCTTCTCTGCCCAGGATAAATATGTAGAAGTAATCCACTGGGAATCACGCAAAAAAAAAAAAAGTGGTAGCAGGTGGCAGCGCTTCTTTTCACCCTACAGAATACATATTTAGAGGCAAAACGCAGAGGAGGAGCCAATTAGTGGGATTATTGAGCTTCAAGAGGCAGGTGCTTGCATTCCAGCTAGGAAACTGCTGCTTCCTATTAGATGAAATGCAGGTGCTTTATATACAACAGGGGCTGTGGCCACAAAGTTTGGTTAATTACAGAAGCAGAGGATAAAGAGAGGTAAGACTCGACAGTAGCTTGTTCCTCAATGAACCAAAGGCAGCGTTAAAACTCAATAAAACCTGAATTTTCAGAGCTGAGCAATTATGTGCGTTCATTGTGGAAGTCATAAAGAGAAGGTGATATGTCCTACGTGGTCTTTTGAATGGTGAGGAATAGGGAGACGGCGATAGCTTGCGTCTGTATGATATTGCTTTGGGATGCAAGGAATAAAACGGCATAAAGGTTTTGGCTTTGAACACAGTAAGGCTGTACATTCCTACTTAAAATATAGGAAAATGAACAGCTGAGAGCAAATCTGTGGGTGAGCACCGGAGAAGAGGCTAAAATAGAAATCCTTTTGCTCGTCTGGATGCAGCTCTGGCTCGATCCGAACCGCGTGTGTGTCTTTCCCTGGCTGCGGAGCAGATGAGCTGTATCGGCGGAGCACTGGGAGCGAGAGCTCCCGCCGGCACTGGGAGGGCACGGTGCCCGGCTCCTGCGGAAAGACCAGATTTCGGAAGGATTCACCAGCAACCTGTCCTGGGTAGTGAAGGAGGCACCTTTGTGGAGCTACAAAGCGATGATTAGTTTGTCTTAGTCGCATTTTAGAGCCTTGAGGTCTTTGCCGCAGGGAAGAGGTGGGAAGTCAAGTTGGAGCTGTGCACAGCGTGGCAGAACTGAAGTGAGATTTTGGGGGAAAATCAGGGAAAATGAGGATCCTGTGCGCTTTGCTTAGCTCCGGCTGTGTGCACCCTGCAAATACTAAACCAAGTCAGGGCTAAACAGGATCCAAGCGTGGGTTTCCAATTACTTTGGGATCAATAAAAAGCAAAAGAGGGAAATAACTTTGCTGAGGTGTATTTTGGGGCGTTGGGCCATGTTTCTGGCTGGCGAGGTGGCAGTGCTAAGCGTTTTGGAGTGTCTCTGCTGCTGAACTGTTTGCTCTCAGCTGTGTGCTGAGTTCATCCATCAGGTTTGCTGCATCCCGCTTTCTGGTGCGTAAAAAGAAAATCCCTTGGTTCTGCAAAGGATGCTCTTCAGCAGGCAACCTTCTTCCAAGACAGCAAAGCTCCTGAGACCTCATTAGTTGCTGCAAGTGTATCGATAGTGGATTTTTTTCTTGTCATCTTAAAACGTGGTCACTTGTAAGTAGGAAAGTGTAGGATCAGTGGTCAAATATGGTTGCAATGTAGAAATAGCGGTTTCCCGGCATGCCACAGGATCAAAGCTGAAATCAATCGTTCTGAAATGGTTGTAGTATTTATAAGAGACGCGAGATTGAACGGTTACCACATGTAGATATCACTACTTCTGTAGAAACATTTATTTTAGTGGTATTTACATACAAACATGTAGATGTTAAAGCCCAGGTCCCACTTGCTATTGCAGACGTTAAAGGCTGCCGTAGACATCTGATGGGGAGGGCAGGGCCTGTTACAGGCTGTAGACAAGCTTGCGAGGAAGAGAGCAGGACTTCTGAAGACAAGGCAAACCTCTGAAGCTTTGGGTGACCCTCTAAACCAGGTGGACTCTTGGTCTCACTGTCATCATACAACCACTCAAGTTATTGACGGTGAAGGGAGTGTGGGCACTGAAAAAAAGATGCATTTCTCCAGCTCCTTGACGTTCTGTGATTGCTGAACAACGTTTGTAACCGGGAGTCAACAGCAAAGTCCCCGAGCAGAAGAATAGGTTGGTAAAAAGCTGTGTTAGAGAGAAACCCCTCCTGGATACATCAAAAACAATGACGGAGGTTTTAAACAAGGCTTTTCTCCGTAGGTGTGACACAAAAGAGGGCAGCCAGAAGGCAGCCTGGTTTCTGGCACCGGATGGTTGAGAAGCACTTGGTGGTATTACAGCGTTCAGCTGCCTCGGGCAAAGGAGGTGAACTGCGAATCCTTGGATAGAAACCTCAGCGTTGTGCTCCTAACAAAAACGAGAGATCCGAGTAATGCATTTCTAAACAACCCCCCCCAAACAAGGGAATGGTTGGAGGTATCTGTGAACGATCCCGGGCTGAGGAACTGGCTGGAATTTTCTTTTTCGTGGGTTTCTGAGGCTGAACTGAGAAACTGAACCGAGAGCTGGATCTGGGATGAAATAGCCCAGAGAGCAGAGAGAGTTGTGAAAGAGCTGTAATTATCTTCTGACAAAGCAATTAAAATTTGACAAGCAAAGGCAGTCTCAGGCAGCAGAATGAAGCTTATAGAAGTGGATGGGGCTCCAAATGTGAGTTTCATAGTGAATCCAAAGTACCGTGGGGGGGGAAAAGTGCCTGAGGCAGAAACCTGGGTGAAATTCAGTGTGAGAGTTATACCCTAAGGAGCCACGCAAGCTCCTCAAATACCCAGGCAAATAAGGAATTGCCTCCTGCCTGTGTCTTTCACTAGGCACTTCATGATTTTTTTTTCCTTCTAGGGTCTCCAATGCTCAAAATTGATTTAGCTAAAGACTGATCTTTTTTCTTTTTATTTTTTCCCCTGGTAGCCTGGTCTTCCTTGCAGTTTGGGACAGGAGAAGAGCAGAAAAGCCATCATCTCCGAACACGTTCACTGCCCAGGGCTGAGGGCTTTGGAGCATAGAATCATAGAATGTGTTGGGTTGGAAGGGACCTCTAAAGGTCATTGAAGGTCTGCAGAGAAAGGCTGTGTGTAGTTTCTCAGCCAGGCGTGCTGCTGGGTTGTTTTAAAGAAACGGCTTTATATACGTTTCATTACTACATCAAGGTGGATGTTTGGTCTCTTCTACCTGAATTTTGCCATTTGCTCCTATTTTAACTAAGCCTTGCGAAAGAAAAACGCCTCTATTTTGCTCTTGTCTCTCAGATGTGATGAGAACAACATACACGTATGTGCCTGGCTACTTTTTCTTTGTGGCTGAGACGCACCAATCAGATAAACGATGAAAATAAAAAAAAAAAAACCACAAACCACTTAAGGACTGTCACCAAGTCTGAGATGGCGTTGTGTGTGAGCTCCGCGTTTTCTCACATTTGAGAAAACTGGCGCAATAACTTGCAAATCTGGAGGAAATGTACGTGCAGGTTGACTGCACAAATGAATTTAATCGTTTGCACAAAATCTGTTTTGCTTCTTCACACTGTACCGACACCGATCTGATTATTTTTCTTTGCTTTAACTGAAAAAAAGGATCTCATTAGTGTTTGAATAATTAATGCTATAGAATTCGGCTTTGATCCAGCACCATGCCAGGAAGTGCTGTGCTATCCAATCTGCTGCAAAACAGCATTTCCTAATGCATTATTTTCATTCTAATGCTGGAATATGGAAAGCCCTGCAGTGCATTGGCTAATGTGCCTTTTTCTGTCTCTTCATCACAGCAGTTGGCTCTTCCCTAACCTGAGAGAGCTACAAATCCCATTAGTTTAAAAGCAACACCGGCCTGAGTATCTTCCTGCTTGCAAACTCCAAACTGTGTTTGTCTATTAGATCTGTCTACAGGGTCTGCTTGTAATTGGGGTGTTTTAAAACCTGCTGGAGCAGGAGGTGGGAAGTCAGAGAGAAGTTGTACAAGCTTATACAAGTACTCAGATCTCTGCGGGAAAGCTCATCGTGGCCACTGCTCTCCTGGCTCTGGGAGGACGTATCTGCTATGGGGTGGACTGGTTTCCCTGGGGGAAGAAACCTTGGAGGTCACTTTATTACTTCTCTGAATGATCCACGGACCTGCTGACCAAAAGGGAAATCCTTCTCTCATTATCCTGAGGAAGGAATGTTAATAATGACGGCGTGCCCCTCTCATTACTGTGTGGTGATGCAGCAAACAGGAGATGGAATGGGTAATACCAAATAATATAATCACAACAGTGAAACAGTATAATCAATAATATAATCAAACAGATGATTATACCCTAATAGGGAGCGCATCCCGCCTTCCCAGTGCAATCTGCAGGAAGGCTGCCTGCGGTTCTCGCTGAGCACGCAGCCCCGGAGCCCGTCTGCCAGCGGAGTGGGGCAGGGACTTTTTGCACCCAGCATCTGCCTTTTGCTGTAAATGGATTGAGAAGGGCTTTTTTTTTTCCCCCCTTTTTTTAAATTTTCTTTTTTTCTCTCGCACACAGCGACCCCCAGCGCCCTTCCCCTTGGTACGATGCTTGGCCAAAGGCGCGTTATCTGGTAGGGTGAAGCATCAAAGCAAGAGCTGGGAACACTTCTGACTCTTCATCCTGGCTTTGCTACCATCTTGCAAAGAGGTCTTAGACCAACTGCTTAACCCCTTAACCCTCTGTTTTTCCATCTGTAAAGCACAGAAAGATTACTGTCCTCGGCCATTTGAGTGTTTGCCTTGGGACGAGCCGGGTGGTTATTTATACAGCGCTTCATGATTTGAAGGGCTGCTCTAATCTGCTTTTCATTGCTTTAAAACAACAATGGCAGAAGGTAATGGCTTGAATAACTTGACACATCTGGACAAATATCAGTGAGCATCAAATTGCGCCAGACTTTTCAAAATACATGGAGGAGTGCACTTCTGTGCTGACTAAAAATCTATTGCGTTTTTCTGTTTTTCAGTTCCAAAAAATGCACTCAGGGTGGAGGGAAAGCAGGTGGGTGATGTTGTACTAAACAATTCTCAGTGTGTTTGGAAAGCCTCCTTTCCATCTAGCAGGTATATTGCTCTGCCTGATAAGCGCTGTAGACAGCCTGATTTGACAGGATAAAATGCAGCAAGCGGCAACATTAATCTCCTTTAGCCAGGCGAAAATGATGTCTTCCCTGCAGATCTCTCTGTCTTCGTAGATCTGAGAGGCTGCTGCCAGGAGAGGAGATGTTTATTTCCAGGAGCTGCCTCTTGGAGCTTGCCTCCTCCCGAAGGCTGGAGACACAGTTTGGGCACACCTTGGTACCCCAAATTCCCATGAACTTCTTTTAATTGCCTGTCACCGAGAACTTGTGAAAATTGCTGCCTCCTTTGTAGTTCTGTTCTTTGGGGGTATGGGTAAAGAAATAATTGAGTCTGAAGTTCATGGACCTGGTCTCCGTTCCTCTGCCGCAGGCAGGAGGAGCCGCATGGAGGACAGTGGTGTAACGCCAGTATGAGGAGAGACAGAAATGAGAGGGGGACGAAGGCTTTTGCAAGGCAGGCTGTGGTGTATGCTCCTGCAAATCGAAGCCTGGCAGTGTGGGTGATGGATTTGTTGGTGCTGGGACAGTCAAAAATCAAAGGGCTGATTTGGTATGTTCGTCATTCCCACCACCATTCCCTGTTATTCAAAATGAGGTGTGCTGTACTGAACAGATATGAGTCCAACTTCTAAACCAAATGTTAAAAAAGCCATAGGACTTCTACTTAGGAAACTAGAGTTTAATTCTGATAATCAGTCCAAAAGACATGCTTGAATTTCAATTTTACTTTTTCTCCTAGATGGCTAAGAGCAATGACCAGCTTGTCATTGAATAAATGGACATGCTTTGCTATACTTACCGTGTCGTGCTAACAAGAAGCTTTCCCTCCTGCTGTGTGTTGGGGGTTTGTTGGTTCCTTTTCCACAGTGAGTTTATAGAGAGGGCCCTTGGGCGGGCGGGGTGTGCGTATTGTCAATGCATCAAAGGGTTTGCTCCGCTCCCAAACTCACAGCTGGTAAGCCCATGAAGGTTGTGGGATCCAGTAAGGAGGCGCGACCTCACCAAAAATGACCTGGACCAGGTTGGGGAGCCTGCTGTTACCACCTTATGCAAACCCAATTAGCAGGATTTCCCCAACATTACTTTTATGAGCAGGACGTTTTGGTAGATAACTCTATTTGAGGTTTATTTTCGGAGTCTGATCATAAGTGTGTTGAGAGAACTAATGGGCAATGAGAAGAGATTGTTTGCTGTGTTAAATGACCATCCAAATAGCATCTCCGAAATAAAGGAGAGGGAGAGGGCAGGCAATGGAGTTTTATTACTGGAGATCTGGTATTTTTTGCAATTCCAGGATAAAAGGAGAAAGCAATTAAGCAAGAAACCTAGAGGGACTTTTCTGGGAGAAAAAAACCACCACAAACAAAACCAAAACCCCCCAAAAAAACCCCAAACCAAATTGAGTGTGTTCGTTTTAAGGGCATAAAGCAGAGCGAAGCTGGTGACAGCACTCCCAGGCCATGAGCCTTCAGACGGGAAGGACAGTGGGGAGCATTAGTGCTAAAAGCTGATAAGGGTGGTCCATAACCCTCAGAGAAAGGGACATAAAAGCAAAGTGCACTTCTGGGTAATTTTCTGAGCTAAAAATATGGATAAAATAGAGGTAAACGTCTGAACATCATTGTTAATCACCTAAGGAGCTGGATAAGTGCACCCTGTAGGTGCATGCCCAAGGCAAGGGTATGTTGTAAATGCTGATGCCTGGCAAAAACCCAGGGATTTCTACTTGAGCCTTTGATACCGATTATAATAGGGGATAATTGCTGAGTGGAAAACACATTAAAAGTGTCATTGTTTCTACAATCCCCCGATGAATGTTGCTCGACTCGAGCTTCTTGGTCTTTTTCTTTCCCGTACTAAAGGGGTCACTGTCACTATACAGCCTCCACCAAGGGCTTTGGCTCCCATCAGACCTGGCTAAAGGTTTCTGCTCTTGGCTTCCAGTGATTTCAGCATGCGTCTCCCGTTTCCTTCTCTGCCATTGTTTCATTACTCAAGTAACTCCTATCTTTGTCTCCTATAGAGTAGTTAGGTGGTGAAGATTTTCTCATTTTTTCCCACTTGGCACAGGGAAAATAAATTTGGTTTAGCATGCCAACAGTTAATTTTTAAAGGCATCATTCAGTAGAGCAACTCAAAGAAAGTCTAAATCAAATGAACTAAGTAAGAATGGGATCTCTTCTGCAGATTTACGGGTGGCAAACTAAAATGTTCAGGGGGTCATGTATTCATCTGTCAATGTGTAATGCAATTAGACAAGATAATTGGGCCAACTAAGTTTTTACTGAGGGCTGAAAAATGTATTAACTTGCCTTCATTAGCTTTGATAGCGCTGCACTGTCATTGGGGGTGGGTCTAAGCTGCAAAACTGAGTCTGGATTTAGGATCAAGGCAAGAAATTTTCCGATGGGGAGCATACATCCAACCCACTTTCTGGATGTCCTGTGCTTGGCTTACAGGAGAAACACTATCCAATGTTTGCTTTGCTTCACGTGTTGATCGAGGAGGGTTCAATAACTGAAATGGGGAGGGCAGTTGTAAATATGAGCCTGGTAATATCTCTTAATTTAATCAACACTTTACAAAAATCCTGTTGGAGTGTAAACAGCAAGAAAGAATTACAATTAGGAAACCTGAGCTCTGCTTCTATTTTTAAATTATTTTTTTTCTAAGAAAGGTTATGAAAGATGTCTAGATATTTTAAACAGGGTCACAAGTATGTCGCAGAGGGAGTGGAGAACTTAAGGTCGCTTAAAGAATCACCGTCTAAAATATTAGAAAAGGGATTTTAATCTAAATTTGTGAAAGCGCGACTTAACTGTTCAATGGCAAGGTTCACTCTATTACTTACTATGTGGAAGTCAGCGGTTCGTGGACCTCCTTGCTTTCTAAACTCCTCCTCAGAGAGGAGCCTAGGTGCGGCTGGATCCAACCCTAGTCCCAGACTCGGTCAACGGTTGATGTCTAAAGGGATCAGGCGTAGGGATTTCAGTGTGGTGCTTCAACACGTGATTATGGGTCTTGTGTGACTTTGGAACAGCGGTAGTTTGAGATTCATTAGCACTGCTATAACAAATCGCAGAATTAAATTATGCGATTATCTAGCAACACTTAATTAGTCAATAATCAACAATTTGTTATAATCAAACACAGTGATTTAGTTAAAGATTCAACAGTTTCCTAAGTCAAATTGCATACACGTACAGATAGAGAGGTTAACCTATGATTAAGATGTTTCCTTTTCTGCAGATTATGGTAAATTTTGGTACCCAATGATCAAAATTGAGCTATACTCAGTCTCTTCACTTCATCAGCTTCTAACAGTGGATGGTATGAATCATGTCGTGAAATATGGGATCGCAGCCTGCTGCAATCCCCGAGAGCTCCAAAGGGCCTTGCTTCAGGATCAGTAGTTGTAGGGTCGCAAGATGATTGAATTTGGTCAGTACTTTTCCATTGTGGCCACAATTCTTGTGAGGGGATCTCGGCAACTGTCAGAGTGGCTTTGTGATCCGGGCAGGAGGGGTCTCGGGTGCATTTCCCCGGCAGGAGGAGTTACAGGTTGGGGAGTTCCTGGTCCCCCCAACTCGCTGTACTTGTACTGGGACAAGAAGGTACCAGATCATCTCAACTCACTGCCCCAGTAGGCAAGGTCAGAAAGTGCCAGGTTGTCCCAGCTCACTGCACTTGTGATTGAAACAAGAACAATGTTGGGCCCACCGCCCTTGTAACTAAAGCAAGAACAATGCTGGCGGGTGTTGAGGTTGGAATGTAGCCGGGGGCTGGGGGGTCTACACCACTGCAAAGCAGCGGGAAGCCATGGGGACTGGGGCATGAGTTTGGAGCGCTGCCTTCGGCATGTTTAACTGTCCATCTGATTGTATACCTTGCACATGTTCATGACTTTGTATATACTATCATTTTTAATAGCTGGCATATTTCAGGTATTGAATCTGAAATAGTAATTCTATACAGGAAAAAAGCAAAAGCAAAGTCTGTAAGAGATAGGCTTAGAATTATTACCACCAAATTAAAAAGCATGCTTCAGTACTCAAAGTATTAAATGATGTACCGACAATTGTGTTAGACTAAAGTAAGGCAGCACATTTGATTTAGGCTATCCAAGCTTTCTATTCACCACGTGCATGAAGTCTTGTGGTAGTAATCAACTGGCTGTATTCAGAGGAAATTGGTTTTTTATGGTTTAAAGTGGAAAGACTCTTCTAGATAACCATATATTGCATCCAGCAGGACTCTTCTTTAGTACATTCAGCATCTGGAGAAAGGAGCAAATAGCAAAAAAATTAAGGGAGAAATTGAAGAGCAATGGCCTTGAACTGATGTAGGGCCCCCATTCAGCAAAGCACTCCAGCGCATGTTTACCTTCTAATTTCTGTCAGGTTTGATGAAGGGGTGGTGAACTCAAAAGCTTTTCCGCTCTTTCCCAGTGATACCAGCAGGACTAACGAAAGATATTAATTCAGGCTTCGTTTCTTATGTCTGTAGACCATTACCTAGATCTGGATTGCTGCTGCCTTGTGCCATACAACCTGCCAAGGCACAGCAGCGACCTTGGGTATTGATGCTTATTGATTATTGATGCTTATTGCCGCCCTCAGGCTCTTCTCAAACCTGATTTTCAGCATCAGGACTAAGACTGTCTGGCATCCTTTTTAATGAAGTAACATAAACATACTATTTTTATGTTCTAGCTGAAGGTAGAAAAGAGTTATTGCCCAGAGCCATGGGCTCCTGAGTTAATCAAACAACAGTGTGTAGCATCGTAGCGGGTTTGTCACCGCAATTTAAGCACCACGTCGGAACAGCCACCAATGAGGGGAAGGATGATGGGTTGGTACGAGCCTGAATTCCCTCGAGATTTAGCATTTAAGGTAATTACTGCACTATTTCTTCACGTTTCATGTACAGGAAGCTCTTGGATAATTATCAAGTTCAGAGGGAAACGCACATGAATAGGAAATTGGTGGGTTTTTAAGATGTGCTTAGAGGTGGCTGTGAACCATCCCGTCCAGTTAATGGCCAGGACAGCAGTCTGCTGCTGCTTCATAAACACAATGGGAGCCGTTCACAGAAGCTAAGCCGACGCAGCAGGCAGAAGAACGGGATGTCACACCTTCCCTGCGTGGAGCTGGGGCTGCCCGGCCGCAGGGGAAGCCCAGGAAGGTGAGATGCCGGAGGGACGGCATCACTGCAGGGAATTAGGATGGAAATACGGCCCCTGGTCCTACGGAAACACCCAGCTCGGGTGGCAGAGGAGGAGGACCGTGACAGGGGTTTAGCTGTGATTTATTGTCAGCGAGTTACGCTCATCCCCATTGCTCAGCCACCACGCGCTTTCCCTCTGCTGTGGGATTTTTATTCTCCTTCATACAGAAAACCAGGCAGAAATGAGATCTTTCGTTTGGGTGTCAAGTGTGGGAGGATGATGAGGAGCCCAGCGGCCTTTGGCTGATGCGACGGCTCTATCCCGCCTGTGCCAAGGCAGCTGCTGTCCTCGCCGTCCCCTCGTCCCCTGCATGGCCACCTACAGACGGCGGCGTGCCCGCTGCCAGATGCCTTCTCCTGCACTTGGAGCAGAGCTCCTTCACCCACCAGCCCTCCCCTTTCTCTGCGGCCTCTGCCAGGCAGCTGTGGCGATTATAATGCAAAATAGAAATGCAAATATAAGCCACAGGGCTGCAAAACAATCACGGTCGTTGCCCTCACTGCGAAGGGCACACGTTAGAGTCCATCCCAGGCAAGCTCATGGCTTGGACATTGCTTTCAGGGCACGAGAGCGTCAAGGTGGGTGTTAACAAAGCATTTATACACAATGTATGGGGCCCCCCGTCATGATAGATGATGTGTCAGATAATCTCAAGCACCGCTGACAATGCACATTTTCACCAGGCCGATATCACGAGCGGTTTCTGATTTCTCCCTGAGGATGCAGGAAATTTTTGGAAACCACGGCTTTGGTAAAGCTCTCCAGTAGGAATCGGATGATGACGTACAGCACTGCAAAACCTAGAATTTGAATGTGCTAGGTCAATAAACACCAGCAAGTTACCATAACTCACAAATTAAAGGCCCTAATTTTCACAGTCAGGCTGCAAGATCTAATTAAGGCTGGTGGTGCGGTTTGGTGTTTGGAGAGTAACTGCCTTGCTTAATTTATCCTTGCTTAATTTTGCTACCTTCGTTTTAAAAAAGTACTTCCCGTAATCTTTCATAGATAAGCGTGATAAACCGGGTAACGTGAAGGGGCCGGCGGGGTGCGAGCAGCGCAACCTCTGCAGGAAACAAGGCAAGAGCTTGTTTGGGGCCGCTCAGCACCGACAGTGTTTTTCCTTCCCAAACCCCTGTTTCCCTCCCAAACCTCTGCCTCCAGCAGGAGCTGCCTCCCATCCTCAGCTGCTGCACGTTAGCCAGCACGGATTCTTTCCTTATGCCTGGAGAACCTAAATAAAAGAGTGTTAGGAGCTTGATGGTCTTTACTTTCAGCTGGGCGATGGGAGGGCGGCTGAGGGCAGGGCACGGGGCGCTAACGAAGGAAAATCTCTTCCTCAGTACCGGCTCCGTCTACAGGAGAAAGCTCTGGTTCCTCTGTGGTTTGCGTTTGATTATTACTTCTCTCTGATTATTTTCTGGGTAATAGAGGAAGCCGCTGCGTTTATCTTATATTCTTCATCTCTTTAAACAATGTCAAAGACAGCTAATGCCTACAATGGATGGTTCGCTTATATAAATATGAATATTATTAAGTATAATTGGTACATCACTGTTACACTGGCGGCGTGCGCCTCAGGCTAGGTGCCTCTGATGTATCTGCAGGCCATCGCGTTAAGTCTGGCAGAAGGATTAAACAACCCTCAAGTCACTCGTCGTTTCCCGGGAAATGAGCAGCTGATTGCAAAGCCCACACTACGCGAGGCTTTTGGGTGCTCCCGTCCGGCCGGGTTATCGGGATATTCTTGTTACACCACAGGCTTCTCCTTGTGATTAACAAAAAAAAAAAAAAAAAAGAAAAAAAAGNNNAAAAGCAAAGAAAGGGGGTTATTTATGAAAATTCATGTTGGATGCCGAGAGCAGCTCACTCCCTGGGAAATGAAGTCTTTGTGTCTTGGCACCTTTGGGTACTAGGACTCATTAGATGGCCAAGAAATTGTTCTTCGCGTGCTTTAAATAACCCGGGTCCTGCCCTGGAGAGCCAAGCTGAGCTGTGCCAGTACACGTTTGCTCCACACCAGCCGTAGGTGATGTGGGCAGGGAGAGGAGAGCAGGCAGGGGGAGCAGGCAGGGCGGCTGGTACCCAAACCCAGGCGGAGGTAAGAGACGTGGCTGCCAGCGTATGGGAGAGGATGTCCTTAGTGATGCTCTTCTCCCATGAGATAGACAGGCTATCGAGGCCACGCAAATGGATTCTGACGCTCCTGCGTAGCACTTGGGAACTATAAAAATTTCCGGAACAGCTTTTATTTTGCGTTATCAGCTCTTCTAATCACCTCTCCTACTAGAAAATCACCTGGGAGAAAGAAACAACGCCGCTGCCACAGAAACCTCACCCGAGTTGGACGGTTAGGTTAGAGAGGCGCTTCAATTTGGGAGGGAAATACCATCTCCCTTATATTTGTCTATGCAGAGTTATCTCCACAATAAACCTTTTTTTTAGCCTTCAGGTAACCAAATACCAGCTGTTAAGTAAAAAAACCCCAGTATTCTGAGTGTGGCCTCTACGTCTGCGTTAACTACTTGCTCTTAACTGGTAGACAATTAGTTCCTCAGAGCAGGGTTTGGCTCAGGCAGCCCCTTTTTTTTCTGGTATTTAATTCTGCGCTCAGCCCGCCCTCGGTCATTGTGCTGCACACACAGATCGCCCGCTGGAGCAACCGAGAGCCCTGCAAAGGGACAAAAAAGCCCTGCTTTGCCAGGAAAAAACAACACGTCGCATCGTTATTCATCTAAAGCTGCGTGTGAGCGATGAGCGGCAGCGATGAGCTGGAGGGGCTCCTCTGCCCGGCCGGGGGGGACGGGTGTGCTGCTGGCTCATCCTGGGGGGGTGACATTCCTCTCCTGCCGTCCTCCACCAATTTTCCTCCTAAACCCAATTTCAAGTGGTTTCCCGCTTTGCTGCTTCCCTCCATTTGGCCGTGGATACGCTGCGAGAGCCGGGGGATTCGGCGCCCAGGGTTTTGGTTTGCTGGGAGACCCTCGGGCCCTCGTTTGTACCGAAGGAGCTAAATATCTCGCTTCAGCTTTTTGAGCACCCAGCGCTCCAGATGAAATCCATGGGGAGCTGCGTGCACTTCAAGTTTCAGAGCCCATTTCGCTTTGATTTGCACCTGGTATCTAGGGCAAACTCTGGGAAGTGTCTTATTTCATCCAGTCTCGCCGATGTCTGTGATTTTATCAGAAAGTCTCATGGCATTTGGTGTGTTTTTCCCTTAATGTCCCAGTTTTGACTGTCAATTGGTCACATCAGAACTGAATCATTCTGTTAGAAATAAAAGCCCGAGTCCCCTGAAACACTGAGTAACAGTTGGGAAAATGCAGAAGCTGCAAGAAAAAGGGAAGACAAATCGCAAGAAAGCAGAACTTTCTATTGCAGACATAGAACCATGGAATGGTTTGGGTTGGAAGAGGCTTTCGGGAGGTCTGGGTTTGGTGACGCTGCAGGAGAGCGGGTGACGTGGGGTAGTCGGGGGGTTTTTGGAGGTTTCCATGTAATTTGGAAAGGCAGGCTGCCCAGCTCTGCCTGGTTTTGTCCCAGGCAAATGAGAAAAACATTGGGTTTCTAAAAGGTAAATGATGATTTACTAAAGCAAGAAGAAAGCGGGAGGGTGATCCCGGTCACCCAGCCTGTGGCAGATCTGGGATGAGCTCTCCCGGTCCAGCGCTGCCGGGTGATGCTTCCTTCGCCTGCCCTCTCTGTTGGTGTCTGTTTGCTCCTCAGGCAATTCTCTGTAGCAAAAGCCTTAAAATGAAGAAATACTGAATATCTGAATGAGCTTAAGTATTTTCCACTCTGGCCACCTCAGGATGGGACCCGCGGTGAACAGGACGGGTTGGGTGTGAGGTGCTCTGTTTGAGCCGTGTGTTTTCTACCGTGTGAGGGGATAACGGGCGGGGGGGATCCGAGATATTTGGGGCCAGGGCTGCCCTCAGGCTCAGCCTGGCACCCGAGGCACGTCCCGGTCGGCCGCCACCTGAGCAGAGCATCGTTCATGTTGCACATTTGCCAGCCCGCGGTGCGGAATCGCGGTGTGTGCTTTGGCCGAGTTGTCCCCGCAGGCATTAATCTTGCACGAAGCTCTCGAGGTGGCTCTATCCCCAGCTCTGCTGGTGAGAACCAGCCAGATGATTAATGTTTGACCAAAGCTGCCTTTCACAGTTGGTTTTTTTTTTTTTTTTTTTTTCTCTGCACACCCAGCGCCGTTTCTCACATCCCCGGGTGGGTGCCCGGGAACAGGCGGCTCTTTGCCCATGGCTCTCCCATCCCCTGCACCGATCCACAGCCCAACTCTGTCTCCCCACGTGTTAATGCCGTGCGTTCGGAGGAAAATTCCTTTTAAACACGCAGAGGTGGGAAGGATTCCGGCATGGACGGCTGCCCTTTCGTCCACAGCCACGACTGCTGCTTCGGGCAGACGGTTCTAATTACAGACGTGTAATTGCCTTGCTGCACTCGGCCATCCCGACGCAGGACCACTGCAGGCAGGGCTGAGCCTTGGAGAAACACCAGCTTTGGGCTTCCAGCGCCAGAGCGAATAGCTGGGAATATTTCTTCTTCCCTCTCCCTCTGCCCTGCCGTTCCCCAGGCTCCGCAGAGCCAAACTTTCACACACCCGGGGGGGAACAGCCATTGTTATCGCAGGCCCGTAAGCCAAGGAAAGAAATGTGAGGACAAAAGAGCAGTTTGTGGTGTTTGGTTTTTTTTTTGTTCCCCCCACCTTCATAATTCTTACATTACTAAATCATTCTGTGATTCCAGCCTGGGTTAGGATGCCTTTTGCCAGCCGCGGATGCCCTGTGGAATCGCCCTTTCTCCTCCATTGTATTTGCCTGTTTTCTTGCAGATAATAGTGAATGCAGCATCTTGCATGACAGCGCTTCTTGGAAAAAACGCTCTATGCGGTAGCCGTGCTGTCTGACAAGGGGACACCCAGATGGCACGGGGGAAAATGTCCTCTACAAGCCTGTAAGGGGCAGAATAGGTGCAATCAAACCCTTTTTTATTTGCAAGTGCTGTTGCACAGGTCCCCGGTGTGCAGCTGCTCCTCAGTGTCACACTGCAAATATCATCCCAGCAGAAATAAAGGGGAAATTTTCATTTCCCGTTGAAGCAGGTCTGGCTGGGCAAGGCAACTCTAGCTGAGCAGAGAGCAGACGCACAGACTGAGTGAACGGACCGGAGTGTTACGAGGTTGCCGTTGGGGCTGGCTGAGCTCCTGCCTTCAAATCTGCCCACGTTACATGTGGCTCCAAAAGCGCAATTTGCCACGATGGGAGAATTTGTGACTCTGGCACCTCCTAAACCAGGGCAGCCAGGCACAGGGGGTGACGTACTGGGATTTAATCCCAGCGGAGGCCAGCAACCAGCAGCTGTAGTAGAAATGGGGGTACGTGTGAGGGTGCGGTGGGGTATTCTCATCCCCTATTGAATTACAAACTTCTCAACCTCAGTATTCTTTGAGTGTAGCTTTCCGCGTGGACTGGATTTTATTGCCTCCTATTTAATTACTGTGTAGGTTCTGTTTAGTTTACAAACAAAAATTTAGTAAGGGAATACAACGCAACAGAAGGGCAGGTGCTTAAAAAATACCTAAACTGTTTGGGAGGCAAATGAGAAATTGCTGGCATAAGGAAAATGAGAAATGTGTGCTTGGTGCCCCTCACAGATACCGGCCATGCGGTTCGCTTGCAGATCTCGGAGCCTTTGAGGAGATAAATTGGCATTATTTAAAAGGGAGGAGGTCGGCCGCAGGACTCTGTCCTTATCTCATCGCCAGCTGAGTCGGGCAGGATTTAGCCCCAGAGACCGCAGCTTGTCTAGAGAATGTTTCACAGCCTGCTCAGCTGGCGGCGAGGGAAAAGTTTATGTTCAAAGAGATGTCAGCGTTGCAGAAATGTGGCAGGACGAGAGCTGGATGCTGTAGCATCCTGCAGCAACGTGGGCACCTACACCGGGATTTCTCTGTACTGCTGGATGAGGCGCATCCCGCCGGGCTTCTGGGGGTGTTTTGGGGCGGAAAAGTCCTTCGAAGTCCAGACTGCAGATTCAAGGCTGCAGGGACTGGAAGCTCATCAGGTAAATGCAAAACCAGAACTCAGAATATTAACTGGCTTCGTTGCTTGGGAAGTTCTTCAAAGCCGATTGCGAAAACCAAAGTTTCTGCTGGACTTTTTGCACTTTTTAAAATGGCAGGTGAAGAAATTTTTTGAGAAGAATTAGACATTTGTCTCCTCCTTCCTCCCCTTCATCCCTCCAGACTCAGAAACTCTTTTCCAAACCTCATGTGGACACAAACCTAAGGGACGGTGGTAGAGAAGGGAGTATGCTGGCAGGGTTTTAATTAGCCAATTAGTGCTGAATTCGTGATGGAGAGGCGGATGGCAGGATGCTCACTGACTCCAGGGGCTTTGCAGCAGCTCTGCGCTCCGTGCCCATGGCGTGTCCATGCGGTGCATCACCCCATGCGTGGCCAAGCGGGGCTGGGTATCGCCCGCTGGCTTGTGCCTGTGATGGTCCAGCTCTGCCGGTTTAACTCAGGGATGCAGGTCCCTGGCCATGGCAAATCAGAGCCAGGCTACTTCGCCCCGGAGCGGTGTTCTGTCTCATGAGACGCTCTGATGTGTTTGGTTTCGTGCCGGCTGTCTTCGCCTGCAGCCTGGTTCTGCTGTGCCGCAACAGGCGTTGCGTCCTCCTGGTCGGGAGATGACCACGGTGAACGAAAACCGCTGCCTGTGTTTCAGGCTGCATTGATCCCTGGGCAGGTTTTATTTGGTCTTCAGTAGATGCCAGGAATGGTAAATGGCAGGTGGCAGGGCTCCGGTTTGCTCCTTTTATAATTGTATATTCCAAAATCAGTGATGATAAGTCATTAAAAGCAGCAGATTTCTTATTAATGAATGCTTTGTGCCAGCACTCGGGGCTTTGCAGTTGCATTTCCAGTGCTAATTTGGCTGGGAACCTCTCCAGAAGAAAGCCATCTCCGTGCCCTTTTCTGACGTTTGCTGCTTGCCCGCTGCTGTGGGGACTCACTTGTGGCGCGGTGAGAACTCCAGAAAGCGTTTAGTTTAGAAACAGTATTTATTTCTTGTCCTTTGTTTATTTTCATTGCTAACGGTGCTATCACGGAAGGAGATTTACTTTTTTTTTCCCCTGAAGCTTTTCATCTACTTCTGATGCCGCTGGTGTACCTGGGCCGACGCGCTGCCTGCGAGTTTTGGGTGCGTTTGTGTGAGGAACAGGTTCCCGCGACAATTTTCTCTAAGGAAAGCGCCAGTCGGGTGGGGAAGCACAAATAATGAGGGTCAGAGGCAGGACGGCTGGGAGATACGAAGAGGTCGCAGGACTAATTTGCTTAATAAGATGTGTCTTCCTACCTACAAGCAGTTAATGTTATACTTAGTCCCTGAACCGTGAAAGGTTATAAAATCATTTGTTTATCCACGTCATTTCTGGATGTTTTCCTTCTCTGCGTGACATTCAGATCCCTTTTTTTTTTTTCCCCCCTCAGTCCTTCTGCTTTTGTGCACTTAAAATCTTGTGGCAATGGTCCTAGTGAATAATTTTAAGAGTAAATTCAGGGCTTCAGTGGCTCATTTTCCCCCAGCAGTATCAATTTCGGAGCTTCTTTTCTTTATTTCGGATAGTACGTTTAATAAATTATATTTTCCTTTTCTCGTAAAATGCTGCTAAATTTTTAGGGGCATTGAAAGGGGGCACAGGGAGAAGATTTTTGCCAGGGGGCATCCCAGTTGTGAAGGGCTCAGATAAAAGTCCAGGGCTGGGAAATCCTGATGTACAAATCATACTGGTTTTGGAGGGGTCCATGTATTCCCATGCCACTGTTTTTTTTTCCCAGTGAGGACTTTTCCACCGTGTTTTACTATCAAAGTGGGCAAAGAGAAGAAACGAAAAGGAGGAGGCTGGAGGACTACGTAAAATTCAGAGAGAGAGGAGGAGGAACATGTTGCCCCAAGGCAACGAAACAGGCTCCGGGGCAGGGAGAGGATGCAGGGATGTTTCAGCACTTCTTTCCTCTTCGAAATCTTATTTCTCAAAAGCCACCTGACAAGTTCAGCGCTTTCCCTCGGGAGCTAATGATCTGGTTGAAGGAAAAAAAAATAAATTATAAAATTGTGAAAGACAAGTGGCGCGATTGGCACTGGGGATTGTAAGTCTCTCGGTCAGTCTGCCTCCTGTGAAATCAAGATTAGAAAAAAAAGGTGTTTTTAATGGCCGTCGTGAACTGATTAAATACTGCAGAATCCCCTCAAAGCTATTCTAATATTTTAATAGAAATATTTTAAATTTTTAAAGCTTGTCTAAACAGCATTATGAGTGTTCACGCCAGGAGCCCCTAAAACCCTCACGACCAGAAGCCAACATGGGCATAACAAGATGAAACAAGGGGTTTAAGAAAATCAGGTGGGTTTTTCAGTGCTCAGCTTTAACAAACCAGTCATGCAAAAAAAGCCTCTGGTTTTCCTAACTCTAAACCCAATGTGAGACATACCAAAATAACCTATTCGCCATCAAACTGAAAAGAGAAAAGGAGGCAAAATTTATCATAGAATATTCCATTTTTCCCCAGGTCAGGCCACTTTGTCCTTGACACTGTCATCAGAATCAAACCACCTGTATTTTCTTGGTTGCTCGGTGGTACATAGAAATTTACTAAATACGTTTTTATTGCCAAAACATTTCTAAGCAAAGTTTATTTGTGCGCATTCTGTTGCTAATTCCTCTTGTAAATATTGTGTGAAGTGTTTGTTGTTTTTTTAAAATGTGAGCAGCTGTAGTGGTCTGGAAGACAGCTCTAATGAACAGATGTGTATGTCAGAAAAAAAAAACAACTATTCTCTTGCTTTTGTTCACCAAAACTTGTTAATTTTTGGTGATTTGCATTTCAAGCTGCAATTTTGTTGTATACCAAAGGTATAATGGCGGCCTTCAGAAGGGTTGATTGTTTTTTTGCCTTTACCTTTCCCCGTCCCTTATTTACCCACCTGTAAAATGGAAACCCATTAATTATCTACTCCAAGAGAGTTTCCTAATCTTTCCTTACGGTCTGCAAGAAGCTCGTATAAAATACACTGGGAAAAAGTTGTCTCTAATTCAGTGGAAAATGAGGTGTAGCTAATGCACTCGGAGTTTCCAGAACCCTAAACAATTTACAGCAGCGTAAGATATATAAGGAAACATAATAAGGAAAGAATTTGGCATCTCTGAACTTCTGTCTTTGTGTCTTTATTTGCCTGTGGTCTAATTCTGGCCTTACCTAAATAATAGCAGTTTTTCTAGTGCTTCAGGAAAGGCAGGTTTAGATCTTATCGTTTGGGTGGTGGTCCTCACTCTTGTTCTCCAGAAGACGTTTCGAGGCTCAGGGCAGAGACCTGCGACGTGCAGAAGCAGCTCCTGAATTCCTTGAATTCAGCTTCCTGAATTCAAATCAATCCAGCACATTGTTCAGTGCCTCCATACATCACTGTTTTCTGTCGCTGACTTTTTCCTGCGAGAAGAAAAGGAAAAGATTTAAATCAGTTTGGCATTGTTTGGGTGATTTTTCTCTCTCTCGGCCACCAGCAAAAGCTGGAAATCTCTAAAAAGCAGCGTACAAGTGGTGTTAGTCATCCCAGGTCTCAAACTATGCTCCTGCTGGGAAACTTAATTTTCGAGGTGTTAATGTCGCTGGGTGGAGATCAGGGGGCTCAGCCTGGGAATGGCCCCTTGACGCATTCGTAACAAGAGGTGACGAAGAAGAAAATGGAAACATCTCCCTGATAATCCAGAAGAATGTCTCGCAGGCCCCTTTGTGCCACCACTGCATGGAAATCACGCCACAGCGTGTGCAGAAGTCAAACCCAGGGGATTTTCACTCCTTTCCTTAGATTGTTCTCCTTGAAGCTAAAATATAGATACATACATATTTATGGATACAAGTATAGAAGTGTATATACATATGTATAATAAACGATTGTGTCACTTTGGGGTTGTATTTCCCCATCCCCAGCCTGAATTCCACTTCACTTTATTTCATTCCTTTGTTTCTAGCTCTGTCCTTCTTCAAGCTATTAATTTCCTCCACCTCTTTGGCCCTGGCGTGTTCTCGGCACGTTCAGCCTTGTATGTCATCTCGCTACGCCGCACGTATCAGGGATGCTTTTTAACCTTTCTTGTAATTGAGTGTTCCAGTAACAGGTCGTTTGGGCTGCTTTTCTCCACCGTGAGGTGAAGGTGAGATTATTCCAGGGTCATTTGAGACCAGGGTTGTATCCTCCCTGCTTGGCAATGGGAACCTGTTATTATGCAGCTTGAAAAACCCACTGGCAGTTTATGCACATACCTCATGCTGCACACTCATATCTTATTTATTGTCCACCATTTAAATTAAGGCACATTTACTGTGGCTCCAAGGCATCTTTTCCCCCTTGAATCCCTGCTTCCAATTATTTTCCCCCCAGATGTCATTACTTTGTGTTTGCCGGGTTTCGTCTTGTTTTGTTTTCTGTCTTTTTGGTTAATAACAAAAAAAAAAAAACCATAAGGGGTCACTTTGAGGCAGTGGAACTAATGGGCAATCATGAATATTAGGGAAGCTTGAAAAATTATTAGGGTGATGAAATCTTTCTCATGCTACATGCTAATGAAAACTCAGCATGTGGCTGTTTCTGAGATAATCCTGTTGCTAGACTGATTGAAATATCATTGTGAGTGCTTTCTTCTAAATATACGTAGTCTAAATATATACACATTTAGCTTTCCGTGAAATTGCAGTTCCTTTTTTCTGCTTTGGATGAACTCGCATATGAAATACATTAGACGGATGTTTGTAAAACCTTATAAAGCCGCTGTTGCTTGACATTTGATGCATCTCATGGAGTGATGGTCTGGAGTAGCCCGCTGAGCGTGTTGTACCTCCTGCTACAGCCAGTTACCGCCTCCCTCACAGGTCAGCGGCTGTAAGGCAAGATGGGAAGCTGAGTACAAAGGATTTTTAAAGAAATTTTGGAAAATGGCCATCTTCGTGGCCATATTAAAAAGCAAAATAGTTCCTTCCTTCTCCCCTTGCCAGGACACGCTGGTAATGCAGGCACGGCTTTATTGGGGTGGCGCAGGGAGGTGACATTTGCTGCGCGTTCCCACTTTGTAGAGTTTCCAGCCATCACATCCAACACCCAGGCATTTTGCAGACGCCAGATGTGGTCGGGGGTGTTTTGTGGTGAGGAGGCGGTTCAGAGGTTATCGCCGCCGCGGTCCTCGCCAAGCTGTCACGAGGCGGCAAGCCATCAAGCTCTTCGGATGCAGCAAACCCTGAGTCATGGGGTTGCCACGGGTTCCTCGTGTGCAGGGGAGTATGAAATAAAACACAAGGGAAGAGCTTTTCCCTGCATGACCCCTTCCCTCTGCTTTTGGTGACTTTTATTCACTCCGTGGCCTGAGTAAAGCCCCAGTCTGGGCTTTATTTACAGCTGAAATCAACATCTGTAGCTCAATAACTGGACTAATGCAGTGGACACACAATAAAAAGTGCAGATTGTGTGCTGGGATATTTATTTTTTTTTATTCAGTAGAAGCAAAATTCTCTCCCCAGAATGAATGGCAGCTATTCATGTCAACGAAGAGGCGAGAGAAGGAGTCAGAACAATTCTACTGACCTTTAATAAGGCTCTCAATCTATTTATAAATTGCCATCGATGTGTGGCTACGCGTTCTGCTAAAGACAGATGGCAACAGTTTAGTTCAAACACTTTATTTTCTTTAATGCAGTAAAACCATTACGGACTTTGTCACTGTTTTTACTTCAGTTAGATGCCAATGCTTAACTTTGCTGCAGCTTGGTCCCCTGTTACTGTAGGGACGATTGCATGTCTCTTCCTTGGGAATGCCTTCCTCACCAGCCCAGGACACATGGATCTCCTCTCCTCCTCCTCCTTCTCTTCCTCCTCCTCCTCCTGCGGAGCCCCTGTTGTCACGTCTGTTCGGAGATCCCCCTTTGCTCCTCACTAACCCTTTCATTCGTAACGCTGCCCTTCAGCTTCACCTTGTCAGATATGGGTTATTCTCCCTTATCTATTGAGTTTAAGTTGCGTTTGAGGGACATCGGCACCCGTAAGGATGAAGCCCGTGGGTTTAGCACCACTGAGAGCTGCACGGGTGCAGGAGGAGATGGTGGGCAGCCTCCTGTGTCGCTGTCTTTCCACCCTCGGGGAGTTGGTAGCTTGAAGTAGTCTCTATTAGTCCTAGCAGATAATTACTACTTATTCCCCCAAGAAGAGGTCCCTTGATGCTGATCTGACTCCCTGCCAGGCTGGCAGACCCGTCGGTACCTCTCTCTGCCCTGAATCCGTGCTTGTGCGCGGCCACACAGAGGGGAAATTTAGCAAGTGCTTCTGAAATAAGTGTTGGCAGAACAAGCAGAGCTGCTCGAGAGGTGTAAGGCGAGCTCCCTTGCTGTCCTTGTGATGGAACATCTTTGCTGGCGTGGGCAAGAAATTCTTTGCTGTGAGGGTGGTGAGCCCCTGGCCCAGGTTGCCCAGCGAAGCTGTGGCTGCCCCATCCCTGGAGGGGTTCAAGGCCAGGTTGGACGGGGCTTGGAGCAACCTGGGCTGGTGGGAGGTGTCCCTGCCCAGGGCAGGGGTGGGACTGGGTGGGCTTTAAGGTCCCTTCCAACCCAAACCATTCTATAATTCTATGATGTTGCTGCCCCAAGTTGAGTACGAAGAGGTTCACCAGCAGCAACTTAGCTTTGACCAGTCCCTTTGATATGCAACATGTGCTTCTGCTGCTGGGAAAGAGCAGAGATGCTCCTGCCCTTCCAGCAAAATCCGACGGTTGTAAGAACCCTCTGTACTGCAGCACAGGCAGTTGGTTTAGGTCTGGTTGTGGTGTGACAGGGTTTAATGGCAGGGCTGGCACGTGGCTGGTGCACCTCAGTCCTTCCTCTTGCTGAGGGACCTCTCCTGGAAGTCTTAGTGCTCTGTCTTTCTTCATAAAATAATAATTAAAAAACAAAAAAGAGGCTTTGAAAAAAGGGACCGGAACTTAAGTGTTTGTATTTCTAGGCAAAGGATTTGCCTTTATCCTTGTTTGTCCGCGGTGACTTTCGCATGGGATGGAGGCAGACCCGGGCTCCACACTTAGGAGGAATGCGAGGAAAAATAATTGAGCTCATCTCACCTCTGGGTGAGCCACTGCAGCAAGTGCAGGCGATGGAAATCTGCAGAGCCAGGCTGGCACTGAGCGGTTCAAAAGAAATATTTCCCGCATTAGCTGGGAGGAGAAAGGCGGGAAACTCCTTCCTTATTTATCTTCCTTAGACGCAAAGATGCGTTCATCCACGATTCAACCATATTGCCGCAGCTCTCCCCTGTGCAACCAGGTCCTGACTTCGCCTGGGGATGATGGTCTCCCTTGGGGGGTCCATGCCGGGGCTGCGGCGTTTGCTTTCACCCACCCCCGGTGCTTCCCCACCCCGTGACACCCTTTTGCCAGTCTCCCCCAAGGGACGTGTTTCGTTACCAGTCTCGTGGCTTCTGAATTTCTCCAGTTTCTGTAAAATCCTGGCAGACCAGATTACTTGTCTAATCTCACCCAGTCAGGGAAGCTGAGGATGATTTCTATGAGGCATCTGCCTTTCAGATACTTTTTAGTGGCTTTTGATCAAAATCGGTGCTTTCGGAAAAGAGCTTTGATCCTCTCTTCCCTATCTTTAAGGGACACACATGTAATAACAGATTAAATATTTTGTCACTAAAAAGTGAGAAAAGGCACCTTTAAAATTCATTTCCCATAATAACATAAAGGGTGTCCTGACAGTCTCTCCAAGCATCTTAATTTGAGGTGTATCTGCTTTCACTTACGTGAGTATTTTTAGTTAAATATTAATTGCAGTAGGGATTGCTTCTCAGTCTCAACATTGCTGTAAAGTGCTTGAACATGAAGTGAGCAGAGTGAGACATCATCATCGCTTGTGTGGGACCGCACTCCCTGCGTTATCCCATCTACAAAACAGTATTTTGGGAAAGGCGGCCGCTGCCTCCTCCCACCGACCCATCAGCCTTGTCCCAGCCCCTCTTCATGGCTGTCCCCTTCCCCTGGGCATTCTGTGTCCAGCTCTGGAGTCCTCAGCACAAGAAGGACATGGAGCTGTTGGAGCTGGGCCGGAGGAGGCCCCAGAGATGCTGGGAGGGCTGGAGCCCCTCTGCTGTGAGGACAGGCTGAGAGAGCTGGGGGGGTTCAGCCTGGAGAAGAGAAGGCTCCGGGGAGACCTTGGAGCCCCTTCCAGTCCCTGAAGGGGGCCTACAAGAAAGGGGGGATGGGCTGTTTGCAAGGGCAGGCAGCCGTAGGACGAGGGGCAATGGTTTAAACTAGAGCAGGGCAGGTTTAGATGAGCCATCAGGAAGAAGTTCTTTCCACTGAGGGTGGTGAGACACTGGCCCAGGTTGCCCGGAGAGGGGGTGGAGGCCCCATCCCTGGAGACATTCAAGGCCAGGCTGGATGAGGCTCTGAGCAACCTGATCTAGTTGAAGATGTCCCTGCTGACTGCAGGGGGGTTGGACGAGATGGCCTTTAGAGGTCCCCTCCAACCCAACACATTCTATGATTCTATGACCTCTGTGCGCACAGGGGTGTCATGAGATGCCTCCTTGTTTTGTTGCACACTGTCCAGTACGCATGCACACACACGTGTAAATAAAATTAGCACCGTACGTAGGTTTTTGCCTTCTTGGTTCATGGTCAGCATAAGGCCAAAATCTGTTTTCTGAATTGCATATAATAAAAGTGGTTTTACTGTTTTGTTTTTTTTTTCTGAAATAAAAGCTGTGCCTACTTTATTATGAGTATTTCCCCATGGATTTTCCAAGGGCGCAGTGGCCAGGCAGTGCTGCTTGCTGCACGCCAGCCAACCCAGCTACCAACGAGCCTGAGCATCGCCTGCGCGTTGCCTGCAAAGGCTGAAGCGCACATGGTTATCAAGGGTAGCTGGGATTCCTGAGTAGCTTTAACATTCTAAATAATCAATAAAATAACATTTTAAAAAAATCAAGAACGCGTCAAACTGTGTCCATTTAAAATATCCCAATAATATTCCTATTTTGTCCCTGCAAAGCTGTTGGATGAAGATAGCGTGGCAGTGCAGGATGTTCTCCCACAGTCACCATGGCTGGGGTGGGAGACGATGCTTGAGGAGAGAGCCATTAGTGTGTTTTATTGACATCGAGGAAAATCTTTAATTCTAGACTTTATGTAACTAGTTGCTGGGGTTTTTTGGTAATATATTGAGCTGCATTCTCAGAAATCATCAGGGAAATCTCTGTCTCAGGCACTCAAAACGATCAATTTTGGCCCTAAAAGCTGCAAAGCTGCTGATCGCTTGAGTTCCTGTATGGCAGTTTACTGGGTCCAAAGGTCTCTATTGTATATTTATTTTCTCTTTTTCTTTTTTTTTGTGTACATCCACGTTCTTTATGGTGCAGAAGAGCAGGCTCGTACACCTACTGAATAATCCCGTCCACCAAAAGAAAGGTCACCACCGTCTGTTGTACCTTCAATAGACCCTTCTTGGGTCTGTTTGTACCAGGCTGTAGTTTGACACATTTCGGGGAAGTCTGCAAGGAGGAAACGTTTCTCCTTAGCTGCCGAGATAATTTTCTCTGGAATTATATTCCAGGAGGCTTCTGCTGATATTTTACATCACATGAAGCTAACCTTTTTGGCTTTGTGGCATATGTATCTTGCAAATGTGCTCTTCATAAAAGCTTCGGAAATGCTCTGAAGCCCGAGACTGCAAGAGCTGCAGCAAGGACCAAATTCATGCTATGTTGTCATAACAACAAACAATGATTTGAAATGCAGATTTTTCATCTTTACTCTTTAGTTGTGATTGAAAGCTGTGGAAAATGGGGGATTTGCTGTACTCAGATTGTGCCTATTAAAATAAGAACGTGATAATGGAAGTTGGTAGGATGCCCAAGGGATAAAGAGTATTATTTATGAAGCATCTAAACCAAGAATTATATGTGTTTATGGGGTGTCCTATCCGGCTATTTCTATTCAGCCTGTAAGACTGGTTTCACCGCCCGAGAAGCTCTGGGATCTCTAGAAAAACTGCTTTACCGCAGATAAAACGTGAACTTCTGACCCTCTGATAAAACCAGTGGAAATTGTAGAGTCTTTGGCGTTCATTTATAAACAGGTGTTTCATCCCTTTGAGCAGATTAATTGAGTTTGCTGTGTTGTGTGCAAATAGCTTTTACTGCTAAAAAATGTTGTTTTCTTTTTCCGAGGAAGGAGTTGTGTTATTCCCCCGCGTCTGTCACTTCATTAGCTGTGGTGCTGGCGTTGTCCTGCTTTTGTGCCAGTGCTGGAGAGATGACCCCATGGAAAGACTCCATGCAGACGTTCTCCACGTCTCCTCCATGAATGCCCACCTGGAGCCATCCCCCTTCTGTCCTGCCACTGCAAACCTGTGAGGTGCTCCACCCGCAAACCCTCCCTGGGGAAAAAAGAACATTTTCACTGCGGTTCAGCACACGCGTGGCTCACTCGTCAGGTCCTCCAGGAGAAATCCCCACTGCCGTGGGGTGTCCCAGGGCACATTCCCCACGGCTCCTCCTCACCCAGGTGTTTGGGCCATCACAGCAGAGCAAACATGGCTTCAAGGAATGCATTTTCTAGCACTTTTTTGACGCTGCAAGTCTCTAATGAGTGCCAAAGTTGGGGAATTGGGTTCTGACTCAACAGCCAATGTGCAGGAGCGATGTCTCGCTCTGCTCTTTCCACGTCTCGGCTCGCTTTGGGAGCGCTGCAGGGAGCGAAGTGCCAAGCTAAATGCAAAGGGGAAGAAGGATAAGTGGAGCCAGGGGTGTTTGGGGCAAAATTTCTGCAGTGCTGAAGCACCAGTTTTGAAAACAACATCTAATGTGGAAAACCAGGGTTGCAGGACAGCATGATTTTGCACGAGGATGCTCAAAACCGCATCCTGGCTTGCTCCTCTGGCTCCGTCACCAAACCTGTAGCGCCAGAACAGGGGGTGGCTCTTACAGCATGGAAAATAACCTGCTCCAGCACCAAAATGTTGATGCTGGGCACTCCGGATCAAAAAAAAAAAACACAAACCCAAAAGATCTGCACCCCATGAACTGGCAGATAAATCATGGGAGAGCATTTTTCTCCTCTGGTTGCCCAAGCATAATACGCAGGTCCACGTGGTTATTTTGCTTTGCTGAGCAGCCCTTCTTGCAGATGTCGATGAATCACTTTTTCCTAAATTGTCCCAGTTTTTGTGCGTTTCTCTCCACTTTGTGATACAGGAAGCCGTTCACCAGCCCCGCTGGTGCCCGGGGACGGAGGGGTGAAGGTACCACCCGGTGCTCAGCCCCTCTCTCTGCTTTAATATTTTATAGTCAGGTAATAGAAAATCACATTCTGAGCGCAAACTCCAGTCTGTTTTCTCTACCTTTTCGGGCTTGATTCATGCTCCCTTTGTTACTTTTCATGTTTCACGATGCCTCAAATGTCAGAAACCTCCTTATTTTCCCTGATATGTTTTTTGATTTCCTTAGTCATCCATATCTGTCCCAGCTCCTTTCTTGTACTCATATTTCTGAGAAGCCAGCTCATTTCCTGAGCTTTAGACAAGGGCTTTTTCTTTTCCTTTTTACTTCTAATCTTCATTTCCTTTTTCTGTCCCTGTCCATCCTCTTTCCACTCCCTCATTTACGCTTTTCCTGTTACGCCGGCACTTTTTTCAGTTTGCCTGGGTAAAATCTAGCGATTTTGATTTTTAGAAAAGAATAATCATAAATAAAGTGAATAGGCTCGGTATATCAACACCGGCAAGATTTGTTCTGAGCAGCGTAAATATTCTTGAGATCTAAGAGCCCTTGAAATGAATCTTTCACCTTTAGAAAAAAAAATGTGCTGATCACATTTGTCGGTGCTCCACGGGGCGCCGGGCCAAGCGGGAAGAGCACATCGGTAGCCCGCGGTTATTTTCAGACGTATAGTGCCAGCGTCACCTATAGAAACAGCTGTGAGATGCAAAAAATAGAAAGAAAAAAAATGGGAAAAAACGGAAGCAAGTCTCAGCTCCAGTTATTTCTAGTGACAGGTGCAATCTCCAAAGCTGCAGAGATTTCTGCCGGCTTCAGATAACTCTCTCTGCCTCGGATGTCTTTCTCTGAACCTCTTTCGACGGTGCTTTGCTGGAGGGCGGTGGGATGCTCTGGTGGCTCTGGCCAGCTGGACACGGCTCGGGGTTGCCGCGGGTGCTGGGGGGCCCGCAGCCAGCCCTCTGCTTCCCCTGCAACGCTCCACACTCGGTTTGCACCCGAAAAATAGGACTTCTTAACTTTTGCCTCGTCCTATTTGGTAATAATTCAGGGATAAGCGACTCATTTAGTAATTTGCTGTTCAGGACAACTCACTGTTATGGCTGCTGTGGCAAGGGCAATGGCTTCATTAGGATTTTTTCTATGCTAAATTATACTTTGCATTTAATTCTGTGGAGTGGAATTTATCCCTTCCTCCCTCCCCTGCAGGGTCACAGTTGCAGCCTCTCTCTTGCCCATCTTTCTTAGCAAATACCGAGGCAACACATCCTTAATATTTCAGCACCGTCTATTTCGGCTCTCAGCAATCTGATCCCGCCGTACTTCCAGAGGCCCCTGGAGCCTCGTCCAATGATCCTTTTTGGTATTTCACACTTGGAAAAAAAAAAAAAAAAAAAAGAGAGATATTTGTATTTGTCTCACTCCCTAAGGCAATTTCCATTTTCTTCCTGGTGCTGCTCGCCTCCGCCCCATGCACACGCTCCCCCCTCACCCTGCGCAGCCTCTGATGGGGCAGGGGCTTCTTCCCCCTCTCGATTATTTCTGCGCCTCCTCATTCACACACCCTGCGTCATTACACGTGTATTTATTGCTAGATAACTCCTGGGCACGCAACTATATTCCTTGTGCTGTTTTCTACCCTTCTATGGCCTCAACTCTTTTCCCCCGGTAGCTTCAGCTTAAGGCTCTCGCTGTACATCGCCCATCAGGAGCAAATTGCTCCAATTGACTAATTACAGCCGTGTTTGGTTTGCTTTACATGAGCTAATGATCAGGTCAGTGGTCCGTGGGCACGCACCGCTGCGTATTAACGAATGAACATCGGTGGCAGGTGGATATTTCAGACAGAGAGATGGGTTTGGATGGATAAGGTTGATCAGCCCCAGAAAAAGAAAAACCTTGGCAGGTGTAAGGTCATGAAGTAGCTGAGATGCGCTTGTTTAGGCTGCATTCACAGGCAGGTCACCACCCAGCCATAAATTTGTATTCATAAAGAAAAACGTCTCCTCTGCCTAGTGAATAAGACATGCGAACTTCTGCAGTCCTTCTCCGAAGGCTTAAACAGTGCATGGCGTGGATGGTGCCCTCTGCAATTTTACTCCATCTGTGTTAGGAAAATGGGCATATTTTTCAGTGGAATAAATCAACATAAAATCCCAACACAGACAACACAGGTCGAGACGTTTTTATTCCTGCTACTACATCAAAGTAAATACTAGAATTCCCATTAAGGCTTACTTTAAACTAAATATGTGTGTTAAAACCCTAACTGTTTTGTTTACAAGTAGGTTGCTAACGCATCTTGAGCCACATTCCTCTTAATCCAGGTACAATCAGAAAGACAGGGATTTTATGGCTGGGTGAGTGCTCCTCTAGCATTTCCCCCACCAGGAACAGATCAGCCAGCGGCAGGAAAGCTGCCAGGTTGTCGTCAGACCTCTTAGCAAGAGCTGGAGGCACCTGCAAAACCACTGCAATGCTGGGATGAGTTATTTTTCTCTTATTTTTTAATAATTTAATTGTTTCATGCCTGACTATGTGGATGATAACAATAATTACAGCATTTTTAAGGCTGCCTGGGAGAAGGAAATCACTTTAGAAATAAGGGAAGTGGAGTTGTTCTTCTTCTAAGCATGGGGAAGATGATGAGTGGTTTGGCCAGCTTGGGTTATCCCAGCTCGGCGAGGGGTGCGGGAGCAGGTCTGGCGAGGGGCTGAGCTCCTGGGAGCCGGCAGCCAGGCTCGTTCTCTCCTAGAACAAGCCAAATAGTCTCCAAAGGTGGTAAAACTTTCTCAGAAAAAGAGCAGACAAGCCCCTTTGACTCACAGCAGTGACTCAAGGACAGAGTTGAGAGAGTTGGGGCGGTTCAGCCTGGAGAAGAGAAGGCTCCGGGGAGACCTTGGAGCCCCTTCCAGTCCCTAAAGGGGCTCCAGGAAAGCTGGGGAGGGACTCTGGGTCAGGGAGGGGAGCCATGGGACGAGGGGCAACGGTTTTACACTGAAAGAGGGGAGATTTAAGTTAGAGATTAGGAAGAAATTCTTGGCTGTGAGGGGGGTGAGCCCCTGGCCCATGTTGCCCAGAGCAGCTGTGGCTGCCCCATCCCGGGAGGGGTTCAAGGCCAGGTTGGACGGGGCTTGGAGCAACCTGGGCTGGTGGGAGGTGTCCCTGCCCGGGGCAGGGGAGTGGGACTAGATGATCTTTAAGGTCCCTTCCAACCCAAACCATTCTGTGATTCTGTGAAGGAAGACCTGAAGCGCAAAAGGTCTTTGTAAAGGCCAGAGAATTAGGTTTATGGCTGGAATTTTTGATAAGAGCTTGAGTGCTTTCCTCCTGCTGAAGCTCAACCAGTTCTCATTCATAAGGGTGATGAAATCTGGTTGCCTGCGGCTCCTTGAGCTGCTTTTCTCACGTAGGTTGGGTGCTGCTGGGTGGAGGGGAGCAGTTGCCTTCAAACACTGTTCTTGTTCTGGTGTGAACCTTGAAATCATGGAAGGAACTCAGCCTTTCCTGAAGTTTCCTGACCAACCCAACAGGCATGAGAAGTTCATCTACTCTAATAAAGACATAAATTGCTTTGGTGTTTTGTCAGGGTAAATCTCCAGCTCTTGGATATCATTTGTTTCTACCCAAGGTATTTAGTATTTTGAAAAAGCTGGAAAGGAGAGGGGTTGTTGGACAAGAAGCTATGGGGCAACTAGGTCATACAAAGAACGTTATGATGGAGATTGAAGTCTGGAAGACTTCAAAGAAGCTTGTTACAAAGGATAAAAATCCTGCATTGTTATTTTGCTTGGACACATAGCCTTGTAGCTGCCAGGATGTAATTCCCTTAACATTAATTCCTGGGGTAACAGGTTGGTGTCTTTTGGGAGCTGTGTGTTAGGAGGGGGATGGTCTGGAGCGGCTCACACCTCACCTGAATGTACCGTATGCGCAGCAGGAGTTCAAGAAGTAGTGGTTAAAAAAACAGCCATTTCCTGATATGTTCCAGGAACGTATGTGAATTTTGGTGCTTTGTCCTCAAAACAGAATTTGCGCTTGATTTACTGCCCAGGATATGTTTGATCACAGCTTGAAGAGCAACGTGGTGTGCGGCAGCCGTTCCTGGCAGCAAGGGAGCCCAAAGCTGTTTTTCTTTATTTAGCTCTGAGTCAATAGTCTCTCTTTCAGCATTTTGCCCTTTTCCGTGTAATCAAGCAACCTCTCTAGAGCTTCCTTAAAGTTTGTGGAAGAGTCCAGGTTAGTAGCTATTAAAAGTGGTGGGTTTTTTTACTCTGAAGCATCAGAATTGTGCATTTCTTCATGCCAACCGAGCGAGGTGTTTGGACAAGCAATCCGCCACAGAGCGAGAAAGCAGCTGGCCCAGATGCCTTTGAGTCCTTCATATTTTCCCTTGAAGTGGAGTGATGTGGAGAGCCATCCGCTGGGATCACAGACTGGCTTCTCCACATCTGAAACAGCCATGGATAATCCCGGCTGGATCAAAAACCATGGCCAGAGCCGTGGTTCTTCCAGATGGTGGGTGCTGCCGTGGCTAATCTGCTTTTGTGCAATACCTGCCCTTTTAACTCCTTGCTCTGTGCTCCGTACTAAACATGTGGCATTGCATTGGCCAGAGACATACGGTCTTTCCTAATCTGTTTCCAGTAGCATCAGAAACCACTAAGAGCCACTTCACAGGGAGTGGTGAGGAGAATTTTTAATTCCCTCTCTTTGCAGCATGGTATTTTCGGCCTGTATGGCTCTATTATGATGCTAAGCAGTCTAAAAATGATGCCTTTTTTCTGCTTTCGTCATTTTACATCAAATACAGAGTGTCGTCTCTTTGCTAGCAGATCATGAATGGGGTATGAAAGTCCTGATGTCATGTGAACAGCTCTGCAGTCATCTGGGCTTCGAGGAGCATCTCTGGCAGCTTTGATAGGTCTTGCATTTACGCAATTCAAATAATTTGCTCATCTTTTTATTCTTCCATGAGTATTTCCATCTAGCCAAGGAGAAAAAAAAACCTATTTTTAGTCTCTCTTGCTGTCACAGGTGTAGCTGAGCTGCTAGTAGAAAATTTTTCGCAAAGAACTTGATCTGCGTGACGTTGGGTGAGCTGCAGGCAGGAGATGGGTAGCACATGCCGCTCGCTTGCAAGGTTCTATCAGGCAGCCCATGACACCGAGTTTGGAGAAGACAAGCATTTATTTGTCTGTCAGTAATGTTGGCAGCATCACAGTTACTTTTAATCAACTATTTAAAGACTTCTCAGCTGGTGGCCCAACTCCTGCTGCAGATTCAATGGAGCAATTTACTCTTCTGCTTCTCATCAGGCCTGCATCTATTGCACGATGGTGTCTGAGGCGTTATGGCAGAGCCGTGCTGTGTGGCTCCAGGTCCTGGGGCTGTTGCGCATGTCCCTACAGCCACTTGCATTTCTGCACTGACTCGGGGTTATGCTGATCTTTGATGAACGTCAGGTTTCTGCTGGAGATGAAGCTCACGCAGGCAGTATGGGGACACCAAAGGACAGAATGCATCTTCTCCTTTGGTTTCTGTTTGGTACCTCATGAAGGTGATCAGCCCACCACAAAGATAAAAGCCAGGAATCATAGAATCCTAGAATGGTTTGGGTTGGAAGAGACCTTAAAGACCACCTAGTCCCACCTCTGCCCTGGGCAGGGACACCTCCCACTAGACCAGGTTGCTCCAAGCCTGGAGAAAAGTCTGGAGAAGAGAAGGCTCCGAGGAGACCTTATTGTGGCCTACCAGTATCTTAAGGGGGCCTACAAGAAAGCTGGGGAGGGACTTTTTAGGATGTCGGGTAATGGTAGGACTAGGGGGAATGGATTAAAACTAGAGATGGTTTGTTTCAGAATGGGCGTTAGGAAGAAGTTCTTCGCCATGAGGGTGGTGAGACACTGGCCCAGGTTGCCCAGAGAGGTGGTAGGAGCCCCCTCCCTGGAAGTATTTAAGGCCAGGCTGGATGGGGCTCTGAGCAACCTGGGCTGGTGGGAGGTGTCCCTGCCCATGGCAGGGGGTTGGAACTAGATGATCTTTAAGGTCCCTTCCAATCCTGACAATTCTATGATTCTATAAGCCCCGTCCAACCTGGCCTTGAACACCTCCATGGGCGGCCACAGCTTCTCTGGGCAACCTGGGCCAGGGGCTCACCACCCTTAGAGTAAAGAATTAGTTGGTCTCATCCATCCCTATCCCATGCATACTCAGAGCAAGGGTGCATTTGGGATTTTGCCCTCTGGTGCACAGCAGTCAGGAGTCTTCTTGGCCTCATAGAGCCCCCACAGCCGAGCAGCCATTCAACTGCACTGGCCACCAAGGACTCATTGTAAAACAAGGTGCCAAAGCCTCCTCTCCTGTCCATGTTGCTGCGGACACTCTGCTTTCTCTGCAGGGTATGGAAAAGGAGAGGCTGATCTATGTGCCCCTAAATCCCCGCTGCCCGCAGAGATGCTGCAGGCAAAACCACTGGGCCGGGGAATACATTTTGGGTTAACTTGACGGGCTTTTTTATTATTATCGTTATAACAACCCTTAATCATCTGGAAATCTTTAGTTCTCCTCAACAGGGAGAACAGAAGATATGCAAAGAGGCTCCTAATGGGAAAGTATAAGTCAGTCTGACACAGAATTCCCCCTGCTCCTGGAAGATCCTGTAGCAAAACCGATTGCCAAAGCCGAAGCAAGAAAGCTGCTTCGCTCTTGCTGCTGGGGTATTTTTCCCTGCCTTGCCATCAGAGCAATGATGCACAGCTCCATTAAAAAGCCAGGTCTGGACCCCAAACTGGGGTCTCCCTCCGATCCCCACCTTGGAAAATATTGGTATCGGTGACCTGCCTGATATTATAGCTAATAATGCATCATCTTGGTATTGTAAAACCCAGAACCCATTTCTGCTCCTTGTAGTCAGGCTACCAAAACAATTTCCATTGAGCCCTTAATGGTAGTTTCCCAGGTGAGATCTCTTTTCAGCTGGAAACGATGGGAATGTGCTGCAGCTGCTCCCTGGGAGATGGGTTAAAAAAAAAAAAGGCTTTTCTATAGAAGTAGAGGAGTCAGGGTGCGTTTGGGACTATGCTGTAATCCAGGCAACACCTACTGAAGGTCCAGACCCAACTCTGGTATTTAAACAGCTCATACTCCATCTTAAGGTATGTTGGAATCATCTTTACATTTTTGAGGATCAGCCCTCATTTTTTCATTTTGGGGTTGCTATGTTAAGCAAAAGGACTGCAGTTTTGTTGCAGCTGAAAAGCTTCATTTCTTTCAATAAAACAAAAAATGAAGTCCTGTTTCTCTGATCCTGGGCTATTTGGCAGCGTGCTGGATATCAGTGTATTCACAGGAGACGCTATTACCAGAAATACAAGCGGGTTATTATTACTCATGCATAGCCTGGGTTTTGATGGGTCTCTCCAGGATCCACTTCTATTCACTGTTTATTTTCATTAGTGGTTTGGATGGTATAACACATGATACAGTAACAAAACTTGTGAGTGATGGGGGGGTGGAAGAGGTTGTGAGCGCTCTGGAAAGCAGGATTGTGACTCAGGTTGACCTTGGCTCATTGTGTTATTGCTCTGCACAAGACAAAATTCAGTATAAAGGGCAGCAAAGCCTTTCTCTTAGCAGGGTAAAATCAACTCTGCAGAATGAGAAATGGTGACCTTGGCAGAAGCGTGTGCTGAAAGTATTTGGGGTCCATCATGGATCATGATAAAACCATGGCTCAGCAATGCAGCGCAGTTGCTGAGAGAAAAAGCAAATACCGTTTTCATAGGGCAGGAGGAGCGTTGTATGGAAAGACATTACTCCACTGGGTTCATCACGGGACTCATTAAGGCCGGGTCTGGGGGAAAATCTGGTGACGGTCAAGATGGTGGAGCCACAGGGATGTGCTACCCATGGGTGCTGTAGGATATCGGAATGGTTTTGTCAAGGCTGGTCTGGGGGTGCTTTGGGGCAGGAGGTCCTTTGCCTGGTCCGGCATCCATGATTACCTGCTCCTCGTGCCACCGAGGCACCCGCCTCCCAGCTCAGCAATGAACACGTTTGTGCCGTCAGTATTTACAGCCTCGCGTCTAGATAAAAGCAGGTATTTATATACTTGTGGTAAACTAAGATCTCTATCTGTGCAACGGCTTCTAGTTGCTGTTTAAGCCTGTGAAGAAAGAAGGTTTGGCATTTCCAAGCCTTTAAACGTTTTATTTGGAAATAAATCAAGTGGGATCTCTGAGGACAGGCTGAGAGAGTTGGGGTTGTTCAGCCTGGAGAAGAGAAGGCTCCAGGGAGACCTTATTGTGGCCTTTCAGTACTTAAAGGGGGCTTATAAGATGGGGACAGACTTTTTAGCAGGACCTGTTGCAATAGAAGAAGGAATAACAGTTTTGAATTTAAAGTGGGGAGATTTAGACTGCATATAAGGAAGAAATTTTTCCAATGAGGGTGGTGAAACACTGGCACAGGTTACCCAGAGAGGTGGTAGAGGAACCATTCCTGGAAACATTCAAAGTCAGGTTGGATGGGGCTCTGAGCAACCTGATCTAGTGGAAGATGTCCCTGCTCATTTCAGGGGAGGTTGGACAAGATGACCTTTAAAGGTCCCTTCCAACCCAAACTATTTTTATGATTTTATGAAAATAAATCTGGATCTCTTTCTGTGTGAGGTAAACAAAATCCTAAGTTGCTCCAGAGTGTCTAAGTTTTGCTGCCCTGAGAAAAAGGATCTTTAAGGTAAACTAGCTTGAGTTTTGCTTTGGCAAAGAGAAGCCCTGACTTTTTGCCCCCGCTGTCAACATCAGAACCAGCTTTTATTTGTTAGTGATAGAACAAAATCAAAACCTCCTCCAAATTTCTGCAGAGATGGATAGCAGGGTCAGGTCACCTATGTTTTTATTAAACTCAAACTTGGATAATGTAGGTTTTTTAAAAAAAAAAAAAAAAATCTCTTAGTTCTTGTTCTAATGCTTGCACCTTCCTGGGTATCCTGGCTGCATCACTCAGATACGTGGGGTGAAGACTTGTCCTGCTCGTGCTGAGGCTGAGCACTAAGTAGATCTTAACTGGTGGTTTCAGCCCCCTGGGAGCCTTGGAGCTCCTCTGCAGGGTCTTCAGGATTTGAATAAGAAGGATGCCGATGGAAAACTGTGAGGTCCACAGACTGAAAAATGGTTGCAAGCTTTTGGTTTAGACTCTAAATATATATTCGGATTTTTAAAAAGTTATTTAACTGCATTGCTGATGTATGAAAGCAGTAATTTCATGAGGTGGGCAGCGAGCTAGGGCTTCTCTTAGAGTAAGACAGCTTTGGATGTGTTTCTTAGCTTTAGCCTGTTAGAGGGGATTTCATTTCATCGTGGCAGGACTGACCCTATTATTAGCAAAGTCCATCTTTGTTAGGTTTCCACTGGAATATAATAGTATCTGACCCCATAACAGATTCCCTTTCAATGAGCTACTGGCAAAGATCCTCGTGAAGGCTCTCTTTTGAATAAATTCTTGGCAGAGCTCTGGGTAATGAGATTTCTACTGAATAAGCTGTTAGCAGAGCACCTTTTAACTCAATTCAGATAGTTAGAGAGGAGCCCTGGGAGCTGTGAGTCTCCAGTTTGGTCTCTGGTGGTGTCACTGGTCCTCGCCGCGTCTGAGGGATGGAGATAGCCTCACCTCCACGCTCAAGCTCAGGCAGGGTTTGGAAATTCCCCACAAGTCCTCAAAATGTTTTATAGGGTGCGGTGACAGGACTATTGGCGACAAACATTTATTTCCGTATGATCTGAATGATGGTTCCAGGCTTGCTGTTGGATGTGTGAAGTGGGGTGACCCCGAGTATAAAATTTTTGGGTAAGATTCTCAATGTAACTTCTTTAAAACTGCTCTTTCCGGTATTTCTGGAGATACTTAATCTTATTCCTTCATTTGTGTCGTTTCTGAAAAGGTGGTAGCAAGTGTCCAGGCGTTGCAAACATAATATACTTTTTTCTCCTCCCAAATGTCATTTCCCTGTTATTCCAGTTTTCCACCTGAGTTTGGGATTATGAGTGGTCGGCTTTCATGCTACAAATCTTCATAATGGGATTAAGCGGATAAGGACATGTAGAAAATGATTAGCGCTCTCTTGGGAGCCATTAATGGTTTATAAGGGCCCTCACAGAAGTAGCATCTACCGAGTTATGTTGTGCAGGAAGAAACTTGCGCTTCCTCTAACACTAATTTTAGAGAGGCTGAGGCTCTTTGGCTAATAAGTATTGATTCCTCAGAGATCTACTGAGAATTGTCAAGCATATAGGTTTAATCAGAAGTGGGATTCTGGCTGTACTGCAGATAATACATAGAAAATCACACATTTCATTAACTTTATTTTGGATGAAGATAGGCAGGCAAGGCGAAGTCTCTATTCCCCTTCCTTCTGAAGGAAGGGACCCAAAATGCTCTGCAGGACCCAAAAGCAGCATCTTCCAGTCAATACATTTTTGCAAGAAAACGCCCTCAAATTCCCTTTTGCAACGTCCTGAGCATCTCTCCATCCATGGAGACAACCCATGGGGGCTGCGTTGGGGCGTTCCCACGCCAGAGCATCGTCGGATGCAGCGGTTTGCGGCAGGTCGAGGGCTCCCTGGTGCACACAGATCCCAGTAGGACTGTAACGGGGAGAAGTTGCTCCTCTACAATAACTTTATTTGCCATCTCAAACACCACAGAGACGAGCTCTTTCTCTGAAGGCACCAGCTGTTCTGGTCCGCTGTAGATAAGAGCTGTGGGATTAGCTCCCCTGAAGGGAAACCCTCTTCTTGCTGCGGGGTTTTGGTGTTTCATGCCAGCCGCTCTGCGAGCAGCGAGAGCTGCCTGCAATCCTGTTTGTGTCGCAGCCAACTGGCGTCCTACGCAGATTTAGTGTATTCATGGAGCGCGTCGGAAAGCTGTGTCTTTTTGAGTTATTACCGCGCCGGCTGGGAATTACTGCTGCAACCGGCCAGAGGGACAGGGACCCCCTCTTGCTCCCCGTCCTGATGACTTCAGGACGTAACTTCATAGTCACTTTATTTAAAACGCAGACAACAACAGTTGTTGTGTGTGTGTTTTAAATAGAGTTACTATGCGGAGCTGCTGTTGTCGTCTTCTGAAGGGAAGTCTGATTATTCCAATTGCATTCGGATATTGTCACGGTTTACACATTTTAAGCAAAGCAAACTTTAGAGTGAGGGAAGGTTGCGTAGGCAAATAAAGACACACGTAACTTGGTGAAGAATGAACTGATTGAAAAGTCTGAAAGGCTTCCTTACTGGAAACGCTAAACTCAAGTTCAAGGCACGAGAAGAGCAGCGATGGCTAATGGTGAACAGATAACAATAAACATCATCCCTCCAGGCTGGGTCTCTGATGCTGAAAATAGCGGCTCCTCGGGGAAGTTCTGGGCTGCAGGATAACGTGGCTAGCAGCCAAAGTAGCCCTTGCTTCTTCAAATGCTTCCTAATTAAGTTCTGGCTATTAATCTGTCTTCCTGGGTTAAAGTTCTTCTATTAAGTAACAAATTAATGTGAAGCATCTTGAGGTAGAGGCAGGAGATTGGTTTGATTTTAAATGGGGTATCATCCAGCCCATTTGAAGTGGAAACAGGCTGGTTTGTGGCTGAAGCACAGTGAAGGCCTTGAATCTTTTTTTTAATTGATCCTAAAGCTGTATGGGCTGCCCTGTTCTCCAATGCACTGATTAAGGGTGATTATAGAATTAGCTGGAAAAAAAAGATACAGCGGGATGTCATTGCCATGCAGAGATATTCTTGTGTTCCTCAGTTCCAGGCTCTAATCCTCAGAATGACTCATCCCCTTTAGTATTTTTCGTAAAGCTACTGACATTGCATTGTTATTTACCCGGATATATCTGTTCGTGGTAGCAGGGTTCGGCTGCTCACCTGCCCTGCTCTCCCTTTGGGCGCAGCAGGGGAAGGCGTCCTTCTCCATCCGCCAGCCCTGCCAAAAGAGGAGAAGGTCTCCTCCTTTGGTGAACTTTGGGCTGAGCCTTTTAGGAATCGTCATGTCAAAGCTGGTGAATAAAACTCATGCTTGAGATTAATGGCATGCTGGAGCTGAGGACCTTGAGGACCGGGGGATATGATATCAAGTGTCTCTGTATGCCTGTCCATGTGAAAAAAAAGTTAATCCATTTATCTAAGGATCTAAAAAGCTCATTGGAAAAAGTGTGTTTGAGTTCAGGCCATAACCTGGTGGCCTTTGGGCACCCCTGCCCTAAATCCTAAATTCCTCCAAAGGGCCCTGGAAATGGCAGGGATTTTTAATAAGTGGGGATCTACTCAGCCTTGAGGGCCTGTGGGGTTGGGGTGACTTTGCTGAGACGTGACCTTGCTGTTCTTGGGAGCTCCCATCTTGAACCCCAACAGGGCTGGGGGGTGCTTTTGTCCCTTGGTGGCATACTGAGCCTTTGCCACTGGGACGCTGCTAATTCCTTTCATCTTCTGGGCTCTTCACACCCCATCAGACTATAAAATATTTGGGGGCCAGGTCTGTCATCTCCTTTGGTGTACGAAGTGCAGCAGGAAGGGGGTCTCAGAGGTGCTTTCTAGGCACAACCATAATAAATGTGATTGATACGTGAGGGCACAGCATGACTTCTATTTAATTTGTGAGTGACCAAGGTGGTTAGGAAGGAGTGATTCCAATATCGCGTAGTTTCACAACAAGCCTTTGTGCCAGGGGTGCGCTCTGCTCTGTAGCAGCAGCTCCTGTCGACGTTCCCATCCTCAGCTCCCTTGCATTCTACCGCATGAAAAAACCCACCTCACCACACTTTAGGGGAATCTGCCTGAGTGCAATTTTCTCTAACCACCTAATTTTCTACCAGGCCAATTGCACCTATTTTCTAATGTGCTGCTGTGACACCGTAATGACTCGTAACGCACCGTCCTGGGTGCCCTCCTATCTACATGAGAGCAGTTGCGGCATCCAACCGCTCCGCTTCGTCCTTCCCTGACCTAAACTGCTCGCGACATCCTGCTTTTATCAGGCAAAAGAGCCTCGCGGCAACTTGGTGTTTCAGTCGGATGGCTGTAGTCCATTAGCAACTGCCCGAAAGCGGAGCTCTGCCTTTCAGAGAGCCTGATCCCTCTGATGGGTCATTTTTATTAGTCTGAGATTTGACTTGGGAGACTCTTGAGCACAAAGAGGGACTTTTTTTCCTTGGGTTGGAAGCGTGGATGGAATTTAAAGCAGGTGGGGAAGGAAGCTTTAAGAAGATCTTGCTGTTATTCACCTTTATTGGGCAACACACAGGATGTAAACGGGAGAGGAGGAAAATGCATCACTGGTAATTGAGACAAGCTGCGTGGAGAGAGAAACCCATGGAGGCCAACAGAGATTTGCGCTCACCTGGATTCAAAAAGCACGTAAAAAATCCAGCGGAGGAACAAAATTAAAAGTAGTAGAATGAAGGAGAGGGATTTACACATCTCCGCTTAGAAAATTAGTGTTGAAGTAAGATATTCTGGACAAGCGAGCGCAGTGCCTGGTGCGTTTAACAGTAGCTTCGTAGTAGTAGTAGCTTCATAGAGTAGTTCGTGGATCCTGTCTGTGCTGCAGAAGATACTCGTACATTCACCGAGTGGAGTTACTAAGGAAATCACAACAGTCTGTAACTGAAGAGCTGGCTCCGAAAATCCTGCTTTTGCTTCCTCACCCCTTCGGCTCAGCCCCTAGAAGAAGAGGGATCCACTCAGCTTCTCCGTAGCCCTGGAGGCCGGCTCACACTGGGATAATCTTATCTTTCTGGGCTTGGGTGCCCGCTGAAAAATCCCCTCATTTCTCTTTTTTTTTTTTTTTTTTTTTTTTTTTTCAAA
>VYZM01020503.1:1614712-1639794 GCA_013398915.1 Dromas ardeola
TTTCATGGATAGGAGTGAAGAGATGGGGAGGTGTGGATGCAGTGCCTCTGTGCAAACCACTTCTGCATGTGCTGGGTGTGCGACCCAGGAGGAAGCTGGAAAGTAATTTTGTTTTCCCTTTATCTTCTCCTCCTCCTGCCCTCCCCTTCCCTCACTGAAACCTGCCGCTGAAGGAGATGCGGAGGCAGTCCGGGGGAGGTGGGGAGAGATGGTTTTTAATAATATGCCTCTTGAAGGCTTCGCCTGTTCTGCCTAATCCTTTGTTTGCCCTTCTTCTGTATCAACTCAGTGAACACAAACTATCAGTTTAATTAATGGGAAATAGGTGGTGTGAACAGGGAGCAGCAATACAGAGCGCTGCTGGAGCTTCCCGCTCTGATCACGTCACTCACGACTGTCACGCCAGGCTCGAGCTCTATTTTGAACTTTGGAGAAGATACTGGGAGACGAGATAAAACATACAGAGCTGCTATTTGATGTTGCTTTTAGTTTCCGCTGCAAAGCTGTTCGCACTGGGAAGGTGTGACTTGGGCATGGCTGGGCATCTCAGTGGTGTGGACCTTCGTGATCATTCCCTTCTGCAGGTCTTCTCTTTTGCAGGATACACCCCAGGACTGTGGTGCTATAGTAAAGACAATGATATCTGGGACCAGTTCAGAATTTCTCTTTATGGACTCCTAATTTTGGAGTGGAGGGGAAAAGTGAGAGCAGGGGAAAAGCAGGAGACTGGGAAGATTAACCCATGGAAAGTACACTGCTCCTTATGCCATCCTGGTGGGTAGGTAACAGATATGAGTATCGGAACTGCTTTTCCTGAGAAAAGGGACTTTCAAAGTCCAGTTTAGTGATGTTTCATTTTGATAACCATACCTTAGCCTATACCCAAGTGTCCACCACCATGATATCTCATCGGCTTTAGCCCAAGATATGATGCAGCTCATCGAAGCATAGCCTTTCCCTAGCCCTTTGCAGGGAGTGGGCTGTTTCTCAGCATTATTTTCATCTAAAATTGTGTTCTCTTGGTGCAGGCTTGTGATTCCGTCTGTCCTTGGAGTAGGCAATGACCTAGGTCAAGCCAAGTCGTTGCCTTCTTCCTTGTGATGCTTTCTCACCAGAAAATGACTTGTAAATCGCTCTAAGTTGAGTTTTCTCCCTTTAATTGATCTTACAGTTTAAGATTGCTCTGTAATGAAACTTTTTAGGACTCTGCTTCATAATGATATATTTAAAAAAAAAAAAAAAGACAAAGAAAGAAACTCCTACGCTGTGTAATTACTATGACTAAATTACCTCTTAGCATTCACTGACTCTCTGGACCACGGGAGTTTTAATGTAATGGGGCAAAACAAAGCTCAAAAAACGTCCCTAAATGTATGTGTGTGTTAGATCTCACCTCTGGGGTTGTTACTCTTCTCCCAAGGAAATAATTTGGCCAATTATACGTTTCTAGACGTGCGCTGCGCTTGCACAAAACACATGTGTGAAGATCGCTGATCGCAAGAGGCCCACACAGTTGAAGAAGGGTTTTCATCATGAAAATCCCACTTCTGTTCAGAAACTGTTAAAATGCCGCTAGCGGCAGCCAGTGCTTTGACTCCGGGTTGTTTGGGTGTAGCAGGATAATTCCTGGTTGCCAACGGAAGTTGGCAATTTCTTCTTGGTTTCGAGACTAACTCTCAGCATCTCTTTGTTTCGTGCAGCACGACTTTCCCCTCTGAGTAATAAGAGATGATTTACTGGGTGTCACATCTAAGCTTTGATGAGAACTAAGGTGAACCTTCAGTAAACTTAATATTTTTTCAAGAGCACATTGCTCCATGCGACACCCTGGTTCTGCTGCCTGCAAGTCATTGACTCCTAAGATGTCAATCCCCCAGCAAAGTTATTTCCACTATGTGGTAATAAGCTTACTTGCTGCTTAGCTATCCAGGAATGTTAATGAATGATATTAAAGATGATGGATGTCCCTCCTGGAGGGATTTTGTTCCTTATAGCCAGGGTGGTTTCCGCATTTGGCCATTGGTGTTTGGTATGTTCTTTTTCCTGTGAAAGTCCTTATATTCCAGTCAATTCTTGGTCTTCCTGGCATAAACTGAGCAGATTAAATTATTTATGGCTGGGTGACTCTTGAGTAAGATTTGCAGGATCAGGCCTCAAATATCCTATCTCTCCCAATGCATCCATGTTGCGGCAATATGTGAAGGCGATATTCTGGGCGGGTTAACAGGGTGGCAAATTAAAAGCAAGGAATCGATGGGCTGTATGCATGTCGAAGGATCAACCTCTTCCTCCGTGTGCTTGTACATACAGATTAGCTGCGTTACGATAAATCAATGTATTCCATTCCTACGGAGTTGCTGGAGGTATCTCAGGGACAAAGCAGAGGTTTTATCACTCTTTCATCAGTAAACATTGCAAATGATCGATTAGACAGTGAAATGTCCAGGATGGCTTTTGATTATCAGGTCTTCAGCTTCTTAAGCCTCTCTGAACAGCGCTGGGGCTGCCAGGGAGCACCTTTTCCCTTATCAGCATCGCTGGACCGGGGGGCTTTTATCCCTCTTACGAAATGGCTCGTCCCTTCACCGCCGAGGTTGCGACGTTTCCCTCATTTTATCGAATCCCAGGCCTTCCGTGATTATTGAAATTCAAACAACTGTAAAAAAAAAAAAAAAAACATCTGGGCAAACAGCACTGATTTTTTTGGAATGAATCACAATTTTAATTTGACAGAAAGCGGATCCCTCTCCGCTCACTGCGATTTCTCCTCTCCCCACCCACGCGTGGAGCCTGCTGCAGGGCGTCTGGGGGAAATGAGACGTACAGCCCGCGCTGCCTGGTAAAAGCCTGTTTAAGTGATCAGCCACAGACTTGGTTGGAATATTAGGCAGTAAAACAGGCTTTCTAGAAAATGAGATTGCCCCCGGCACTGGTAAATCCATTCAAAGATTCAAGGAAGTCGGGTGGATACGGTGACATTTGGGAGGCAATAGGTATTTTTCTTTCTTAATAATTCGTATACCGAGAGACTATAAATTAAATAGCTTTCAAACACAGGGCCCAATCCCGCTTTTGTCGTTTTGTACCTGTTTCAGTATGAACGTACCTGTTTCAAAATGAAATATTTCACTTATTTGGTTGGGCTTAATCCTGAGAGAGAAAGGTTAGATATAATTTCTAAAATAACATGAAAATCCAAGCATCTTCCGTGGTTTCTGGCAGTGTCCATGCGCATAGGATGTGCCCGGCTCCGCTCCATCAAAAACCTGGTGTTTTAATGGGGCGGGGGGGAAAGCAAATGAATGTTTTGCCCAGGCCAAGGCAGTGACAGGGGCGATGCTTTTCCCCTCGGACATCTCTCGGAAAGGATCCCCCACCCCAGCGGTGTGTTTGAAACCGCTGTGATGGATCTCTGTCCAGGCTGGCCCGTTTTAACGAAACGCCGGTTTCTTTGAATGAAGCAAGACGGGAGATCTGCGCAATGTGCGGTTTTAGTAAATTAAGCATTACAAATGCTGCCGCCGCCCATCCCCCCGCGCATATGTTCCCACTTTCCCCAGTATTAAAAAACAAATAGTCTGCAAAGCAAAACTGTCTTGAATCTCATCGCCTCGTCTACCGCTTCGCAAACAAGGAGAAATCTTATGGGTGGTATATACCAATGGAGCATTGCTGGTCCTGGCTCTACAGAATAGGACCATAATAAAACAGATTATGCATGCTCATGCCTAGTCCTTGCTAGTTAAGCATTTAAATATTTCGGTTTTCCAAGAGGAAGAAATAAATAAATGAAGTGTTCTTCCCTGGGGCTGCAACAACTGTTGGCAGGATTTTGATTACTGTTGGCTGCATTGCTGGAGAATTCTGTGATTAAATATTTGGTGTGGGGTTTGAAGGGATGAAGCCCGGCAGTGTCAGAGGATGCAGTGGTGATGTCCTCAGAGCCCTCAGGATCCCCTTGCTGTGGTAGTGGGAGGTGAGTGTGGGAAACATGGGACACTTCCATTCCTTTCACCCAATGGTTTCTCCAGAATTGGGAATAGAGGAGGATTGTCTGCCCAGAGCAGCTGTGGCTGCCCCATCCCTGGAGGGGTTCAAGGCCAGGTTGGACGGGGCTTGGAGCAACCTGGGCTGGTGGGAGGTGTCCCTGCCCAGGGCAGGGGTGGCACTGGGTGGGCTTTAAGGTCCCTTCCAACCCAAACCATTGTAGGATTTTCCAAGGCTGCCAAGATAGGACTCGTGCAGGGAGGAGAGCAATGGGTGGGTGGGTGGCAGGAGCAGAGCAGGGACTGGAGGACTCTTTGGATATCAGGCTGGAGGCATAAAAGGCAGCCCGGGTTGTGCTGCAGCCTTTCATGGCGGGGCGGGGGGAAGTAGTCGCACCGAGGTGTTAGCCCTGTCTTGCTCTCCATTACCCTCTCGTAAATCAGGAGGAGCTTTGCTGGCTTCAGCGAAGAGCAGACTTGGCATCCCTCGTGCTTCAAGGGAGGATTGATGCTGGGACAAAACTGGCAGCGCACATGGCATGATTTTTGGGAGGTGCTGAAGGTAACTCTGGCTTCAGCCGATATCCGGGGGAGCTGCAAGTGTTTGTATCCCCAGCTCTGGCAGAGCGAGAAGCACAGCCTGCCCCTGCTGCCTGCCTTCCAGGAATATTAAGAGGCTGCTGTTAAACAAACTGTTACCATGTCATCTCCAGGGCACGTGCCAAGTTTCAGCCTGGTGCAACCTGAAAAGTGAAGATAGAGAACCTGGGAAATAGAGATGCGTAATGGGAGCACTGACAGATGCATAACCGAAATATTCTCAGGCCCTGGTGGCAGGATAATTTTGTATATCTGACTTTATTTTTAGAGTTTGGTTGATAGTTGCTAAAGAGGGGAGAAGAAAGCTTGAATCTTTGTTCGGAAAGAGTCTGCGAGACCAGGTTTCCTGTTGTGCCACATTGGTTACTTTCAACAGGATTCTTGTTTCTGATTAAAATAATTCAATGCGTTTCTGCAGCCGGCAGGAGGCTGAAGCAGTTTGTGCAATGCGAAATATGTAATAAATGTTTCCGAAAGCAGGGAAAAATATTTAGCAAATCTAGAGTCAAGTCCCATCTCCCTTAATTTGACTAAACAAGGCGGTAGATAAGGCTTTGGCTTTTGCAGAGCAGGAATTTCAATTACTCGCAGGAAGTTTTCAAATTAAGAAGGAGGCGGCTAACAATGAAAATCATTTCCTTAGGTTTCAAGTTCTGCGATGCTGATGAGTTAGGAGCGATTGAAACGATAAGCGACTCCCTAGTCCTTGCCAATGCCCGCGTGCTCCAGCTCTGCACGGCAACGTGCGCCGGGGCGCAGGACGTGGTCCTCTCCCGGCGGCCACCCGCCGCTGCCCGGGTGCCTTCTGTTGGGTGAAGGAGTCGTCGGTCCCTGGTAGGCTTTCAGTGAGCAAGCAGAGAGAAATTCTAAAGGGAAAAAGTCTGCAGGAGTTAAAACACCAGCCGGAGTTAAAACACCAGCCCCTGAAAGCAGGTCTCGCTCCCCACAGACCCACACGGGTAGAGGTGGAGAGTGATGGTGGGGCAGGTCCGCGTGGGGATGGGGCTTTGGGGAGGCAAAAGCAGGAAGCTTAGAGTCAGGGTAGTTATGTTTTATTTTTCCTATGGCACATCTTCATTCTTTCAGAGCTTCCGTCATTCCTGATGCTCTGCTCCGGGTTGTCCCAGCTTCCTCACAGCTTTCCTAACATACCATGGCAGAGGTGGGTGCCACAGTTCAAGCCAAGGTCTCCTGTGAGAGAAGCAGGGTACCTACCTCCACCTGGGTATCTAAAAGCAGATTGATTTACATTTTTTTGGGGTAACACTGGACCTAAGGACCCATCTCTGCCTGTGGCATGACCCAGCCACAGGAGGGAGGCAGCCAACAGCCTAATGCCCTCTCAGCGCTGCGAGGAGGTGCCATCTCCAGAGGTCCCAGCACCTCCAGAGCCTCCTGGCCTTGCCTGGACATCTCAGACGCTCTGATCTTTCCAGGGAAAAACCAAACGCATCAGATATCAGAGGCGACTGCGGCACCAACCTCCTTTTGTTAGTACAAGCTCAGCCCAGGGAAAGCTGCTGATCCCACAGAGCCTCTGCGGAGGCTTGATCCGAGCCTAGATCCAACCATGGAGCTCCTATTGTGAGGTTTTGGCCTGCAACTACATTAATAAAAAGGCTAAAAAAAAACAAACAAAAAAAAACAAACAAAAAACCCCTCAAATATTGTTCTAAGAAGCTAAACCTGAGCCATCATATTTAAGAAAAAAATAAAAATAAAAAAATCGGTATTTAAGTTGAAATGGAAATGGGGCTATTCTATAAAAGCTGCAGTGATGGGATATTTGAGGAATGTGGATCTCTGGATCCGAAAGCCCAGGTTAGCCTGCGCGCTCTGGCCGCTCTCAGCAGTTTTCCGGAGGGATGAGAGGGTGGGAAGGGAGGGACGCGGGGGGAGCCAGCAGCCCCCCGCCCCCCTCGTTAGTGACGGTCATTTTTAGCCCTAATACTTGTGCATAAAGCCCAAGAATAGAAAGATCATGGCCAAATTTAATAAGGCTACTAGCGTTTCACGAGTTGTTTTATTTATTTTCTATTATGTTTTTTATCACCCACTTATTAGGCAGCAGCTATTCTGTGGCCGTTTTCAATCTCTTTCCATCAGGAGGCTGCCTTGGTAATCAATTTTTTGAAGCACGGATCTTTTCCGGGTTTGAATTATTTGGATTTTATTAAATAAATGTGCATTTGTGTAGAATGGAAACTTTGCTCCTTATCGGGATCATCTGTCTTGGTGAAATGACTTGGAACAGCTGTTCCATGAAGAAAAATCTGATAGAAACACTGGGACTAGACATAAACACAAACATTAGTCACCATGGAAACAGAAGTTACTGGGAGATGGCTCCAAAAGCTGTGTTTCTATATGTTTCTTATCCGAACTAAATATTCCCATGGGATTTTGCCAGCCACTTCATTTAAAGCCACACATTTAGAGATGAAATGTTCTGCTTGGGTGCATGCACATCCCTGCCGAGCGGCATCTCCAGATTTGGGTACCGCATAACTCTGCTGTTAAAATCGATGGGGTTATTGATTTATCCCGACTCCCACAGGCTGGGGAGGGACAAAACGCCATTTTAAAATACCAAAGGGCAAAGTTGAATTTAGATATTCGCAGAAGAGAGCCGCTCATGCTTTAGGCTGCCGGTTGAACCCAGTTCCAGACTGGGATGATGGCAGCTCTGCATCCCACCCTAGCGGGTACCGGGGTGGGAAGGGTCGGTGCTGCTCTGCCACGTGCTGGGCTGTAATCTGGATAATTAATCTGGGGGCTTTGCTTCTCCATCTGCCAGTCCTGCGACTTTTCCCTGCCTTTAAAAAAAAAAATTTACATCGATGAAGGAAGAAGGTTCATCCCCTGCCAGAAGGGCTGCAGTTAAAAACCAGGTTCTCTGTTGAGGGAGGAGCTGCATCTTTAGATAACCCTTGAAGATCACTGAACTCAGTAAAATCGCCAGTCTAGGACTGGCATCTTGCAGAGCTGAGCCAGCAAAGACCTCATTGTATTGGCCAGAGTATGAAAATAACCACCCTGGGGCAAATACGGGTCTGTTTGAAGGCAACATCTTGCTCCACTGGAGGTGTTATCCCGGCTCAGGGTGCTCAGCATCCCTACGCGGCCCCAAAACCCACCTGCAAAGCAGCTGCTCTTCCTTGCCTTGCTTGGGCCTTTGGTCTCCTTTTTGCGGGAGTTTTAAGGAAATCCACTGTCACCATAGTAACCGCCGGCTCCGTGGCACGTGTGGCTTCCTGCGGCACACGTGGAGACCAGCCACCTTCAAGCCGGGTCTCGGCACCCTACTGATGGCTGAAACACTGCCTGCTGTTCCACCCCCCCCAGCCCTGCGAACTGGCCAGCCCAATTCGGGAGGATGCACGCAACTGGTATGCTTTCTCCCTGGGGTTGTTGATGTGGCGGAGGTTTTGGTGCCCGTGTGGGGCTGAGATGCGAGTTCTCACTGTTAATGCGCCAGATCCCTGTCCTCGTGCTGTTGCCATCCTTCTCTCTTGGGCTGTCTGGGGCGAGGCGGGGAAATCATTATTAATGGTTTTAGCATCAGCTCTGGTAGACGCCTGCGCATCCCAATCTCCTTGTCTCTGTTAAAAGGCCACCTTCCACCTTACCGTGCTGCTTCTGCCATCAGCCAGCCCCTGATGCCGCTGCAAAGGGCTTTTTACGGAGCCTTCCCAAAGGCGTTCCGTAGCCCGACTCGCCTGGCAGCAGCGCTGAGCGAGGCAGGGGGGTTTGTCGTGGGCTTTTGCAGGGTTTCCATCAACAGGTGGAGGGAGGTCATCCTCCCCCTCTGCTCTGCCCTGGTGAGGCTGCATCTGGAGCACTGGGTCCAGTTCTGGGCTCCCCGGTTCGAGAAGGACGGGGAACTGCTGGAGAGGGGACAGCAAAGGGCTACCACGATGCTGAGGGGACGGGAACCCCTCTCTGATGAAGAAAGGCTGAGGGATTTGGGTCTCTTCAGTCTGGAAAAAAGACGGCTGAGGGGTGACCTTATCAACGCTTACAAAGACTTCAAGGGGGGGTGTCAGGAGGATGGGGCCAGGCTCTTCTCAGTGGTGCCCAGGGACAGGACAAGGGGTAACGGGTACAAACTTGACCATAGGGAGTTCCACCTAAACACGAGGAGGAACTTCTTTCCTGTGAGGGTGGCAGAGCCCTGGCACAGGCTGCCCAGAGAGGTGGTGGAGTCTCCGTCTCTGGAGACATCCCAAACCCGCCTGGACGCGTTCCTGTGCCACCTGCTCTGGGTGACCCTGCTCTGGCAGGGCCTGGGACGGGATGATCTCCAGAGGTCCCTTCCAACCCCCACCAGTCTGTGATTCTGTGAACATTGTGTCAGGTGTTTTGCAAACTTTTGCTGAATTCCTCCCAGCGATGCCCGGCGGAGCTGGGAACACGTCGTAGCAGAGCAATGGACCGGGCACGGGTCTTTGTGTGAAAGTCTCGTCTCTCCAGTGACTGGTAAAACGCATTTGGCTGGGGGCTCTTCCTTTGCAAAGTCCCACTGCCCCACGTCAGAAAATAGTGATGTCCGAGCGAGCGTCAGTTTGTCAATCAAAAAAAAAAAGGTTAAAATCCAAATCTTACTTTTTCTTAATGTCTCCTTTCCATAAAAACCTTGCTCCCAGTTCTAGTAAAGATCTATTTTAAAGGAACGGAGGAGAAAAAGCAAAGAGGCAGAAACCTAGGTGGCAGGTTCCCTTTGAAGTCTGGCCGCTCCCATCTCTGCGGTGATTCGAGATGGTTTTGGAACTGGTGAGGGGATGACTTTTATCTGCCCGGGAAGCCCCAGGTGCCGGAGGTCTCACGGACCCACCTGGCACAGGTGGATGCTGAAGCTTAGAGAAATTTGCTGCCCAAGCTCAGCGTCACAGGTACCGGGGGTTAAGAAAACTAACTGTAGTTAGGGAAAATCTGGGACAACATTTTGAAAAACGTGCGTTTAGGTTGGAGGGTTTTTTTGTTCTTCTCCTGTATCTTTCTTCTTAATTGTTTTATCTCTCATTAACTTTACCTGAAAACCCCTTTTTTAACTCAGCCCTTCCTTCCCACACGCACTCAATGGAAATCCATCCATCACCCGCACCAGTCAGTGAGCTAAGGGACGCACCCGGGCAGGAAGGGAATCCCGGGCTGTCTGAATAGCCAGTTCCTGCTGAATCCGGCGAGATTTGGGGATCTAATTCCCTCGGACCCCCTCCTCCTCTTTGCAAATCCCAGCCTGGCTGCTCCCAATCAGTCTATTCCACGCCAGACTGAGCCGTGTTGGCAGGCACTGGGCTCAGCAGAATAAATTATCTCGGCTCGTCAGCGCGTCCCCCCCGACTCTTTGTAGGGATTTCATTATTACTGGGGAGAGGGAAGAGGGGGTGTTGTGCTTGTGTAACCGCGGTGAGTTTGGCCCCGGCGATGCTGTCATTATACCCGCAGCAAACACTTTGAATAAATATGAAATGATCCTACAAAGTCAGACCTTGTCAGCGCCGACAGTCGAGGGCGAGCGGCTCCGATGCCGGGGGGGAGGGTTTGGTGCCATTCAGCCCTTCTAAGGAGCGATTCAGGATGTGGGAGCCGAGGGAGATGCCTCCTGCATAACTAAATGGGTTCGCTGTGCCATTAGGATGCAGGAGGCTGCGGGGACACCCCCTCGGTCTCCCCTCCGACCCGCAGCCACCAGCGGGGTGGGATGGGCTCGGAATCTTGCTCCGTATGCAAGAGCCTGCCCTCTGCCTTCCCTTTGCATTTACCAGCCCTTGGGACCCCCAAAGACCCTCCTTTTCCAAACGAACAAATAAACAAAACCTGCAAGGATAATAATAATTAGAATATTATTGTTATCAAGGAGAATAATACAAAGAGAAGGCTCTGGGGAGACCTTGGAGCCCCTTCCAGTCCCTAAAGGGGCTCCAGCAAAGCTGGGGAGGGACTCTGGATCAGGGAGGGGAGCCATGGGACGAGGGGGATGGTTTTACACAGAAAGAGGGGATATTTAGATGAGATCTGAGGAAGAAATTCTTGGCTGTGAGGGCGGTGAGCCCCTGGCCCAGGTTGCCCAGAGCAGCTGTGGCTGCCCCATCCCTGGAGGGGTTCAAGGCCAGGTTGGATGGGCCTTGGAGCAATCTGGGCTGGTGGGAGGTGTCCCTGCCCAGGGCAGGGGGTGGCACTGGATGGGCTTTAAGGTCTCTTCCAAACCGAACCATTCTGTGAGAAGGAGGTGGGAAACATCTGCTGGTAGATCGGGATAGAAGAAAACCTCATGGGAAACAGGAATTGCTTCCAAGAAGATGGTTTCATGGTCATGGCGTGGCCACCTGGGTGCTGGTGGCTGGTGGGATGTGGTGGTCTCACCGGGGGAGTGAGGTTGTGAGCCGCCGGGTGTTTCGTCTATGGTTTTATAGAGCACAATGGATTCAGGCTGGACAGTAGGCAGCTTCCCCAAATCCAGCATAATTGCCTCTTTAATCTGCTCTAGAGATTCCTGAGCTGGATACCGACGCTATCCCCTCCTTTTGAGGAGGGTGGTACAAAAAGAAAAAATGAGGGGGAAAAAAAAAAAAAAAAGGGGGCACAGTATGTGAATTTATTTGCAGCTTCCGACAATAATCCAGTCATTCTGCCTGGGAAATGCGTGTCCTGCTTAATGCCCCTTTATGCAGTTGTGGGGGGGGGGTTTGACACCCAAGAGTTTATTTATTTATTTACAGCTTTATTTTGCAGAGGTGGCAAAAGAGAGGCAAAACCCCCTGCCTTTCCATTTATTTATTAGTGGTTTTTTTTTTTTTTTTTAAATTTTACGATGTTTTCTGTTGTGAGCAGGGGGTTGGCTGAACCCTTTGGCAAGTGGGAAAGCGGCAGCTCCCCGTGTCCCAGCTGTGCCGCTGGAGCAAATCCCGAGGCCCGTAAAGCAACTGCGTTTCCTACGGAAATAAATGGCAGTTGTTGGAGCTGAGCGCTTCTATTCCTCCTTTATCACCCAGTTTTGCCCATTTTGGCTCAGAACGGCACATGTGACAGCCCCTGACACTGGTCTTGGTTGGGTTCTGAGCCTGGTTGTCTCTTTGAAGCCCAAAATTTGGGTATTTACTAAACATAACTAAAGCCTGGGAACAGTCAAGACTCCTGCTCCATACTCAAATGTCCCGGAGTCCCAGGCAGAAAACAGCACCGTGATGTTTTTCCTCTTTTGTATAAATTACATCTGGAAATCACAGAATTGTTCGGATTTTGAAATAGGTGCCTTACTTCAACTTTGCTGGCTAGAAATGATGCTGTTGCACAGAGTAATTACATAATAAATTTGTTAGAGGAATATAAAGCCATAAAAGCAGTGGTAATGGTTTGCAATTTAATAGCTGAATTGTAAATGAATTTTCCTATAGCAGCTTTAATGTAGCCGGCTGCTACAATTAAGAGAACATTCTTTGGGGTGCCTTTAATTTTTTGTTGTTGTTGTGAAGTTCAGTGTCATTAATTCTCTGGTTTAAAGAAGCCGTACGGTTAACCGCTTCGAGCCGTAAGAGGCGGCGTTGACGACTTCTGCGACCAACAGAATATTGTCCTGGAGAAGGTGTTTTTAGCCCATTAAGCAATTAAATTTTCTTATAGTAGCTACTTATAGTAGCACCATATATTGAGCTTATGACCTTCGTCTTCTTTCCCTGATATCATCCATCTTGCTCCCGTGACGTGTGGCATCTTCTGCCATGGTGGTGGGAAGCCAAGAGGACCAAGCCACCCCATCTGGCTCTGGTGGTAGAGGCACCCTACTCGTTGCATTTAGCTTAACTTTTTTACTTATCTATTTGATAAAAGAAGATAGAAATGGAGGTATGTGGGTATCGCAGCACTGTGTGTGCCCCGCCAAGCCCTGGAGCTCTCTGGGCAGGAGGGTCCCTGGTTCTGCCCTCGCTGCGAGGATGCTCCATCCAGCGATGCAGCCCCATTGCATGAGGGATGGATTCCCCCTTGCACGAGCTCATCCCCCTCTGCAGTGCCGATTCCTCGCTCTCCCTCTTTCCGACCCTCGGGATCTCAAATTTGATCCAAAAGCAGCTCAAGCTTACTCAAAACCGGTTTCGTTTCGGTGGGTGCCCCGGGCACACTGACCCTTCACGCGACGTTTTCAGCCTCCGCGGCGCTGTCTCTCTCCGTTTGTCCCATCTCCTCTTCTCCTTCTCGCGTTCGCCTAATTACAGCTTTCCACTTCGATACCAGCATCACCTCTGTAGCCAGCCTTTGAAGGAAACACCGTGAAACACCCTATCTGAATTGCTTGCAAAGCAACATTGGGGCCATTTAAATTTTTGATAATTATTGATGGCGTGTAATTAGGTTGTCAATAACACCTGTTATTTCTACAGCGGAGCAGGGAACTGTTGCACCGTGGCGTGTTGCAAATGCAAATTGGCACGGGCAACCCTCGTCTGACTACAGTGGGCGATTAATTAAAAGACACGGTCGCACGTAGGGGCCAGGGAAGCTGATGGAGACACTGCTCCGAGGGGCGGCTCGGAGCCCCCCCCTCCCGGCGGTGAATCCGCTTTTAGGGGAACACAGAAGATAGTACACGTCCTAATGCAATTTTCTTTCTTCTCCGTCCTTATTACTGTAACTTCAGCTTCAATTTCAGGGTTTTTTTTTTTGTTCATCAGCCCTTAATAGTTGGTAATTTGCTTGGGCTCCAGTCTGGGGGTGTGATGTGTAGAGCCCTGCCCCGCTTCCAGCAGGGATTTGACCTTGCAGTTATTCCTCCATAATTATAAAAAATTCGCTCCCTCCTTGCGTTCTAGACTAAGGCAAGCAATAGAGAAAAATAATTCAGCAAAGACTGGTGTAAAAGCATGCTTTTTAATGTGCCTCCCCTTCCTCCGAAGACCAGGAGTACCGCTATGAGGTCTATGGGGTACCGAAGATTTGTAGGGTTCTGCATGACTGAGCAAAAATGGGGTCCGCTATTGCCGAAAGTGCAGCCTATTTCTCCCCAGAAACAACCCCAGAGGCATTTTTGGGGCAGAGGAGGGAGCTGGGATCAACGATGCCCTGCACAGCCAGCTCCTGCCACCGCCCTTCCCAATGGGAAGGTGTGGAGGGGTCTGGTGACCAGGGATGGGATTCCTGCTCCAGGGCCACCACTGTCCCACCAGGAATGTGCTGGGAGAGGCAGCACCGTCGTGGGCAGCAGCGGGTGCCGCTTTCCGGAGCATTTATGGATGCAAATGGGGAGCAGGGGAGGGGAATGGAAAACGTAAGAACGCATTGTAAAGCCCGAAGGCACCGTGAGCGCTGAAATCTGAGCTCCCCAGTGAAAGCCGGCGTCTATAGCAATGGACTTCAGGCAGTAAAAAAGCTTGGACGAGGATGTCTCTGCTGAACTTCAAATCCCCGACTCTATTTCGAGTATCTCGTACGAACACACCCCGCGCGAGGGCGTGCCGTTCAGTGGATACGCCGCAACTTTCTTGAGTTTTCTGGGAAAATTGCAGTCACGTTTTCATCTCTCACCCCTCCACCTCAACGCTGGTTCTTGACCTTGAAATCTGTCACCTGCCGTCTCACCTCTCTGACGTGACCGAGCCTGGGCAAACTTGTCACACGTCCCCGTTTGTGTTTGCTGGGGACGGAGGTGATTTCTGTCGGGCTGGGATGGTGTTTGTACAGCACCCGGCACCTCGGCCCTTTTATCTAACAAGTGCTTCCACAATATAAATATTTAAGTACAATAAACAATTATGATCAAGTTTCTTGGGTGACTGCACACAGCAAGTGAATTTAAAATTCATTTCCCATGGGTATTCAGGCTTCAAATTCACTTTCTGCGAATGTTCATGCTAATAAAACTCCATCGCACAGAAAGAGAACACAAGAGAGATGCAAATATGACAAGGGCAAATTTGCTTAGGAGTTCAAATGAATATTCACCAAGTTTTTATTATTTTTAAGTATTCATGCCTATTTGCTATAAAAAGGTTATTTTAGCTTTACTCTCCAAGCTCAGTGGAGCGTGTATTCCTGAGGTGTAATATATATTTCCTTGTACTAATGGAAAGTTTTGTTACTAGCGGGTAAGGAGTATATTTAAAATGTACTTTATCTTCAGGAAAAATCTCTACTAAACCCACATGAGTCCTCGCCGTCCTGATTAACATCTGTATCCCAACACGTCTTGCGGTTGAAGGCCGGGATTTTTCCAATAAGCCGAAGGGATGTAAGAGCATCTGCTCCCACTGAAATGCTGGGGGGGGTCAGAAGCAGATTCCCCTACTCGCCTTTATACACCCCTTCTATCACTGGGTCTGGCTCAGAGTCCTCACAAAACCAAACCCACCCGAGCAGGGTTTCTGTGCCGCTCTCCCTGTTTTTCCCCCCTCTTTAAAGCTGCACATTTCACAGACAGATTCTTCCACCCTTATTTTTCCTCTGATTTTCTTCGCTCATCTTTCATCTCCCGCTACCCCCAGTTACGAGGATGCCGGAGATGCTTTCTCTTCACCCAAGCTCACATTTGGAAGGACTTGGGGGTCACTTTGTCTCCTTTTTGCCCATGGCAGAGGTAGCTCTGTTTTGACATCTTCATTTGATTTCCGTCCTAGAATTGAAAGAGATGCAAATTAGCAATAATAATGAATATTTTCATTAAAAGTTGTCTAGACATTATATCCGCGAACAAGATAATGATGCTGCTGCTTTCGGTACAATAGTTAGAAGCAGACCCGACCCGCTTTATTTTTTTCATCAGAAAAGATAACGTTGGTTTTTTTTTTTTTATTATTAAAAAAAGTAATTTAATGTAAGTGAAATTAGGGTAATTGCTAATTATGTAACTGCAAACGAGGCAGATCTTTATCTTGAGGCGAGTTGGTCCGATGCAGATTATGATCCGTTGGTTTTAATGGGGTGTCATCAGAAGGCAAGAAAATCAGCCAAAAAAAAATCCTAAATTGTTTCTGGTGCTTGTCTGGGCCTTTCGGATAGCGAGGGGCGGGAGGGAGGGAGCCTGAGCCCCTCTCACTGCGGGGCTGGCATAACGTTTAGCCCAGGAACATCAATGTGGATGTAACAAAAGGTTTTTTTTTCCCCCTTGTCCCTCTGTCTTTGCACCGTGCCAGAGCGCGCTCCCCAAATACCAGCCCTCTACTTCCCGCGCCTCAGCTCACGTCTTCTCCAGCAGGGTTGAGGTCCCAGATTTTTCCAAGCCTGTTGTCCATCCCCGCGCCTCTGGTGACAAACTGCACCCAGGGCCCGACAAAAAGTCATCCCGGGGCTTTTGACGGGGAGAGGTTTTATTGTTCTATACACGCTGGAAGGAAGTTAATAACACACAAACTGCCCGGGAGCCAGGTACTGCGTTATGAAGTCACCAACTTTACAGGATAAACACATCACCCTCATATAAGCTACACCACGTGGGTATTGGAAAAATTAAATGCGCTTGAATAGCTTTGTAGATATCTATCTCTAACTATAAAACCCACTGACAGTGAGCAAACACAAGAGCTTGGCAGTGGTCCTGCTCTGTTTAATTGCCATCGATAGGTTTTATAGATATCACCTTCTTAAAATCCCTCTGCCAACAGTCCTGCCAGCTTCGTGACTTGAGCCTTGTCCTGAAGACCTTTGGGGTGACGAACGGGCTGGTACCCACAGAACCTCCCACGTGCACCAGAGCTTTACAGCATGTTTAGATTTTTCTAAGGAATCCATCCAGCTGTGCTCTTTAAAAATTAGTATTTATTTAGTGTTTTACAGCCTTATTTTTTTGGGATGGTATGACTTATCCGCCCTGGCTTTCTCCGAGACCACCCGTAGCGTTCCCTCTCTGGTGGGAACATCAGCTTTCCCTTGGATCTCTCTCGCTCCACCAAGCCTTCGTTTGAAGGCATCTCCCCCTTCTCTGGTGCACCAAGCTTGGGGAAAACTTCCCCGCTTTCATGAAAAGCTATTAATATCAATATTAATATTAATAACTCTCACCTGAGTTAGCTGAAGGGCTAGATAATACTTCAGTCCTTCTCTCTAATAGAGGACTGAGCTCCTCTCGGCGTGCTTGTTGATGACCAGGACTATCCATCTGGGACCGCAAATCTCTCCCAGCAGCAGCTGGGAATCAGATGGAGGGTCCTGGGCCCGGTTTTTCAGGCTTCGGATTTAGGGAAAATCTCCAGTTTTCCCTAAAAGTGTAGGAATCAATAAGAAAGCCTTGGCAGCTTGGGGATTCTCCTGGACACGGGCCGTCCTGTGGATGGGGATGGTTCGGTGGGAGGTGATGCTGAAGACCGGGAGGTGGGTGGGAGGGGTGTCTGGTTGCGTGATGCTCCCCCGGGGAAAAAGGAGAAAATGCAGGAATAATGGGAACCATTTTAGATGATTTTTAACTATTATATATCAGAAGCAAAGTAAAATGCCCAAGTGAGTTGACAGCACCTCCATTTGATCTCTGCCATGAACTGACTTAGAACCGGAATTTTCCAAAGGCTGCTAATCGCCTCGGTATTGATTTTATACCACGATACTTCATCACACTTGTGTGTTTGGTGTGGGGGTTTTGATTGTTTGTTTGTTTGTTTGTTTGAAAGCAATTTATGTCAAAAGCTAAATGGACTTTATTGGCAGCAGCATGTCCCCTGCCCTTCCGCGGCTGGGTGTTATATTAGGGGAAATCATCGTCCAGCAGATTTCATTAAAAAACTCCTGCTTAGACAAAAGGTGTGTGCCAGTGCAATACCCAAAAGTCGGGGGTGTTACCATGTTTTGGTTTTGTGGACTGTACTAAAGTAGAAAATATGGTGAGCCATTTTGAGGCAAGATAGCACAAACCCCCACGCTCACGGCTTTGCATTCCTCGGTTTTTAACCCTAATCTCTGCCCCTCTGCCTCCTTAGTGTTGGAGAACTGCAAAAAAACCTGCCTCCTGCCCAATTTAGGACACGGGTCTTGCCTGTAATCTGCCAGGCTAAAGCATCTAGAGGGTCATGAAAATTCAAAGGCATCTGAATTTCACCGTGCGTCTTGCTAATGTCAAATCCTCATAGGAATTGACTTCACAGGGCAAAGGAACTGTCAGACGAACGCTGATGCTGTATTAATGATAGGGTGCGTTGACCCACCCCCGTGTGTCATCATTGTTGCCGAAGGAAACACAGAGGCAACCCATAATCACCTTTCCTGCATCTGTCCCACTAGCACCTAATTTAAGTATGTATTTGTCTCCTGACTGATGACAGGATTTTTTTCATGGCACCTATTATCCTGCTATTGAAGTGCCGCAGAATCTCCCCATTCATTTAAGTTTTTATATGATCCTTGTAACGGCGTCTGAGCAGCTGGTAAATGGGGTCTGCAGAGCAAATGTCTCTGCGGACTTCCCGTTCTTCCCTTCCCAAGAGGGCAGGCGATGTCTTGTAGTAAGTCAGTAGCACCTGATCTCCCAAATCACAGTTTTGCAAAACCCAACTGCGTTTTTCCCCTCTAATTTGCGACGGGGAAGGGAGGGGGAAGACGGCATTTCATACAGACTTTGCCTGGAGTTCTTTCTCTGTGCTCCCTATTTCCCTCTTCCTTTATGGAAAGCTCTTTGTGCGATCCAAGCATTTTTACAGAACCGGCACAGATTTCCCCGCTGCTGCCCAGGGCGTAGGTACCGTGTGGGCACGTTCGGGTCGGCGCTCGCTCCCCTCGCTCCTGTGAGTGCCTTCCCTCTGCCTGCGACTCGGCCCTTTGGTAGCCCCCAGCTGCAGTGGTGGCCCTCCATGACTTGCCGGCCTTCTGCCCACCCACCGCGGCCAGAGGTCCTGGGCTTTGCTGAGCCACTGCCGAGGATCCACGCAGCGAGCACAGCCCCGGCCAGGCAGCTCAGCTCCGAAACCGCCCCCAGGGGCCAGCGCTGAGCTCAGGGCATCCATCTGCGGCCTTCCAGTCCCTAAAGGGGCTCCAGAAAAGCTGGGGAGGGACTCTGGAGCAGGGAGGGGAGCTACAGGACAAGGGGGAATGGTTTTACACTGGAAGAGGGGAGATTTAGATGAGATCTGAGGCAGAAATTCTTTGCTGTGAGGGTGGTGAGCCCCTGGCCCAGGTTGCCCAGAGCAGCTGTGGCTGCCCCATCCCTGGAGGGGTTCAAGGCCAGGTTGGACGGGGCTTGGAGCAACCTGGGCTGGTGGGAGGTGTCCCTGCCCAGGGCAGTGGGATGGAACTGGATGATCTTGATGCTCCTTTCCAACCCAAACCATTCTGTGATTCTCCTGGGGAGCAGCTAGCCAAGGGCAACAGCTGTGGGCCAGCTCAGATCAAATGGGACCTTGCACTTGGTCAATGCTAAAACCAGCTCCTTAGGGATGTTTCAGCCCAAACTACAACAAAACCAGTTTATGCAGCAAAGTATAACCAGGCAGCTCTTCTCACACGGAGGCATCTTTGGGGCTTACCCCTTCTCTTAGTGGACCCACAGCCCCTACGTAGGAACAACCCAGCAAACCTGCGTCCAGGATGGGTAGAGCAGGCCCAGAGACCACCACAAATCAGAGATATCTGTGTGAGAACACTAAACTATCACAGCACCATCATCGCTATTGCTTCTACATGCCATGAAAGGGAGCGCTTCACACATAGTTTGCAGCGGGGGAGACATCAAAACACGACGGGTGGACCAGAGTTAGGTTTTTGTGGGATGAAGAAGAGGTCATCTGGGAAGCAGCTGCAGCATGTCGACTGTCTTTGACTGTGTGGGTTTTAATGGCTTCATTCACCTTGCAGTTGCATGGACCAACCCCAGCCAGGTGGGAGATGTGCGACAGTTCGTATCTATCAGTTGGAATCATAGATTAGTTTGGGTTGGAAAGGACCTTAAAGACCATCTAGTTCCAAGACCGTCTAGTCCAGATGACAGACGTGGTTCATCAATGGGAAGAAAATCCCCCAAATTCGGACTGAATCCAAACAGATTTATGTTAAGCAGAGACCCTGAAACTCATGGGTAATCACACTTATGGTTTTATAAAACTAAATGGTGATCAACGGCCTGCGAAGACACCAAAAAAAAAAAAATCTTAAAACCTTTGGGTACGTTGCAGGGGGAGCTCATCGCTGGGGCCGATACCTGCTTGTGAAAAGCTGGTTGCTGACGTCGTCCCCATAAACATTTGAAATATAGGCTGAATGTACACAGATTCATTGGATTGCTGTAATTCATTAAACAAATGTTGGGTTTAATAGAGCTGCGTATAAAGGCTGGTGCCATAGATGCGCTCAGCTGTGAAATATGCTGTGGAAGTCATTTGTTTGCAAGGGGTCTAGAAATCTGCTTCCTATTAACGTCAAATGGGTTTATTGGAGAAAAAATCTCTGGGATCGCATTTTTCTCTCAATTATCCCTTCGCAGTGGGATTCCTCGAGGTTTGCGCCGGGTAACTGAGATGTGTCTAAGCTGGGGGGGGGGGGTTGGATCCGGGCTTTGTTTTGATCCATTAAGCTTGTATCTCGCTGCGGTGATGTAATTCCCCCAGTCCGAGACACTTTATAAACATTAATGGGTTTGTTTTCGCGGTCCCGAGGGATGCGCAGCGCAGGAAGGTTGCTGGGACCCTTTTACCCGCACAGAAACGGGGAGGGGGAAACGTGTCATTGCGGCATCGCAGGGAAAAATAAGAATTTTCACCCAAATTTTTAACCTGTCCATCCTTAGTGCTGTTTAACCCCATTTTAATAACTTATTGACTAAAGCACCAGCATCTCTGTGGCAGCACAGCAGCAGCACATCAGCAAGGTCTGCGTTGAGATGCCGCTTTACTGAGGAAGAAAAGAGTCGGTGCTCAGTATTTTAAGAGAGAGAAGGGGAGGGAGTCAAATGCAGTTATAAATACACAAATAAAAATGTGACCTTTGTAGAGGGGAAAAAAAAATATAATAAAAACTGTAGACAGTAGCAACTATTGTAAGTTGGATGGAAATTACTCAGCGGAGATGTGCTACAGGAGACTATTGAACTCGGGGCGCGCTGTGCTTTTTCTGGGGATCGCTGCTAAAGTTTGTCAGTCTCTTGGACCGGATTTTCTTGCTGAGCTTTTCTGTGCTGATGAATGGCCTTAGAGATGTCTCTGGTGACATTTGGGAAGGGCCAAACTGCCGCTGTTTGCACCGCAGCGTGCCCGGGCTTAATGAAAACAGAGGCACGGATCAAAAATCCCCTCTTGGGCACTCTTTTTTTTTTTTTTTTTTCCCCCCCAATCGCAGAAGGTCAATTTTAGAGGATGTGCTGAAAGAAGCTGGGGATACTTTCCTTTCAACTGGGAATTGTTACGGCAAGCAGAGCTACATGGGGCAGACGAGAAAATATTGCAAATCTATAGACAGAACGCAGTTTTTTTCTTGGTGGAAGTGAAGCAGCAGCAGATAAAAAGCGATCAGCAGAATTTACATAAGCCTTTGCCATCTCAGAGGTCATCATTCTGCAGGATGACACATTGAAATTCATTTTTATTAAATTCTGGCTGATTATTTAATTGGAAAAGAAAGGATTTAATTGAAACAAGTCAAAGGGCCGTATTAGATTACGTTCAACCCTAACACAAAAGGCTTTTCCCATTTAGTTAAACCGGTTCCTTTGCATATTGTACATATTAAACTATAAAAAGTGGTAATCTGAATAGCAAATTAAAGTGTTTGGGAGGCCTGAGCAGTACCCGTGTGCTACTCAGCCTTTTTTCATCTCCTAAACATTCTCATATTCCCTTTACTGCACTCCTTGGGTTGAAAAAACAAGAGCAAAGATGATGGGTAGTATTCTCAAATCTTCCTCCATCTGTGTTTATGCCATCTATATATTTTTAGGAAATAGCCTGCCTGGATGTGATGCTACTGAATTGCCCAAAATTGAGGGTTTTTTCCAGGTTTTCAAGGCTACCATAGCCTCAAAAGACGCTGAGCGTAGCTAAGGCTGAATGGAGACTTGAGACCCGGTGGCGCTGACTCAGGTTTCCTGCGTGTCCTTAGGAAATATTCCCGACCTTATCTGCGAGGCCAGGGACCCCCATCCCTTAGGGACACGGACTTGCTGCGTAGCTGTCAAGCTCCTGGCAGAAGCTAGAATTAAAAAAAAAAAAAAAAGCAAAGTAATTCTGGGAAATAATATGTTTCTAATTTGGGCTATTTAATTAGCTTTTAAGTTAATTTTTTTGTTAATTCAAAACTAGCAGGAGAAAGGGAATGAGGCCCAGATCATTTCCTAACGCTTCATTTCATCCCGGTTCTGAGGATTTCAGCCAAGGCTTGGCCATCTGAATGGGAATCAGCGCGACCCAAAAGAATCCTCGGGTATCGCACTTTGAATGCTCACCCTGGTGATACTTTTTAATCCTCCAAAGGCAGTTTTGGTGCCGGAGCAATGATGGGGACCTCTCTGTGGCTTGGTGGGTTACCCTTATCTCAGAAACAGGGTGACAGCGCAGGGAGATTTTGGGTCAGGAACGCGTAGGGGTGCGCACATAGAATCACAGAATGGTTTGGGTTGGAAGGAACCTTAAAGCCCACCCAGTGCCACCCCCTGCCCTGGGCAGGGACACCTCCCACCAGCCCAGGTTGCTCCAAGCCCCGTCCAACCTGGCCTTGAACCCCTCCAGGGATGGGGCAGCCACAGCTGCTCTGGGCAACCTGGGCCAGGGGCTCACCGCCCTCACAGCAGAGAATTTCTTCCTCAGATCTCATCCCAATCTCCCCTCTTTCAGTGTAAAACCCTTCCCCCTCGTCCCATGGCCCCCCTCCCTGCTCCAGAGTCCCTCCCCAGCTTTCCTGGAGCCCCTTTAGGGACTGGAAGGGGCTCCAAGGTCTCCCCGGAGCCTTCTCTTCTCCAGGCTGAACCCCCCCAGCTCTCTCAGCCTGTCCTCACAGCAGAGGGGCTCCAGCCCTCCCAGCATCTCCAGGGCCTCCTCTGGCCCCGCTCCAGCAGCTCCGTGTCCTTCTGCTGTTGGTGCCCCAGCGCTGGAGGCAGCACTGCAGGGGGGTCTCCCCCGCACGGAGCAGAGGGGCAGAATCCCTCCCCTCACCCTGCTGCCCACGCTGCTGGGGGTGCAGCCCAGGGTGGGGAGGGGGTTTCTGGGCTGTGAACGCACGTTGATGGGTCATGTTGAGCTTCTCCTCCACCAACACCCCCAAGTCCCCCCAGGTTTATCATGTATGTGCGACGGGGTGTGGGCTGGAGAGCTGGCATCGCTGCAGACCCCGGGGTATATCCCACCCCGCGCGGCCACCCACCCACAGGCTGGAAATCCCTTTGCCGCCCCCTCCTCGTGCCGGCACCGCCGGCTTTCTGCCGGGCTTGAGCACTGCCAGCCCATAGCTCCGGATTGCTGCGACACCACGCGCTCTTTCCAGGCGGAAAAAGCTCGGAGAAATCAAATCCTGCTTCGAGAGATGGAAATCAATTTTAAATGGACCCAGCTGTTCCCTAGTAAGGATGGGAGGAGGTACGAGGAAGGGGAGAAAATCTTTCAAGATATCTCAAAAGGACTTAAAGTAATAAGGAAGGGGTTTTTTTTAAAGCGAGGTTATTAATTTACGCATGAGTCCACAGCCAAGTTTAAGAAACATTTTTAAATAGCACACGTGCTGATGTAGAAATTCTCGTGCACCAGTAAATTAAAAAGATTCCAGCGCTGCCAGTGTAGCAGCTCAACTAGTCTATTATTAAGGTTAGATTGAGTACGGAGCATAATTTGGATTTTGCTTCAGCAGCTGAATATGTTCTTGGAAGGCTCAAATCAGTTTTAACCTGATTTTTTTTTATGATAAAAATAATGTGCCTGCACTTTAAAGCCGAGTTCCTTTCTGCTGAAGCTCACGTTTTATTCGAGTGCAATGACTAAGTTTTGCATATGTGGTACGGCGATTGCACAGTCAGGTTGTCTGGTTACATACATAATTCTCTCATTTGCAAAGCACAGTTTGCAGCAAATACTCATGCAAATTAGGCATGAAACCGGGCATTTATCTTGATTAGAATTCAGTTTCTATATATACTTAAAGAATTTTATCTCGTTCAGGGAGGGTTGCATAGATGATGAAGAAAGAATTTCGAAAATTGCAAATTTTTTTTTTTCTCCTTGCGGGTTGTTTGCGCGCCCTTTGGGAATTCGTTAAGGAAAAGAGCCCTTTCCACCAGTATTCCAAGTGCCCTGGCCCAGCGCTAGCGGTTGGCTTGCAGACGCTGCTGGAAACTCAGTCAAAAATAACTTTCCCTTTGATTTTCTTTGTTTAATAAACCCCTTTTACAGATTCCAAGGTCTAGATGCCCCTTGACAAGGACTGGGTCCTTTCCACTCTTGGTTGTATGCACCACCCAGATCAGGTCTGAGGTTTGGAGGGCCCCAGGCCCATCTCAGTGGTGTTTTTCAGCAAACCGCCGTGACAGATTTACCCGATTTCTGCCCCTAAAAGCTGCCAGGGGGACACTGCATTGCCAAACCCTTCTGCTTCTGCAGAGCCACGTCCCAGTGCTCCCCGGGGACTGTCACCGCGCGGGACAGTGATGTGCTTCTGCTTTATCTCACGTCCAGCCTCTCCCAGAGCCATCTTTGCAGCTCTTGGAGAAAATAAGCCGCTTTCTATCCTTTTTACTGCATTTTGGCAAAGGGCTCTGCACTGCCAGCTGCGATGCAGAGGGAGCATCCTGGAATTCAAGGAAATGCCCCCCATTTCTCGGCTTGTTCAGCCAAAAGCCTGAGTCTGGGCGAATAGTGGAGGGTTTAGCAAATTGTACGGACACAGGCAGGGCTGTTTCTTCCTCTTTTCTTAAGGGTTGTGATTTTCTCCATCTTTTCCCGTGGCGAGAGCCTTTCCTGCACCCATTCCCCTTTGGGCTCCTGCCCGATTCCTAAACCCATTTGTGAACTTTTTAAGCCGCACAAGACGCAGATGAAAACGGGCAGTGCTGCGGCCCGCAGCTTTGGGAAGCAGGGATGGGTCAGGGGAGGTGGCAGCCGTGCAGGCCAGGGTTTCCTGAGCGGTATCGCTTAATTTTTGATGGGGCTGCATCGTTCCGAGGGTGAGGACGGCAGCTCCGCAGCCTTGCTGCAAACCCTGGCCAGGGGCATCCCTCCGAGGCATCCGTAAGGCACAGGGAAACATCAGCGCTCCCTCTAGCAGTCGCCAGCGATGAGACCAAATAATTCTCCATTTTTCACCCCGGATTCGTGCCACGCGAACCGCCAGCGTTAAGGACTCTCGCATTAACCATTGCTACAGCAGTGACACCGTACAAGTTGCTCTTTTTCCCCCCCCAAAAAAAAACCCTTCTAGGGGGATTTTTTGGAGCTTATTTTACCTCCACCTGCTGCACGCAGGTTTTGGGTATGACCATGCACCGAGATGAACCTGAGCCCAATTAGCAGAAAGGCACTTAATGAGGGGGATTTTCAGCGCACTGCGGCGCCCTCCGCACGGAACTTCCCCGGGGGGGTTCTCGCTATAAATGCAGCGTTGCCGGGGTGCTTCTGT
>VYZM01020522.1:0-12890 GCA_013398915.1 Dromas ardeola
GGTTCACACAGGCCCACTTCTGGTGCCTGTGCAGGTCTCTCCTGTTCCTCAGGCATGTGAATGACCCCACTCAGCTTGGTGTCATCTGCAAACTTGCTGAGGGTGCACTCAATCCCAACTATGTCATTGATGAAGATATTGAACAATGCTGGTCCCAAAACATGAAGATGCTTCTTGTTCTGAGGATGAGGAAATTGGAAAGTGAAGGAGAGGTGGAAGCAATCCCCTCTCTTTCTGTTTCTTGCTCAGGTTAGCCACCTGTCCAAGCCTTTATGCATACTGCTCGAGAGAACTGAGGGAATTACTGGAAGGGAGTGCTCAGATACCTTGGCCAGGTTGATTCTTTAATGGATGTACATGGAGGCAGGAATCTTCTGAAGATCTAAGCAATGTTAACAACCTTAGGCTGCCAGTTTTACTAGAGAAATTATCTCTGTCCAGACCCTGTTTCATACAGGTGTATACACAGCGGGAAATGGCACACTCAGTGCCTGTTTTGTTGGATAACTAATCCCAATGCCCTATTTGCCTCATATTTTGGAACATATGTTGTACAAATAGAGATACAGAAGATATATTTTCTGATAAAGAGCATATTATACAAAACCAGACCAATCCTTTTGGATCCTGAAAGTCTTAATTTGTTAAATGTCATTCCAAATGGCAGATACTGTTTCTATGTGCTCACCCTTCAGTAAACAGTCAGTGTTTTGATTTTGACTTTGTGTATCTTTGACCATTTTCAATTTCTGTGTAAGAACAACCTTGATCAATAAAGGATCTGGGCTGCTTTAACCTCGGTGAAGATTTGCCAAAGAATCAAGTGTCTTTGGTGTAATGGGGACACTGAAGCTGCACCAAACTAGTAAGTATGCACAAACTTTGCCCATCTGTGGTGGAGGAAAGGAAAAAAGCATCCCCTATGACTGGAAAAGCCTCCCCCATATGACACTGAAGGAGGTGAGCTTCTGACAGGACAATCCCAGACTTGCAGGTTGCCTTTGAGATAGGCTAAAAGTCATTGATTGCATAAAGCAGCCCAGAGCGTAAAAATGGGCACCTCTTGGCAGCCTGGCATCTTCGTGCTTGAAATGAATCAGAAATGGTTCGGCTACTCAGTCTTTTCAGGTAAAAAGTGTTCTTAAATGGTTTCACTAGAGTTACACTGCTTGTCTCTGGAGGTCAGCAACAAGAGCACATGCTTGGGATGCCTTGCTACTTTATGCAGAAATCTGCAGTTTGTGCGTGATTGTCTGTTCGGTCGTTGGCATACATGCTTCATTAGGGACTTCTCATTGAACACATGTTTTCAGAGTTGATGAGTATCTAATTTGGTCTCCTATAAGAGGATTCTGTCTAATCAGTAGGATATGGGACAGAGTTAGGAACCCTGATTAATTCCCTTGCTCCTTCCTAGACCTGTCATCTACTTACTCTATGACCTTGGTCAAGACATACCAATGTCTTGTGCCACCCATTGTCATCTGCTGGAGCACAGCCCACCATCTCTAGAATCCTCTATGAAGCTTAGATCCATTGGGCACTGATTGCTGTAGTGAGTGGCCACTAAACGTGTGGAATATTACCCCTAATAACTCTGTAATGCTAAGGCCAGATACCAAGGTGTGAAAAACTAGAAGACACTTGAAAATATGGGCAATTGACTCCCTGTGCTCCTTTTTGCTGAAAGAGGGCTGATGATATTCACCTTTCAGAGAGATTATAGCTTGAGGAACGGCAGGAGATCTTTATGTGAATGGGCTATAGGACTGCATAGTATCTGAGTAAAGCTTCAGAGAAGAAACTGTGTGAATAAGTAGGGGGGTGTACACAGGGTTATCCAAACTGCAAATCTCTGATCAAATTCATGCTCTCCAAAGAAAGGCACAAGGAACAGAGTTGTGAGGGTTTGCCATCCCCAAAACAGCTTGGCAGTCCCCCAGGACTGTAGACTGGCATCACTGGAGGGTCTGTTCTGCTGCTGACACAAGAGATGGATGTACATACAAGTCCCATTAGCATTGAAGGGAGGTGCCTGCTAAACTTTCCCACGCGTTAGCAGAGGAAAAGTCTTCTAAAGGTATCTCACGAGGTAACAGAAGGTTGTTGCTGCACATGTTGCATTTCTTTAATATCTGCCTGCAATACAGCTGTACGCTTACATCATTTGGATGTATCTACTTGACATCTTGCTGTCTGTCACAAAGAGGCATTTTGGAGACGGCCAGCATGCTTTCCCATTATCCTCAATGCAAGTCTATAAATATACAACTTGCGTGTAACCTGTTTGCATACTGATTCCCTGTGTCTCAGATCAATCTGTTGTTGATTTCCAAGGACTATAGTCTCCTTTGATTCCTAGTTGTTATTGAATGCTCATCAGCAGGGATATATGCTTGATTATTATTTTTCTTTCTGTGGCTGTTTTTCTGTCTTTTGTAGCAACCATTAAAGTTTATTTGTGGGCTGAGGAAAGTTATACCCTTTGTGACAATGTGTTGTGGGACTTTATTTAATCCTGTGGGGTATTTGGGTGCATTCTGTTGGAGGAGGGATGGAAGGAGTAAAAGAAAAAGCTGTAGAAATCAGTGGAACTGGAGATCTAGAGTCCTAGAAGGTGGCAATCTGTTAATTAGTGTTCTTGGGAAAACCTGCCTGTGATGAAAATAAAGCCCCATCGTTAAAACCCACTGCATTTTCCTTTTCTGCCCCTGAATGTTGTTAACAATGTTGCACTCTGGTTAAGTAAAAATCTAAAACTGCAGTGAAGTGTTAGTAATCGGTTCCTGAGCAGATTCCCTAATGCTATTCACTTTTCCCTGCTAATCTTCCTGTGTGAGTTATAACAATGCAGCACCAAATGAGAAGGAAATGTCAGGTTATGTTTCAGGGCCAGCCTCCTGCCCACCCTCCATCTGTGCTGATGTCAGTGCTTATTGGAACATATGCTGCCTGTTGCTCACTGACCATCTGTTAGCTGAGCTGATGAAGTGTTCCCGTTGCTGGGACAACCCGGCCCTTGATTGCCAGTGGCACCGCAAACATTTTCCGCTCAGGTTTCACTTTTATCTGTGCTCTGGAATGGCAGGCCTGCCACGGTACAGAGGTTACCCCATCCCTGCCTTTTCCCTTGAGTTGCTGGGGGAGCGCAGTCAAAATTCAAGTTACAAGTTTTAGGGCAAATGTGAAAGGCTGCAGCAGAGCTAACGTGCCTCTGATAAACTGTTGGCATTACAGGCTGGGATGTAAGGGCAGGCACACTTTCCCATGGGAGCCCAGGGTGGGGGGAGGATGTTTGGTGGTAGTTAGAAAGTTTGTGTGGTAAGAAGAAACTGTGACTGGCAGAGCACAGAAAAACCTATAGCCCTGAAGCTATAGCAGGGCTATGGAGGGATTTTTGGAGCCAAGTGAAAGGCAAGAGAGGGGCAACTTTTCCCTTGATTAAGAGTCACTGGTTCTGTAATTGCTGTGTGTTGTAGCTGTGCCTGACAGCCACAAATCTTTCAGACACAACTGAATCCAAATGTAACCATTCCTCTACGGTGAAGACCTCAGTTTGCGGAGTGAAAGCGGTGTTAAGCCGTAGCAGTGAAAATAAACCCGTTTGCCCTCATGCAGCCTTTTTGCAGCTCTGTCTGCTGAGAGTTTTCCCCCTCTCTTAAAAATGTCTACAAACCCTAATCAATCCTCATGACAAGCCTGTGGGGCTGGCAGGTGGTATTCCCATTTTAAAGAAGGAGAAGCAAAGTGTGAGAGCTGGCACGAGAAGCGCGGCTTGCCCACCTCCCAGCCCTCGCCTGCTGAGATCACTAGACCATATTGCCCTTCATTACACACCAAGAGCCCCAGCTCAGCCCTGGTGCCAACGGGAGCTGCATACCAGACATGAGGGCCAAGTAGACTGCGTCCTGTAGTTCTTCCCATATTATATGTGAAGGGAAAAGAGCAGCGTCTGATAAATGAACTTTGTTGGTGAATCTGACCATGATAACAAAGGTAAAATAAATTGGCCTTTAGGACGTGGAAAGTCTGGATGCTCGATAGTGTTAAACACCCTGAAGCTGTGAAATGTCTTGGCCTCTCATTTGCTGTGGTGGTATTCCTCAGTGTTTTCCCTGCTGACTGCCGGGTTTTGGTTCCTGGGTGACAACAGTCACTTCCAGGATCTGTCAGCCCCAGTCTCGGGGACAAAGACTCTCCCGTTGTCCTTCCATTCCTCTCCCTTCCCTTTCGTCCAGCCTTGCCTCTCTCCTGGTTTGCCAAAATATTTTCTGAGGTTTGTTATGTAGGGACTGCAAAGGGGTAACATAAGTGAACTTTTTAGCCTTTCTGTCCTCCAGACTATCCCTTCTGTCTCCTGCCACAGTCCTCTGTCAAAGGTACCTGTAGCCTGGCCAATCAGTTGTACTCTGGCTGGCCTTTCTGCCAGCTCCCCTAGCTTCTCATGTTTCTAAAATCCTCTTTTCTTCTGTTCTTAGCACAAAAGTCCTCTTGCCATTTTTTAATGCATCATGTCAGATATCTGTACTATCTTTTCATAAGTCTAAGCTCTTCAGAAAAAGGGCTGTGTATTTTTCACCCTGTACATCAATTATTGTTTTAATTAAGTGACTGAATAGTACAATAATGCTGTGTGCTCAGAGACTACATGATGTGTGTGGTAGAGCAGGATAAGATATGATACATACTGACATAATTCTAGGTGTTAATAATAATGTACAGCTTCAGCATATGTTGCTATTTCAGGATGTTCTGGCACAACAGGCTGGTTTTATTCACCCCGGGGACGAGTACATGAACAAATTACTGCAAGGCCAGCAACGGTGGGGATTTACATTGCCTCATCTGCTTTGTGGTGAGTGCCTGAGTGTTGGGTCTTATTCCATGGCACGTGTGAGGTAATGCTCTGTGCTTTTGTCGAGTGGCAAGCTGGGTCTCTTACCTTGCCTTTGTTGTGGTTATGATAAAAGCATTTATCTGCAGTTTATCACAATTACCACAATGGAGCCTCAGCACTCTAAATTTCTACCCTCTCTTGTGGCAACTTGTTTGGTGCCAGTCTGCTTTCAAATCCACTTTGGTGTCCTTGTTGTTGCCAGGATGGTGCAAATGTGCCAGGACATAGATGAAAATTGGGCCAATCTTTTCTCCCCTCCAAGAATGTCATAGAGCTTGGGGGTTTTGCTGGCTTGACGCGCCTGGACTGCTATGCATTTTGAATCAAAACAATGCAGAATTTAACACTTTGCTCTAAGATTTGACAACTTGATTTTCCCTCAATCAAAAAACGTGAAGGAAAACTGGTAGCATGAGCCACCATCTGCCCAGCAGGATTTGCAGCTCCCAACTGAAAGTGCTATTTTCATGCAGGACAGGACTGCATGTTTTGTGCAGTTTTTAGACTCAGATTAAATGGTTGCACTGATTTCTACATGTGGCTGAGAAGATAGATTACAGTGTGTCTTTATTGAGTGGTTTTTGAGCAGTGAGAGTGGCAAATTAAAGAGTTTTGAAGCTTTGAGATGCTACTAACAAGGTGAGGTGAGGCATATGCACGTACTTTACCAGAAATCTGTAATGTCTGCGCGTTTCTAGGAGAGTGTAGCAAATGAGGTCACGTTGAAATTCCGGATAGCGATGCCCTTGCTGCCTTCAAGGGTAGCAGTTATTGTTCTCATCGTAAGTGGTGGTGGAGGTCCCTGGTGCTGTGTCTGTCTGCAGCACCGGAAGGCAAACGGTAGATGTTTTATTGCAAGCACACGTACAGGCTTCTGAGATGGGTACACATAGCCTTGGCATGCAAAAAGCAGAGGGGTGGATATAAATTGCCTGTTCGATGTTGCTTAAACAGCGGTATCAGAACTAGTTACAGAAGTATTGTTGGGCTGCTGGGGAAGTTCCGCAGCCGGTCGATGTCTATTACACCATTAGAGAAATACTGATTTTTACCAGCCAAAAACCTGATCTCTGCTGTGGCTGGAGCATTCGGCATTCGGAGATCTGCTCAATCACAGCACATTTCTTGAGTCGGGAGGGTTGGATCCTGTAAGAACAAGAAATACTTGCTTGCACTGCTGTGCTCTAAGGTTTGCAAAGTGGGGCCATGGCGTGTGCTTTTGTGAAAAAATCCCGTCCTCACTGCAGCACCGGGGGCAGGCTGCCACTAACATCAGTTGCGCGAGGATTTGCTCTGCACTGCCTGGGTTCTGGAGATCACTCTCCGCACAAATTAATTAAAAGATGCCTTAGGTAGGTGTCCAGCCGGCACAGAAGGAACCCAGCTCTGTTACTAGTCTGCAATCCCCAGTTTTCCAGCTGTCACTATGTAATATGGTCTCCCCCTCACGTAATTCCTTCCTGTAGTCCAATAGAAGTCCTTTAAAGAAGAAAAAAAGAAAGAAAGAGGAACAACAAGCAAGTAATCCTGTCATACGATCTGCCCCAGTAGTTTGGGGCCTGTTTCTCTTTCAGGGGCTGTGAGCATGCTTTGAGGTGCACAATAGAGATGCCTTCTCCATTGACCGGGGAGCTCAATGAGCCAAACTGGGCAGCAGCCCCGGTAACAGCAGCAGCAGTGGTGCAGCGCGGTAATGGGCCCAACTGTTAACTGATTTAACACTCTGCCAGCTGCAGTCCCTGAGCTGAGAGGGAGCGGCGGGCCTTTGAATATTACCTTTCAGCCAATTAGACATATGTCACTTTCATAAAACCTTTCGTGCGCACACCCGTCAAGGGGAGGATCTGCTGGGGAGAAGGAGGGAGCTGCGTTACCTGCCTCCCACCCAGACGCACCGTCCCTCCCTCCAGTAGGAATTTCTTGTTGTTTCTGGTATTATTTTCAGCGCTGATGCAAGTGCCTGGAGAGAGGCACGAGGGAAAGAGAATGACTCCCGGAGCTCCAGGAGTTTTTCAGATAGTCTTATATGCCGCCTGGGATAGGAGGCTTTTACAGCAAAGGTGGGTTTGAGTCATTAGATTGAAACGAGACCCCTCTCGTCAGCTGAACACTGAGAAGGTTAACATCATCATCTGAATTGGACTGAGGTTTTTTCACACGCAAAACCCCCTGATCTCAAAGAAACGGTGAAGTAAATGAGCGTGCAGATGCCAGAGGGAGTGGTGCTGAATGGAAAAGTCTTGGCCCCACAATCAATTTCACGAAAAAGGAAAGGAAAATCGTTGCTAGTGAGCTGCAGCTCGGGGAGAGTGCTGCAGGCTGCGTGCTTTGTCCAAAGGGTCAGCAGCACCAGCACCACCACTGTCAGCAGACACAGATCTGGGGTACCCCCCCCCCCCGCCNGGGGTTCCCCCCCCCCCGCTGCACCACAGTCACTGTCTTTAGGGGTGGGAAGTACACAGAAAATGAATGTTATTTTACTATTTTCAGAATCCGTGTGGAAGGTAAAAGTGTTTATATTGCTCATAAAAGACATATGCCACTTTTTATTCCTTCAGATTGTCTGAATATTTTTATCTCAGTAAGGCTGAAATTCTTATTTCAGTCATGTCAGTTTCTTTATGCTTTTTATATTAAAATACACAAAAGTGCAATATTAAAATGCATATTAAATTATAAAAAAATATGGTAGATTATGGTAAGTTTTTAAAATAAAATATTTAGTTTAATGTGTTTAAGATATTTTTATTACACAAGTCAATTCACTTTAATAACAGGCGAATTGAAACTAAGAAGTTGAGCTAAAATGAAAAGGATAAGATAAACGTTTGAAGTCTTTTTTCATAGCAATGTAAAAAATCGAGGCATCCTGGGGTAGGGGACTGGTGGACAGAAAAACATTTATTTTAAAATCCTATCTGAAAGCTTTCAAGCTGGCACTTGTTCCTGACACCATTGGTGAGCAGAAATAAGTGATTAGAGCTGTGTGAAGTCTGCTTGGTTTTCCCTCCAGAGGTGAGAGACCTGCGCAGGTCTTGCACACTATCAGACATGGACAACAGACTGTGTGTGCCATGAGAGGAAAGAGGGAAATGGGTAATGGTTATCACTTCCGTAGCTTGGGGAGAGGAGTGCTGAAGCTAGGTTAGTCATCCACAAGGGAGAAATGGTCTCTGAATACGCCCAATGGATTTATTCAGTTTTGGTTTTCGCAAGTTTATTCTGGGTTTTCCCTCTCAGTCCCTTCAGTTGTCTTCCCAGTAGAAAGTTCTCTGATTTAGACTTTGGGTGCTAGGTAATTGGGAAGTCGGGCTTGTCAAGGGCAGAGGAAATACATATTTTGGGGTGAGGGATCACGTTGGATCTAGATGCGCAGGTAGTCTTCAGGTATTCAGTCCTTTTCACACCTGAAGAAAGGCTAGAGTTTAGTTTTTGAAAAAGAAACTCTCTTTTCCAAAAACTCTTCCGTTGCAGTGTTTTGACCAGCTCCAGGCGGTGATGACAGGATTATGGAGTGGTAATATGTAAGCTGAAATGAGATGCTATTTAGAAGATCCCAGGGTTGTAGTCAGATAAATACTTTAAGCCGGCATAAGTTGTCAGTGTTGATAAATGCAGTAGTTCCGCACTTCCTCTGCTTCTGGCTGCTTGTTCTCACCCTTGTACTATTCTCTTCCTTTTACCATGCTTTTCTTTTTGCAGCCTAATGGTGAACTGGAGCAGATTCAGCTGGAAATAACCTTCTCAGACTACTTCAGAGTCTGGGGTGGGAGGGTGGAGGGGACATAGCTGGACCCATTTTTCCCAGTCTAGTTCAGTGCATGACTACACAAATCCTTGTGTCAGTAGATAGCACGTGTACCATCAAGAACAGAATTGAGCAACCAGTGCAGAGAAAGAGCAGGAGCACTTTTTTTTTCTGTTAGCGCTAGTTTATTGTCTCCATTGAAGTCTGTTTTCCCATTTAGTAAGTTTGACATTTTTAGCAGCTGGATCGTTTGCCAAAAGAAGCCACTTGAGGAGATCGCACAAAGTAAAATGAGTGTCTTGTCCAGCCAACAGCCAGTGAGCCAAGGTCAGACGTTCCTCTTGCTGATGGTTTCTGTGGTCAAAATTCTTATGAAGTTCCTTGCAAGTGTTTCTACCTCTAGACTCTGGATGTGATAGCTTTCTCAGTGGTGCAGTTCGGTGCTGCTAAGCATGTTTTTGATGATGATCCTCACTTTGTCTGATTATATAGTTTGTGGGTAAAAAAGAGACTCTGAACACAAGTAGGGAATTTTCCCCCTGTGGAAGCATGTCAGATATTTATTTCACATGTCTTGTATAACACTACGCTTCTTGAACATGGTATTGCAGATAACACAATTATTCTCTTTTTCACCTTTCTCTGCCAAATTTACTGGAGTGATCTTGCAAACTCTGATCTTTTCCACCATCAGTCACTTAGTTGGTATGGCTTGGAACTTGCATATCTTTGTGCATTTGAATCCATTACTAATGCATAAGCATTCATCAATTTGGCAGGAATGGACATTCAACATCTGTAATTCATAAGCTTCAAGACAGTTTTGGGTGATGATGATTCAGGCATCCACTGAATGTCCAAATTCCCTTTGGCATCAGTTGTCCAGCCGTAACTTGTTGGATCCAGCAGAGTGGGTTCACATTGCAGGAATCATCTCCAAATTCCTGCTTAATAGTTTGCATGCAGTTCATGCTGGAATAAGCAGTCTTTGCATGGGGGAAGCTGGCTGGGGTCGATTTCATCCCTTTTGGCAGAGAAGGGTTGATAATGGCATCAGTTGTTGCACTTTTAGGGACAAACAGATGGCATGTGAATTCTTGTAATTTCTGAAAGAAGACTGATGAAAGCTCCCAGGGTCGTCCAAACACTGAAAAGTTATATTGATAATGGCATTTTCTTTGCATGAGTTCTAGGGCTCCCAGTTTCCCTTTGTCTGAAAAAAACACTAACAGCATTGCATCCCAAAAAGACATGCAGGCCAATCAGTACTCTGCATGCGTCAGTCCCGCGGGAGCACGCTATTATATTACTGTCAGTGAGTGATGTTTTGTGTCTGTTTTCTGACTTTCTAATGGATTAGACAAGATCTGTATTACTGCTGGATTTTACCCATCATTTGAGCATGCAGGATAACACACATCTTCCTTCTTTAATGGTACTTCGAGAAGTTCTGCTTTCTTGGGGCGGTCTGTTGTTAGGAAGAAAGAGAGGATCACAGTTGAATTGAGATGTGATGTGCTTTACCTTTGTGATTTACACTCACACGCACACCATCTTTTAAGCAAGAATTTGATGAGGTTTGACTTGCGGATGGGACAAGAGAAAAATTTGTCTCTTATTTGGATTTCACGGCCTGCAGCTGTATCCTTGAAATAAATGCTGGTAGTGGATCCTCTTGGATTTCTCTCACCTTTTGTTGTTATTGTCTGGTAAATGTTTAACAATGTATTAACTTTATGACTTTCTGCACCTTCACATAGTTCAAATGAGCAGAGATGCCTTGTTAACACCACTCAGCCTTTGGACAAGTCTTTGTTAATAACGCAGACAGATGGGATAGTGATGGTTTCAGGAGGGCTTTGGTGGATCGTTTTTTTTCCCCCCATCTGACTAAATAAACTAAGTCTTAGTCAAAGAGGTTTATCCGTTGCTCTGTTCTTGCTGATGAGCTTAAGTCTTCCTTCTATCCTGTTAGCATTGTATGAAGAAGCCATGTGCGTTTGACTTAATTCAGTTCTGAGGGCTGAAAAGGCCACAGCTCACTCTCACTGCATACTTTGATGTCTGCTGTCCGCTGTAAAACTGCCCTACACAGCACCACTTGGATGCCTATTGATTTTTACTTGGTTGCTTTCAGCTCTGTGTTCAGCACTAAATTATCTTTGGCAAGCATATCCATCAACAAGTTGTCTGGATACGTGATCTGCTTCCCTTTGTCACCCTGGCTGATACATACCTAGTGTCTCCTTCAAACCTGGTTTTTCAGGCTCCAAAGGTTTTGTTTCTCAGTTGAAATATTATTATTATTGGTTTACGTGTTTTCTTTTTTGATAGAATCACTATTGCGTTGAGCTAAAAGTTGCTATCATACCTGGGTTAACAAAGACACTTTATCATAAATGCAAAGACCATTTGGTATACAAAGGGTTTTTTTTCCTGAAGAATATTCAGAATTTGGATTATCCATCTGGTATTCTTCAGCTCTGTTATTTTGCCTGCCTTTGCTTTAAAGTACAAATAGCAACATCACCAGTAATTAATGAATGCTTGCACCCACGGTTTCTCTATTGAAAATGTAAAGGTTCCTGATTCTTTGCAACACTCAGCATCCGGCGTATTACATTTTACAGGTTACTAGTCCTTTGTCTTTTCAAGTATTCAGGGGGAGGCGTTTTGCGAGCTGGGTTTTTTAAGTTTTGGGCTTTTTTCTGGTGAAAGACACATTCGTATTCCTTGGATCCTGTTTGTTTTCCTAGAAGTTTCTGCCTTCTCAGTCATTGTTGCCTTACTCCTTTGATCCAATGACATCCCAAAAGACCTATTTTTGGCCATGGTTATTCATACTTCTCGTAATCCTGAATCTGTGGTGCTTCATTTTTGTTCAAGCATTTGGCAACATCCCGAAACAGAATCTGGTTGCAGATTTAGGCAGCTTTCAGAAGAGTATTTGCAAATGCATTCTCAGATGTGCCTTTAGATTAGAGCTTGGTCTTGTGAAATTGTATGAAGTGCGTGCATTTTCTGTGCTGTTTCGAAGATGTTCACTCCTCTTCCCTTTACTGCTTACTTTCACTGATGTGACACTAATATTTCAAATCTGCAATAAGAGAGGCATGTGTTGGAGGCAGAAGCAAAGTTCACCATCATGTAAACAGAAACAGAATGAGTATATGTATAATAAACCCTGATACTGTGGCATTCAGTTTTCATTTGGTGACCATCTTGGAAAAGCTAATCATATTGACAGTTGTAATTTGTCATCAAAATGCTAAACCACATAGATAAGTTCTATAACAGCCAAACCATAGAGATAATGAAAAGTCTGCTGATTCATTCAGATAAATCCATCCTCACTCAAAATTTGCCCCTTCAAATGGTACTAATTAAATATCCAGAATCATTGATTAAGAAGAAAAGTGCTGCTATCTCCACTTCAGCAAGCACTTGAACAGTAATAGGAAGAGGAAGACAGATATTCTTTACGATATCCCTGACTTTCCTTAACCAAGCAGAGGGTGTGAAATTTTAGCAAAAGGGCAGAATTCAACAGCTGGGTAAGACACAACAGCAAAATAATGCAAAGATCAGTTCCTCTCAGAACAAATTGCTTTCATTCAATGCTTTGTGTTATTCAACTCACATAAATTTCTGATATTACTAATATTTTTCTGGCTGCCCTTCAGAACCAGATGGATAACTCCTTTGTTAGTGGATTTTCATATATATAGCCTTGAAAACTCAACCCTTTCTGTTCATTCTCTACTCTCTCTGTAATAAGAAGTGACTAGAGGGATCTGGACCAGAAAATTGTTGAAATGGATATGTTTCTGGGAAGCATTTCATCCTTAGCAAAACAACATATTTGGCTAAATTTCACGTGGTTACAAATGCCCCCATCAGCCCTGGCCAGCAGTATTTGGTAGGGCCATAAATGAAATAAATGTTACCCTCAGAAAGTAATTGCCCATGCAGAACACTGTTAGCACAGTTCTTCCACTCATCTTTCTTTAATTATCTGCATTTAGATGGTAAGTGGAAGGTGCAGACAAACGAGTGGTAACAGACTAAAGAATCTGTGAATTAGGTAGATTGACTGCCTGTATAATGCTTGGTATTTCTGCTTTGATTCGGATGTTGTAAGCGTACCATACTGACCAAGACCGGGAAACCTGAGAATCATCCACCTAAGAAATTTTTTAAAAAATTTAAGATGAGAAGTTCTGTGGCAAGGGCAGAGGAACTGGG
>VYZM01020522.1:12961-59737 GCA_013398915.1 Dromas ardeola
GATCTCTGCGGGACTTCTGCTTTGTGTTTGTATAGTGTTGGCTCTAGTCAAGGGTTTTCCCCATGACTGAGACATAATGTCTTCCAAATGGATTCCTTGCACCTAGTAAGGTTTAGCTTCTGCTGAAGACTTTTCCTTGATAAGGGCATGAACAGAACCACCTTCTTCAACCTAGGTGTCCATTTTCATGAGACTTGCAGGAATTTAGTATCTTGGAGCGTAATTTCAGCCTCCATCAAACTCGGTGGAAACTGACTATGTAGCTCAGAGGTGTACATGCGGATAGGCAAACATGCAGAAAATTATTGAACAAACCTTCTTCTTTCAGTAAACTTGGCTTAAAATGGTTGTTGATCATCAGGCTTTTACCTCTGTGTGGTAATATTCCATCAGCTCTACATTACGGTTGTGAATCCGTGATGCTTTGGGAGCTTTCTTATCTGCTTACGTGTACATTTAGGAATCTGATGTGAAGCTTACTTTTTCTAACGGTTTATGTCCTTTGAAAATGTCGTGAGGTACAAATTTCCTGTGTCCATTCCCAGCCTACTGCAGAGGAACGTGGACATAGCTCTTCAAATCTGAGGTTTTGTCCTATTTAAAACATGCACTGCATGCTTGAAACCATTGATTATTCTTGCCTTTTTTTTTTTTTAAATGCTTTGGAAAACTTGAGAGTCAAACACAGACACCGTATCTGTCTTTGAGCAGAACAATTAAGGTAATTAGCCAAGACAGCTACTCACTCTATGCAAAGTAGAGCTGAGGAAAATAGGAGGAATTTCTTCCTGTGGAAGAGATACTTGAAGTTACCCCCAGATTCTCAGTAACTGCTGTCAACTTGAGAATTTCGCTGCCATGCAAACCAAAAGGGACAAAGCCCAAGCACGAGGAAAAGGGAAAACAAGACACTTAAGACTATCCCAGAGGAGATTAGATGAAGATTCCTCTACAGGAACTCTTGACACTCCAGACACAATCTTAAGAGTTTGCCCTGAATTAGATGTGTCTGAAAGCAGAGCTAACAATAGCCGCTGGGCCCAGCAGGCTGAGCCGTTCTCCCCGGAGGCTCCACTCTCCATCAGAAATTAGTCATTGGGGCAGCAGAGGTGAAAGAAAGGGAGAGTCACAGACAACCACCCTCCTCCTCCTCCTCTCGGGCCCTGCAAGCCGAGTGAGCGATGTGAGCAAGAGGTGTTGCTCGATGGCTGTGATAACCTCTGTTCGGAGCAGTGCTGTAAGGTAACTGCTGCCAATAAGGTGTGCGACAATATTTAAGATCTTATCTGCCACAAGAAAACACAGGTGTAACACATGAAATAAATTGTCTGAAGTGCTTACAGGTGAGGAAATAAATGCTCAAATTATTTGGCTGTAGAGAAGCCCTATGGCAACAGCGAAGAGCAGCATCCCTAGCAATACTGCATTTGTCTTTTTTTGGCCCTTTGGTCCCTCAGTATTTCCATTGTGGTGGCATTTGGACCATAGGAGGACATGCTGGTGCCACACATACTTGTCCCTTTCATGGCAGCCAAAGCCTGGTGAGACATGGCTGTGGTGGCTGTCTTGCCTCATTGCTGCTGCAGCTCGGAGGATGCATGGAGCAGGGTGTGCTCCAACTACGTCTGTCATTGCTGGTGTTGAGGAATGGTGGAGACACTCTCTTACATTTAGAGTCCAAGCTCAGGGAATTCCTGGAGAACTCCCTGTGGGCAGTGTATTGTAACAGTGCTTGTAAAAGCACTTCAAGCTTGTAAGAAGAAATGAAGAGATAATCTGGAGCTGCACTTTTTCTAAAACCTTTAACTTAGCTCCTGAAGCGTACTCTGATGCATTGGCATCACACACTGGCATGAACACAGTTCATCAGTGTGTTCATCTGGGAGGATCAATACAGGGAGGCTAGTTCCTGGTAGAAGGGGTGGCAAAATGTGTAACTCGGGAGATTAATGCCATTCTGTTCAACTTGATCTATTCTGTGGAGTGCTTTGTGTCACTCCTCTTAGACACGCCATGATTTAACATTCAGGAGCACGTACCACTTGTCGTTAACTCCATCAGCTACTGGTTTTCTAACCCTTCCCTTCATCTGAGTGTCAGATTTTTCACTTGCAAATATCTCCAGAACAAACCTTCTCATCCAGAGGAAGCAGAAGGAAATTGCCCTCCTTAATGAGCATGGACTAAAAGAGGTGGAAAGCTTCCTGCCCTCTGCGAACGCATTTCAGGTCCATCATAGATGCTGTTTGATGTGCCTGAACTTCTCCTTCAAATAGACTGTAAAGCCAGGCTCCTGACTCTTTCTTCTCATTGAATATCTACTGGTATTTTTCACAGCTGTCAAGTGCCAACTTGCGCATTGCAGCGAAATTCCAGTTTGGAGTAACTGGACTTCACTTATGTCTTCCTCATGTGGTTTCAGTTCCCTCCTGCATGTATTGATCCGAACTGTTGGGTAGCACTTGTTAGGCTCGACTGCTTCCTTGTGCCACTCCAGCCAAGGGCAGCCTCATTGCGGCAACGCCTCTGTTTTGCATGGCGTTACCCACAGGTTGGACGGAAAGGGGTCCTTACTCCGGCTGGCACTTCCCTTGATTTCAGTACAAATGTTGCGAGGAGAAGGTTTAAGTAAGGAAGGGCTGCAAAATGCCTCTGATCCTAGGCTTAAATTAAAGCAGAGTGGTGCCAGTGTTGATTTTCATTCCTTGTTTTCAGCTCTGAGAGACTGCAAAGGCTGCTCTGTCAGCAGCCAGGTGCAGTGCTGGGGTCTGAGTCTGTGTCCCCCAGATAGAACTGTCACGTGGAATTAACAGGGTTAAAATAGCTTGGATATTGATATTGTCCTCGTTATACAATATCTTTAATAGGCTAATAGCAAGGCTGGTGAGAAAAATCCTATTGGTTTTGGTGCTTGATTTTTTTTTTTTATTACCAATAGGTCAGCTTTAAAAAAAAATGAGTTTCAAAGGTTTCAGTAAGAGCCCAAAAGGATCCTGGAAACAGGCGAACTTCGAAGAACTCCAAGTGTGAAGCCATAAAGTCTTCATATGCTAAAAAAAGAATCTTTAACACTTGAGCATTTGTCCTTTATTCAGCTATCTTGCAAGTGTTGCTGCAAATGCAGCAAGAGCTGAAAACAGCCTCTTAACAGTGGCTTTTTTTTTCTTTTTTGGCTGTTTAATAAACATACACTAGATACAAATTTAGCCAATAAAAGGTTCGTGTAGTATGTATGTATGTATAATACATGCACAAAAGGGCTATTCAAAATGCATAGCAACCACTCGGCAGGGTTTAATTTTCCTTAACAGTTTTCCATTTTCCTTTAAATTTGGGATGGGAGTGGGGGGTAGCAATCAGAATCCTTGGCATAAATAGGATAATAATAAGGAAGTTCCTGGTATTGTTGATGTTACAGCTCTTAACAAAGCATACAACTGAATTCAGATAAAAGAAAGTTTCTGATTAAAAGGGACTGTATGAATGAAAAAATTGAAAAGTTATTGCAAATTTCTCTTCATTGTTAATCACTGTCATATGTTAATCATATGAGAAATGAAAAACTAGCCAAGATTTTTGGAACATGTTTTATTAATTTGGTTAACACTTTTTAAAATGTATTTTAAAAACTATTAGCATTCTGTATGATAGCACACATAAATTATGTCAGCCAGAGAGTACAGCAGGTTACATCATTGCCTTCTGTGACATTTATGAAGCCAGCATCTGCTGTGCATGATGGGTTGGCTTTTTCCAAAGCCTATCTAAGGGGTTTACAGCTGGCTTTCCAAATATATGCCCTGCCGTGTTCTTAAAGTGACACACGCCCCCCGAGATCGTTGGCGGGTTGAGATTTTTATCCAGTTTTCTCACTTAGCAGAGCCTGCTGGAGCGTCAGTTCTCCTGTGTGCTGGCAGTGAAGTCCTGAGCATTAAACAGGTGTTTCTGTTACAGTAACACCTAGATGCCCAGATTGAGACTGTAATCCCATTTTAGTGCAAGTGAAGAAGTAGTAATTATTGATAGCTGCTTGTGGCATAGTGCAAGGGTTGAGACTTCTGAGTGCTGTAAAACCTTGAAGAATACAGAGGCAGGGTTTTTTTTTTTTATGTTTTTGATGCCTAATGACGCAGATAAGATTTGGGGGTTTTAACACCCACCCTCCCCGAAGAATCTACCGTTTTAATTCACACTGAAATCTGGTAGTTAGGTGCCTTCAGACATTTAATGGTCTGGGGTCTCGGCTCTCTTTATGTGCCTTTTTAGGCACGTATCTTTGACAATCTAGCCTTTGCATTGTGCAAGGGGAAAGGCTGGAGATTTGCCCGTAGGGTTTTGTGAATGCACAGAAGATAGGGTTTTAAAGAGCTTGGGATCTAGGCAGATGTAAAACCAGGAGTGGTGATAAAATAGCATCAGTCCTGCCAGCTTCAGCGCGATACTGTCTAAGTTGGTCTGCCTGGTTTATTTTGACCTGTTAGTTTTTTGTTTTGTTTTGCTTTCTGTGTTTCTGCTGTGTTACTGAAATAGGTGGAAAAAAATTCAGTTGTCTATTTACTTATTTACCTTCCCCTGCTACAAAAATAACTTTTTCCTGTCTAAATGGATAGAACAATCTTGTGATATAGGGGTGAAGGTGCATGCATATGTGCATGTGTGTGTGTGTGTGCACGCGTGCATATATGTATATGAACCGTTCCACCCGTAAGTCCTGAAATCAAACAAAGCCTGGAACCCCTGCGGTGCACCAAATCCTCTTGCAGTTCTGATATATGCATAAAGCAGGCAACTAGTACTTATTCCCTAAAAAGCTTTTCCGTGCCTCTCTGTTTATCTGGCTTTTGTGAAGCGAGCAGTGGTGAAATCCATGTTACCAAGAGGCGTCTCAGTTTCTCTCACCTGATTGAAGGGATCGGCTTCAGATTCCCCTGCAAAACCCACCAGCAAAACACAAAGCTGTTACTGAGCCTTTTTTCCGCCTAAGCTCTTCAGTGGCCCAAGATACCTTTCCTTGGGGCAGCAGTTCTGCTTGCAAAAAGCCAACCATTTCATCAAAGCCCCAGACTCTGGAGAACATGGGCTGTGCCATCACAGGGCTGCTTTTCAAGGAGGCATCTGTGCTTAGCATATGGCAACTATTTATTATAGCTGTTGCATTGAGAAACAACAATTCCCATGATAATTGTTTCTCGTATATCAAGATGCTTCAATCTCTGTTTCCCACAACATTCTGCTTGTCTGGTATGTGTGTGCCAATGTCACCACAGTCCTAGCAGACAGTTGTCTACGTTTTGTCATTACTGAGGGTAAACAGACATGACTTGAGTGGGAAGGAGAGCGGGGGAAGTGGACTGCTAATTTAGTCTGGCTTTAATACTGCACTGTGAAAGAAGTACTGAATGATTTGTGGGCAATATTTACAAACCTCCCCTCCCTCAATCCATCCATCCCTTTTTCTTCAAGCTCACATTGTTTAAGGGCATTAATGCTTATTATTTGCCACAATGCAGTACAGATGATGCTTGGTTTTGCAAGGGGATGGGGGGGGACTTTTCAGTCCCCTCACCAACTAGTGCTCTGTTCATCATTCAAAAAAGAAACACCCGTGTGTCCCCTTGAAAATATATAACATGTATTGTACGTTTACACACATGCGCATGCATACACTTTCAGCACCTGTACTGGAAGTGTACAATATATACCCTTTCTGCTTCTGCATACAGTAATCACATACATACCTTTCATATGCTGGATGTCAAAATCCCTAAATGCATAGATTAATTAAAAAAAAAAAAAAAGAAAGTAAAATATACTATAAGATGGCCTCCCACTGTCTTGTCACCAGCAAGACTATGGCTGCCTGACCTGGCTCTGATGTTTCCTTGTGGGCCTTGAGTTTTGGAGAACATTACAGGGACCGATTTTGAGACTGGGCAGGCCATTGCAGCAGTTCAGCTTCCAGACTCTTTGTTTGCATGAATCGGTGCAAGTCCATAGACTTTCAGCATCAGTGTTTTGGCCCACACCAGGTGGGAATTGGATCCATGACATTTGATGATGTCTCCTTTTTTAATTTTTTTTTTTTTTTGCTTTGTATGGTTGTTTGGGGGAGAGAAGGGATAGGATGCACCTTTTATTAGTTAATGAAAGCGCATTATACCTGGAGATGGCTGAGCAAAACCAGTATCTGGGAGTGTTGTGCAAGAGATAAACATTGCACTCATTTCCTCACATAGCCAGAGCCACTCCTGAGAAGCTCTAAGCATTAAAAATCCTGATTTAATTTAAATAAATACAACTCAGGATTTAAATTAAAAATCAGGATCTAAGTTTGATGCAGCAATCAAGGTTTAGGTAGGAAGGGTGTTGACTCTTATAATGTTTTAACATAGGTCATGGTACAGCAAAACTCTGTTTTGATCTCAGCTCATTCTGTGTGTACTAAAGCAGAGAGAAGAGTCTATTAGTTTTTGAGAAATTAGGTCCTGTTCAAAACACAGCATTACTCCCTTACAAAGGACCCAAGCTCTTCATGCCATGATGAGAGCCTCGATGGTACTCACCATTTGTGAATCTGACTCATTCTTTTGTGTACCACTGATGTGTTTACACTAACCAGAGAACGTTCACATGTACCATATTATTCATAAGTTCATCTGTTTTTAACCAACTTGTCTGCTTTCCTGTTAAAACCTGAGATGAAACAATTTTGGTTGTGTGATGAGGTGAAGTTACATGACTCTGCTGCTTTATACCCTGGCAAACTGGGTCCTGTATTTGCATGTAAAAGTCTGACTTCATAATGCTGCTTTATTTTTGGCTGTGTGCAAGCTGTTTCTAGTTGAATCAATAGTAAAACTGCTCCTTAAGGCAGATAAATATGTAATTAGTAGAAATAATGGAGCAGTAGTCAGTCAGCTGCAAAACTGATGCTTCATCTAAATGTGTGTAAGGCACTTTATTTAGTTGGCATGTTGCTAACATCTATTAAGTTAAATTATGAGAAGTGTTTTGAGGCCTTTCACACAGAATGTGAAGCTTTTCATTCCCTATTTACATGTGTGAATATATATGCATGGAGATTTCAACCCATGAATTAACTCCAGAGGAAAACAAACCACCAGATAAACACAAAGACTGGGTTTGTGTTTGGGTTTATTATTTTTTCCCCTTTAGAAAGCAAAGAAGCATCCTTACAGAATTTTCTGATTAATTTATTCAAAGAACTTAATTGATGTATCACAACACAGCGGTATAATTTACATGGCATTAAAAAATGGAATTGCTTAGTTCTTCACACTGACAGCAGCCAGCTGAGAGAGTAACGAGAAGTCAATCTTTGATGGTCATTTTTATGACTTTGAAACATGTGCTTTTATTTAAATCTCACCTCATGCTGTTGGGTTTTCTAAATATTGAAATATTATGCAGTGTTTTATTAACACCAGTTAACGCTGGTAGCTCTGGGTCGATGGATGGATGGATGGATAGATAGATAGTTCATTCCAGATCCTGTTGGAAGTCACCATACATCCCAGAGCTTTAATGGAAATACAGAACCCATGCAAAGCAACCTCTGGATTGGATAATTAGATGTCAGCAATCAGAAACCTGTTTGGTAGTCTGCTTCAGGGAAGCAGCTATGGAAAGTAGTAGTTTATCACAGTATAGAAGTGCAACAAGACATATAGAGGTATGTAAGGGCTGAGTGTCACCAGGGGAATAGGTTTTTTTAGCTTAGTCCGCCTGATCCTTCAGGTTTTGGATCTGGGGACCTCTACACCTCTACAAGCAGGTTAAATGGTGTAGCATGGGGCACAGGTGAGACATGCCCAAGACCTGTGAAGTGTTCTCTCTCAAATAATGGATGTCTCTGCTCTGCAGCCCAAGGTCCTGCTCTGCCAGCTACTCTGCCAGGAACTGGGAGGGAGATGAGAGGCGAGTAGATGGGTGAGAGGAGAGTATCTCCACGTACAAGGGTGTTTTACTAGTAGCATAAGAAAAGCTGGAAAAAATGACAAATCTTTGGTTTTCTATCTCCCTACAAGCACAAAGTACCTTGTCCTACTGTCTCATAAAGATTTTGAAGATGGTTTCAATATTTGAAACTTCCTTCATCTTCAAAGAACAACAAGACTTCGAGAGAGATATGTGGGAATTCACTTAGCCAAGCATTGCAATTTTAGTTCTTCTGCAGTGATCTGAAAACCACAGACTCTGAAATGAGCAAGGGGTTATGTGAATGTTCCGTATAAGTATTTATTTTTATTTTCTTTAGCAGAAGCTGTCAAATAAAGCATCTCCTGCCCTTCAGAGCTTTTTGCAGTCTGTGCAGAGCTTCTGCAAGCCAGGGCTTTGCTTAGAACACTTAATTAGAGTTTGCTTATTATAACAGTGCAAAATGCAAGCTGGTTTTACTCTGGGAATTAAATTTTGCTGCATTCTATTCCTGGTTAGCATCAGTTGCTTCCTAGTATTGGCAAGGATGCTCATGAAATCTGGGCATGTCTGGTGCAGGAAAGGTTAGAATATTTAACAAGGAGGCATTAAAAATTGATTTAATAGAGTAGTAGCCTGGACTTCAGTATGTAGCATAATTTCAGCATTGCTCTGGGGTAAGTATTCAATTTTGACTTTTTTTTTTTTTTTTCATGAAACAGATGCCTCTCAATACACTTCTTTGGTAAACACACTTTGAGAATCCTCCATCCAATTGTAAGTGATTATATGGCTAAAAATGCAGTCTGTAATAGAGAAAACAGATGCAGTGATAATTATCCCAGTGCCCTGCATATTAAAAACATTAACTATTGGTGGTGGAAAAAAAGAGGTTGAAATAAAAACAAAGTGGGATTTGCTGCACCAGATCAGACTATCGGTCCAGGTTGGCTTATGCTATATTCAGATATGGGCTGAGCTTGATGATTGATAAAAAAAAAAATCTTCTTTATAACATTGCAAAGAATGTATAATGCTTTTTAGGTTCATGTGACTCTTGCTAGTCAGGCATTGAGCTCAGAAGGTCTTGGGGCTTCTAACAAATAATTATTTGAGTATTTTAAATCTACAACCTGAATTTTCCATGCAGTTTTACTGCCCCCAAAAGCTGTAGCCAGCTGTGCTCTGCCTTCAGGAATAAGGGAATTGAAATGCTTTGATAGGAAATTTGAGGTTGGATCACTGAATTAAGTTTTGCCTGTGGCTGTTGCGGAAAATTCCATGTGGATGTGCAAGCTTATCATCTGATCTTCCAAGATGCTGGTGAGTATAGCACTAGCCAGTGACCAGCGTGTACGCAAGATCTTAGCCCGGGCTGGAAGGATTAGTCCTTCGACTAAAATCATTGCAGCTGTTTCTGATTGCTCTTGTTTTCCCTCACATAGCTGAAGATAATTCAGTTTTAAAATATAAGTGTCCAATAAATAGCCTGCAATATGATCTAATAACTTCTGCTATTTTATTCCTGATTCTTTTTAGAAGGGTTTCAATACTGAAGATCTGAAACTCTTCTCTGAAGCTGACGAAGGTATTTGGCCCAGATTCCCATCAACTAACTGGAGGCATCTAACCAATGATGCCTCAAGGCGCCGACCCAGCAACGGTTGTCTGAAAGCTGGGCTGCTGCAGATCCAAACTGATTGTCTGTCTTCCTTCTCTTGCCAGTCAGGACACAACAGGTATTTCCGGAGAGCAGTTCAGCCCCTCCTAAAATAGATGGGAAAATGGTCTGCCTGTTTTGTCTCTGACTGTAAAGGGAGCCTAAAGAGCTGACAGGGGCTGGAAGCCTGATTTTTGGTGGCTTGGTTACCCGAGATGAATGTTACCCCCGTTAGCCTCATTGCTCCCTTCGCTTTGGCTTAAGATAGAGGAAAGACAGTCTCTTCCAGAGGGTTATTCAGTTCACCTGAGACCCGAATCTGCCCTTGGGAAGTGCTGGTTTTTCTTTGACTATTAGAAATGGGCAGCTCAGAGAGATAATGTTAGGATGAAACCAGATTGTCTTCCTTCAGTCTTATTCTGGAGCAGGGGGAGAGAGGACTTGTTGCAGAGCCCCAGAGCTCTGCCAGTTCACTGGAAAACTCTCTCTGGGACCTGTTGCTCTTCCGAATATGGAAGTCTGTAAGCGTTACCATCTATGGGACACAAATGCCTTACCAAAAGCTTTTGACTTACCAAGCTGGTTTTCTTCATGAAGTGAAGGTATGTGCTACATTGATTAGAAAACAGTCTGCTGTGACATCTGAACACAGGCACTGACACCTGTAGACTTAACAAAGTGGCTGCTTTTATTTTGAAAACTAAATATAATAATAAATTGTGACTTGCCAACACATTACTTCATGAAAGTGGCCTTGCTCATGTTAGTCCTAGTCATATTAACACAAGTTCGAATTATGTGCCGCTGTCTTCTGATGAATGTGTTCTTCACTTTCAGTTGTCCTAAAAGGTTGGGCAATAACATCAAGCTGCTGTGCTAGGCCTGTTACTTCAGTTCCTTCTCTTCTGGTCCAGCTTTGGTCAGAAGCATGCTCGTGGGATGGACTCGCTGATCTGGAGTAGAGAAGCGTGACCCTGTGACACAAGGTAGCCAGAGGCTGGTGGCTAAAACAGGAAACTAGTGTAAACTGCTTATCATTGACAGGTAGGTAAACTTTAGAAACTGGGTGAACTCACCTGTGTGAAATGTATGAGAAATAGGTCAAGGCCGTGCTGTCTGTTTACCTGCTTTTAATCTCCACCAGGCCATAGCAATTTATCATCTTCCCAAAGTGAAAGCCCTGCTCAGTACAGAGGAATGGGCTGAAATTCCATGGACGAGGACACTTAGGGCACACAAGTGTTCAAGTCAGAAAAATCTAATGGACTTTCTGGGTTTTAAATATTCCTGTCTGGATACAGTTGGTTCTGATTGTATTTGGCTGTCATTATACATATGACAAATATACTTACAGGATGGTCTCATAAGGGATGTTGTGGGGGCAGGAGGCTTGCTTTTGTGCAAAACTCTCCTCAAATTGGACAAAATGTTTAGAAATAACCCATATGTGTACTCATCCAGGAGAAAGGTGTGATATGTTAATGTGAAAAGCTGTGTGCCCTGCTCTAGGTATAGAGTGAAGACATGGGAGAGAGGGGTTTTTGTAAGCTGAAGGCAGCTCCTGGGGCACAACTGAGACCAGGTCAGGCCGGACCCAAACACAAGACCCTTCTCTGCATTCTCCTGCACCGTGCACTGAGCAGCAGCAGGAGCAGCCCCTGCTTTGGTTCAGCAGTAATCACTGGGCTAGCCTTTCATTAGTGTCTGACGCTAATTAATATGCCATGTGCTCTTTCAAGAGCACCAGATAAGTACTCACAGCTTTTGCTAGGCAGATGGTAACTTTCATTACTTGACCAGATTTGCTGATCTCCTGTTAGATATCTCGCCCCTTGCACAGCTCTGCAGCCACACTGTGTCAGGCTGCCGAGCATTGTCAGCCACGAACGAGAAGGATCCTGTTTGATTTTGAAAGCCACAGCCTGGGTAAAATCCCATTGCTCTTTTCTGATACATCTCCTCTGACATCAACTTTTTGTCTGAATTTTGTCTGAACACAGAAGAACAAGCTGCAGGTTTAAGCTCACTGTGGGCAGCAAATTCCCTCCCTCATCTTAAAAGCCATTTGTTTTTCCCCAACTTTGTAGCATCTTTTAGGTCTCAGGAGGGGAATTACAAGTTGTAAATTTCTTTAGGTGTCCTCTTTTAGCACTCCTAGGAGTGAAAAATAAAATGCTGCTTCTGAATAAACATTTGTGTGAGGGTTCCCATTCTTGCCAAGGTGTTAGGATAACATTCTCATGCTGATTCCTCTGCCCTCCTTCAGCATCCCAGTGCTGGAGGTCCATTTCCGAGGCTTTGAAATGGCCATGCTCTCACCTCATCTCATACACATGGAAATCAGATCACCAGAAGGAGCTTGTAAATCCCATGGGGAAGCCAACAGGGCAGGTTAGGAAATGATGACCTTCAGTATATTAACAGTTAAGAGCTCTGTGCAGCCAAAGTGGCTGCAATGAAAATGAAGGAGACCGGGTTGGTGGGTGGGTGAGGGCACTGCTGAAGGGCTTGGGCCTCCTTCCTTCCAAGTCCGCTGACCATTTTGCCATTGTTTCAGCAAAAGCCAGAGCTGAGTATTTACAACTTTTAACTGCTTGTTTATTTTAATACACTGAGGACAAAGGACCTCTTTTCCATTAGCAACTGCTTGTGTAAGGGTTCAGAAACCACAGCTGATAGATAGGGGAGCCATGTCGTACCGGGCTCCACACATGCCCAGATCGTTCTTGCCACAAACTTGACAGACAAAGAGAGGAAGGGCTCAGCATACGAGTACCGTGGGTATTGCAGCAACACACTTCTGGTGAGACGGGCCAGTGCCATCAACCACATACCAACTTGTCTCCTTAGTAGTTGTGTAAGACACAGAGGGGGCTGACTGGGTATACAAACATCTCCTGCTTATGCTGCTTCTAATTAACCAGAGGAACTTACTGCCACGTGGTGTCAGGGAGGCAGATAGCTCCTGCAACTGCGCAGCGAGGAGAGCAAGGCTTTGTCTGTGCTTCAGAGGGGATCTTGGTATAGTTATTCCCTGAACCATGTTGGCACGCCCTCCAGCTACCAGCCATCACATCCTCTGTCCAGTTTTCTGAGCAGAATTAGCAACAAACCCTTCTGCAGATTTAGTTGTACCTAAAGAAAGGCTTTTCCTGGCAAAATGATGGTGGTAAGAGAATTAATATCCTCCAACCCCTGGCTGCCATAGCTGATCTGAGAGGAGTTTCCAGTGCAGACCTGGAAAAGGGTCTGCAGGCAGGAGGGTTATGTCAGTACTCAGGTTTCACAGCTGGGATCCAGAAACAATTTTTCTCTTCATTACCTAATTGCATAGGTAGCTTAATTTGTGGAGGGGATCTTTCTTTTGAATTTCCTTCACTTGTGTACTCCGTCTGTGTCCAGGGAAGCACCTAGACTTTGGTTTAGTTGCACTGTCAGTGCCACCGTTTTGTTTTCCATAGACACGAAGCAGTTCAGAAGGAGCTTACGTGTGAACAGATAAGTGCGTTGCTAAACCCACACCTCTGAGAGCTGAACTGAACTCTTCTGCTCACTCCAGACCTGTAAGCCAGAGTTAGTAACTCGTTTAGGTTTGAAGTGTCCCTCTGGTGACAGTAGATAAGGTCAGTGTTGCTTGTTTAGGCTAAGGCAAATGAGGTACAGGGAAAGGCCTGGAGGGAAGGCGATTGTGACAAAGACAATGCATGCATCCAGTATTGTTCTGTCCCTGTAAGAGAGAAAGAGGGCAGCAGCCAAAGCCCCGATCTAGATTAGATCCAGAGGTCTTATTGGGACTGCAATAAGACCATCTTCAAAGCTGGCTTAAATATTCATTTTCTGATCTTGAGTAGGAGCTGGTTTGGGGATACTGCTTCAGGCACATCTCGAATGCAAAATACCGTGAAATTCATATTTGTCAATGATCAAAGAGGCAGATAGAAATGGACTGTTTGGGAGATGAGAGCTTTAATCAACACGGAAAGAAATTATACAGAAATCCCCAAATTAGTCAAATAGGGTACCTTAACATATTTTAACGTGACTAAATGCCTGTTAGCGTGGGCCTTTAGAGCAAGTGTCTTTTGATACATTGGAAAAAATCAGCAGAAGAACAATTACAGTTCTTTGAAAAACTCCTGTTTTTTTAAACTGAAGTAAGAGTTGAATTTCTGCCTGAAATCCTGTATTACAGTGTCTCCCAGGTGAAACTCTGTGTTCAAAAATAAACACGTGCACACCTTCGCTATACCCAAGCCCTTTGTTGTTATGGATTATTTCTTTTAGAGGTCCCCAAGGACTTTTAAGTAAATTTCTTATAATCAGGGGGACACAGTGAGGCATGCGCAATAGCACTCGAAATGGGAATGTTCCTCATTCTGTGTTAGCTGGCACACTCCTTCTGAGAGGCATCTGGTTTGGGCTGTAGGGTTTTTCTACTTCATGGTTGTAGAGCTGTCTCAAATCAAAAGAGAACCAAGAGAAAAGGGAACAAAATCTTAAAACTGTTCCCTTTCCTCTGCCACTACTGTGAAATATGCTCCCAAGAATGAGAGCAGGTCAAATTATTCAGCGTTAGTATATGAGTGCTTTGGGAAAGGTTACTAGGGCATTTCCATTATTTGCTGTGGTTGTTTGGTGGTTGTGACATTTAGAGGGTACTTTGAAGAAAATAGCCCGGCTGGTAAATGACAGCAGAGAAAGGGGAAAGAAAGCAAATGGAGAGGAGGGAAGTTCACAGAGATTTCCTGACAAGATGAAAGGGTGAAGAAAACCCAGTGAGTTCTTATTCAAAAACCATTTTGGTGGCCTCTGTTTGAATGAAAGAACAGTTTCTTAGCATGCTTAACAACTACTTGGTCCTGTCCAGGAGCACACTTCACCAAATGTCTGCTGTGTTTAACACCACAGTCAACTTTGTAATGTGTGATGAGAATTATTTTTACAGCTGAGCTTCTTAAGAGAGGCCCACATGTGGTGTGTAAACCCTGGTGGGTTTTAACACACCTCAGTTGCACTAAAGAGGGAAATGCTGATCTTCACCGAGATTAATAAGGTATACAAAAGTATTGGCATTCAATGTTTAAACCAAATGAAAAGCAGCCTGGGAACCTGGTGTCCTCTTCAAGGAACCCAGTGTGTGCATGTGGGTGAGTGGGGACGATGACAGGACTTTCCCCACTGATTCTCAGCACAGTTTTGGTCATGTCATCTTTCCCATATGTCCTACAGTGTCACAACCTGCAGAGGAGACAAAATAGTGGTGGCTACTCCAGGCAGACTCCAGGCAGGTGAGAATTTAGTGTTTGTACACGGCTTTAATGAAAGGTTCAATGAGTCTCAGTGCTCCGATATCAGGTGATGGCATAAATATTGCTAGGTACTTAACTAAAAATGATGAGCTTGAGGATAAACTATTAGTCTGTCATGAGAGGGAGTCTTGTGGGGGAGCACATTCCTATTTTGAGTGTGGCCTTGGGAAAATTGCTTAACCTGTCCTCTGTGTCTTTATTGCCCAACTCTAAACCCGAGTTGATATGTTACTGCCTTGTTTGCAGGATTGCTCGAGCAAATTAATCAACCTCAGAGACACTCAGCTACTACAATGATATAAATAGAGCTGGGCAGGAAACTCTTCTCAGATCCTTCAACATTATTGCACATCAAGATAAAACAATCTTTCAAAGGTTGTTTGGTGGATTGGTAATGAAAACAAATATGTACATAGAGCAGACATAATTTTGGTGGTAAGCATTCACATTCACGTTTCTATTACTTCATTTCATAGACGGACTTGAACATGGGGCTGTACTTGCCTGGAAAACTGTTCAGAATTGAGGTGTCTGGTTTAAAAAAAAAAAAAAGCTGTTTGAGTTTAAAAAGACTTATTCTGCACATAGTAAGAACAGGAAGAACGTGATGCAAAAGTGCAAAATTTAAATACGGGCCAATCCTTAGAGAGAAAGCAAGGCATGAGGGGAGAGAAGAAAAAGGAAAGAGAATATAAAAAGGACTGCATATCTATCACCAAATGTGTCTTTTCCAAAGCATGTGGAAAAAAGCATCATGAAGAGTGCTGCACAGCAGGCTAGGTGTAGACTGAATACATAAACCTGTCCCCAAAACACTGACTAGTGCAATGGTGTGGGATAGTGAGGTGTGAAACAGGGCAAATTTAGAGAAAGGAGAGCTATGTCAGCAGCAGCAGCAAAACGTAGAGACTGACATAGCCTTGTTTAAGAGAAATTAGAGGCTGGGAGAGAGGGGAGGGAGAAAGTGTTGATGCACTATAAGATTATCACACATTTCTAAAGAGGTCTGAAAGAGTTGACTTCCTGCTGTGGGGTTCCTCTCACGTTGGTGTGAACAAGCATCGCACTATCACCTGCAAAGTCTTTAAGTGCAAGTGGTGACACTTCGGTATTCACAGCCTGCCTTAGAAAATCCAAGGGAAGCAAAAGAAAGATGAAAACCATGCAAGTCAAAAGGGTGCTGCTCCCGTTGTTGTTCTTGCTGCTTGGTTAACTGGGAATCCCTTTGAGCAACAGAGAGGCCACATCTCCCCAGATACGCTCTGCCCACATCCTAGGGCAGTGCAGGGCTGCCAATGTGGAAGCAGCTCCCCTCAAACACCTTTCATGGTAACAGTACAGTGAAATCACCCTGCTAGGCAGGACACAACTGCCAGTGGAAAATGATTACCCTGTGACAGAATCACTGAATCATCATAGAATGGTTAGAGTCAGAAGGGACCTTAAAGATCACCTAGTTCCAACCCCCCTGCCATGGGCAGGGACACCTCCCACTAGACCAGGCTACTCAAAGCCCCATCCAGCCTGGCCTTGAACACTTCCAGGGATGGGGCATCCACAGCTTGTGTGGGCAACCTGTTCCAGTGTCTCACCACCCTCATAGTGAAAAATTTTTTCCTAATATCTAATCTAAATCTACCCTCTTCCAGTTTGAAGCTGTTATGCCTCGTCCTATCACTACATGCCCTTGTAAGAAGTCCCTCTCTATCTTTCTTGTAGGCTGCTCTAGCTACTGGAAGGCTGCTATAAGGTCTCCCTGGAGCCTTCTCTTCTCCAGGCTGAACAACCCCAACTCTCTCAGCCTGTCCTCATAGGAGAGGTGCTCCAACCACCAGGCAGGACTGAAACCACTCGGGACTGTCTTGGACTGAACTGGGATTTTATGGGCATCTGAGACTGGGTCTGAGTTACCAAAGATAAGAATGGGTGCATCTAGAGTCACTCCAGCTTGGACCTTGGGGATGACTTGGGGATCCCTGGCCATGAGCTCCTGCTGGTCCCAGCCCACTTGCTTGAGGACTGAATGTGCTGTCAAGTACATGAAGACCTGAAGCTGAAGGAAGCCACTGTAGCTGTGACAGGAAGGAGCGGGAGCTTCACAGACAAGTATAATAGAAAGGAACAGGTCATGCACCAAAAACTGAGGGGAAAGGAAAATTATCCTGAGTTTTTGATACCAGGTGTAACAGTTGATCAACAGGGTCACTGGAGGACCATGCTGAACTCAAGAAAGATGTTAGGCATGTCCACGTGGTTTGCTACATGCGTTTTATACCTTGTAGACCATGTAGCGCCACCAAGCTCTCCCAAGAAGAGACTCGGGCTTCCAAGGGGCATTCTCCCATCTCCAGCATGAAGCAACAGATTGCCAGTGCAGCCTTGTTATTGTATGGTGTTACAAATGTGTAACGAGAATCTGGAATAAGCAGCGTGAACCAAAGTCCTTTATTTAGACAATACAATAGGAATAACAAAGCCTGTCTTATTTTCCAGGAAGTGATATGTGGGAGGGTTTCTTTTGGAGGTAGGGGGACTATGTTCTGAGTATGCTTTTCTAGTTTTAATACTTATTTCTGGTTTGGACAACCTCATTGATTTAATGTCCAATTCTATAGAAAGGACACAAATAAGGCTGAGAACTAACTTTGTGATCTGCAACCCTACAACATCCCACAGCCATTTTCAGCAAGGAAGAAGATGTTCATGCTGTTGATTCTTTGTAGTAGACAAGTCTTTGTCTATAAGCACCACCAAAAAAAAAAATCAAGCAAACTGAAATGCTTTATTTGTCACTATTATTAACCTGTCCCCAGCAAGTCAATCCATTTCTCTTTTGAAAAAGTGAGATAGCGTACCTGGCTGACACTTACTAGAGAGCCGTTTGAGCTTGCCTTCCCTGCATTTCAAGAAAAATGGAGGTTTTTTTTCTCCTTTTAATGAAAATTCACTTTTTTTGGTCCTTCTTTATTCATCTATTTTTGAGGCCTTCCACCTCTCTTAACTGTGGGAAAAGGCTTCACTTTGCCAGGGTACAGCACGCGTTGTAAAAGTAATTCAATTTTACACCATAGCAATGACATGATCAAGGGAACTTTGAGCAGGCTTTGTGACCAAGAGCATTTAACGAGTATGTGAAAAGCTTCCAAAGGGCCTTCATGAAAGAAAGAAAGGTTATAACAATAGGTGAGGTGGTTTGATAGTGGTAAATTAAGAGTCATAGGAGTGACTCTAATCAGGCTAGACTTTAAAGAAAGAGAAGCACCTTTATATCTCTCGGGTATAGGCCTGAGTGCATTAAGAACTGCTGGATTTGTGTTGGGAGGTACACAAATAAATCCCTGTGGCACTTAGCACTTGCTCCTCCTTGGGCTAAAGAATTCAGGCCTGCAAGGACAAAGACTTTCTAGGCAAAATAAGTAAAACTGCAGATTTGGACCAAGTACCTTGAAAAAATGCATTGAATCTTTGCTGGGTTTAATCAGTATCTAGACCTCTTTAGAGGCTGTTATCTTCCATTCTGTTCCAAGCGTGGAAACAGTCTTGTCCATGAAAGCAATAATGAACTATTCACACGTGTTACTAGTTCATAAGGTCTGTGCAGCCTGAGCCAGATTCTGTCCTGAGCCTCCACCCCAGTGAAGTACATCAGGTACCACATGTAAGAAAGCCATGTAGATGACAAATAATTACATATACTGTGTGTATTTATATGCACATTAGGGAGACTGGTTGTGGGCATATCATTAAAACTTAGGGTCGGTAAGGAACATGTATGGAGATGTATGCTTTAAAGGAGAATTCAGCTATCTAAAAAGATACATACACAGGCAGCCTATCAAGCCATTAGGGCTAGTTTCGTTGTTTCTCACACGTGGCTTAATCAACACCTTTTATATACGTGTTACTGTGAAAAACGGTCAGAGTTTATTTTGCACAGGATAAAAGTTATAGCTTCTCTTTTTTCTCGGTTAGAGAAAAATAAGCAACGAAAAAGTTGTGTCTGACTCGTTTTTGCAATCGACAGGGACACCTACAGGAAGACGAAATTAACACATTGGCATATTGGGTGTTTTCTGCTTTATTTGTTCACAGCTTGAGCCTATTACCTAATAGAGACACAAGAAAATGGCCCATCTGTTTGCAGTGGGCAAATGTGTGAGTACTACTCTCTGGGGCTGCATGGGAGAAGGGTTGCTTTTCAAGAACGTATTTACTTTACTCTCTGTTTTCTCAACGGTGTGTATAACTCAATACTAAAAGGCTAATTTGTTTGAGAAAACCAAACCTGACTTCTTCAGTTAATTGCTTACAGAAAAGCTGTAGGTACTGCATGGATTCTGTGTGCTTTGCTGAGTGCACTGGAGTGGCCGCCGCTACGCGACCGGCCAGGAGGCAGAAAAGGCATCTCGATGGCAGCAAACCGCTCATTGTTCCCAGCCCTGCTTGCTCTGGCGGGGCTGCAGCTCTCGGAAAAAATCAAGGATGTGTAAGGAGTGGGAAAGAGATGAAAGTCTGTCTGTCAAGGAACGGGGATGAGGCAGCTGGGAGGGAAGGAAAGGCTGCGCAGGGGCACGCGGGATTTGAGGTATGATTAATGCTTTGGCAACATGTTAACGAGAACAGGATCTGGCAACTGAGGGGAAATGCCTATGTGTTCGCTCGCAACCAGCCTCGAGGTGGAACAGGAGCCTACGCTCACATCCAAGCTTTTGCATGTACATGAGTGGAAACAGGCTGTAATTGAACAACGTGGAATTTGGAGAGCCGCATCCTGTGGGGCCTGTTCCACCGGTGGGAGCTGGGTCTGATTTGTAGCTCCTTTTCTCAGCTCCTTTTCTCTCAGAAAGAGACCTTTCTGCCCCTGGTAAACAGCAGCGCACTCTCAAAACAACGTCAGCAGTCGCTGCATCTTCTCCCCAGCTCCTTTGACACTCAGGCTTTTAAAACAATTTTTAAAACTCCTAGAGTCAAACCCGCTGATGACAGAGGTAGCTTTTACTTCTCTGTAGTCTGCAGGGACAGAACTGCTTGAAGGTATTAGCTATGCTAAGCCTCTTAAATAACTATTAAACACATAAAACTCTTAAATGCACGCAAATCCTGTGTAACAAATGGCAAACAATAAGGAAAAGCTGATCAAGCATTATACAGCAATTTAATCTATGCAATTTGCATCATTTTGTCTAACAGAAGGAGGCTATAGCAGAATTGCTTTCTGAAAAAAAGGCAGAAATGCTGTACAAAACAGGTAAACAATCAGGAATGAGGATTTTGCAAGTCCTCGGCAAATTCTTGGCTTACAGACAAAGGGAGTGTGATATAACTGCGAGGGATGTGATGTAGATGGACTGGAAGGGACAAAAGGCAAGTTGGGAGCATGAAAAAAAAAGTCAGTTTTGCAATCAAGTTGGGAAATTTAGAACAAAGGTTGAATATGTACCTCTAACTCTGTCCCTCTGTATCATTGCAGTAGACTTACGTCTTGGCATCCTCTAGCTAAGTTATGGTACTCATAACTACAACAGGCAAACTGCAGCTACCTGCAACGTTTGGAGAGATCGAAGGGCAGTGACTTCTCAACAGCCCATTTTACAGATGGCCATATGGCAAATGAGCCGCTGATACCAGGACTCAGGGACAGTCTGAGAAATAGCCTGTGCCTCTTCTGTGGCTCCTGCAGAAACCATTTTCTCTGGTTCACAGTCTGTAAGGTGGGTCCGTATTTCTAGAAATATGCCCAGCACATTGTGGACTCTGTAACACTAATCTAAGCACACATACTGAACATGCAGATATTTCAGGGACAGGAGCTGTACAACTTGGTCATAACTAGATATCTGGGGGCTTCTTGACACTGCAGAGCCACCTGCTTAGGTACAGCCCCTGCACCCTACGAATTTACACCAGGAACTCATTAACAACTTAGTGCTGGGCTGCAAAGCACCTTGTTTTTTTCAGGAATGTCCTCTATTTTGTTCCCAGCAATCTGGTGGCCATCAACACCTCGCTGATAAACTGGAAATCTTCACCTTCTTCCATCCTCACCTCTCAAATGACCCATGAAAGAGTCTCGGAGATCAAAGAAATCCTCTTCCATCCTTATCCTTCTGACAGAGAGACTGATGGGATTTAGCACCCATGTGGGAATATGAGCATTGGTAACTGGGGAGTGGTAGGGGTGGAAAATGACTTGGGGGNAGCCCAAAAGATGAATTACCTGGGGAGGAGGTGCATACTGAATTGTGGTCTCCATAGCAAGTGTGAGAAGACAGAAGAGAAATTACTTCCTCTGCCCCAAATAAAGATCAAGGAGTATTTGCATTCAAAGGGGTTGGGTTTTGCACATATCTCATCTCTTCAGTTGCTTTCTTTTAACTGGAAATCCTCACGCATTAATTGTTCTGCAAATTCTGCTCCTGCACATCGTATACCTGAAGGGCTTGCTTGTTTCTCCAGTGCTGACTGCATGTGTTCCTTGCCCTTGTATTTTGCTGGCCAAAGTCAAATAAAAAGCATAGAGGAATTAGATGAGAGAACTAGGGAATTCTATAGAGATTTTTAAAAGATCCTGCAATTCCAATACTTTAAGGTATAGGTCTATGTGCTAGAGATAACAAAAAAACTCTTCGGTAAGAGTTATGCATTATTTATCCTATTATTTTTTTTCAGTATTTTTTCAGCATTCAAATTTTAGGCTTTATCTTGAATTCACGTTAGCCAACTCAGCAACCTGGGGGCTTTTCACAGCACCTTAGGCAGACTAAAGTGGAGCTGATGAATAATCAGTGATGGAACAGCTGTTATCCAGAGATAACAGAGGACTTCAGGCTGCAGATGTGCATGGGGTCAAGGGAGACAATGTTGTGCATGAAAAAGTCATACAATGGAGTTCTGTGTATTTTCTTCAGATTTGAAGAACAAAGAAGCAATGACCTTTTGTCTGCTGCTGTCATTCCCTGCTTCACCATTAAGGTAGTTTTCTTTTTTTTTTTTTTCCTCCTAATGGGAGGTATTTTGAAATAGACCCCTGTCAATCACACACTGAAAAAGATGAGCCCATCCATGAGCAGAATCCTTTTTAAAAGTTTAAATACTCTGAATGTCAAAACATGTGGCAGTCAGGTTAACGTAGCACTTTGGATACCTGTGATTTGGATGTATTTGTTTCAAAGGTTAATTTTTAGTCACTGAGTATGCCAAGTTTCAAAGGACAAATGAAAAATAGAAGAAAAGACGACTATAGTCTTGGGTTCAGTAAAGATCTTTCCAGCCTCCGACAGTGGCCAATAGCGCTGTGTAAGAATAGGGCTAGCAGAGAGAGGCAATTCTTTTTGTCCATCCGCCTGGTATCTGGCAGTCTGTGACTTAAGGACTTTTTGAGTTGAGGTTGTATCCATGTCTTTGTGTTGAATTGCATTTATGGACTATTCTTATCTAGAATTGTCTTTTCTTTTTCTGTTGTTGTTGTTAATCTATCCAAAGTTTCATAACTGATACTTTATAGGAAGAGGTGCTTCCTCTGTGTTTTGACCTTGCTGTGATACCATTTCAGGTGAAGCCTGTTAATATTTGTATTGTGAGAAATGGTGAATAACTGTTCCCTTGTCATGTCTCCATATCTGTCTCAATGTTACATGTCACTGCTGTCCCTCAATTAGAGTCTTTGTCTGCTTAATCTCTCCTTCCTCAAAAATCATCTTATGCTTTTAAGAGCCTTTGAGCACTACTCCACCTAACTTCCAGCGCGGCCGGGGGAGCAAGCGTGGAGCAAGTGCTGTGCTGCCCCGTCGTCCTCCAGCACGTGCTGAGCTTGCCGTGGCCGTGGGCATCTGGAGGGGAGCGGGCAGCTTCTCCCAGCCCCTGCTCCAGAAGTGCCCAAACCTCTGAAATACTGCCATGCCAGGGGAGGGTGGGCCGGGACAAACTTTGTATAATGGCGTGCCATGGGGCCAGCTTGCCAGAGAAGTCAGCCTGCCTCGCCTGAGGCTGAGCATAAACCTCTCTCTTCCTCCTGGCAGGAGCCCAGCTGTGAGAGGACAGGAGCCCCGGAGCAGAGCTCTGTGCCAGCCCTGTGCCCAGGAGCAGGACGTGCTGCCGCCTGCAACCGCCCCAGCCCAAACATCTCCCCCAGAGCTGGCTGCAGCCAGCGTTGCGTGTTTGTCCCTCTCCCTCATGCCCACCACCCTGCTATGGGGTCATTCTTTATTCCTCGCCCGACAGCATTAATGAACTGCTTATGTTCTAACTGTTGGGATTTTTTTTTAAGGAAGGTGAGTGCTCACAGATGATCTCCCTAGCTAGGCAGGGGTGCACTCATCCCCTGTGGACCATCCCTCGTATTCGACAGAGAGAGAGTTGTGTTGGGTTTAGTTGAGAAATGTGAGCGAGAGCACACAGCAGTTGCGTTCCCCAGCCCAGCTTGTTACTTTTTATGGTTCCCATCCCCGACAGAGGACAATGGCTTCTGTTGCTCTTACAGTCCATGGGAAGCTGGTGTTTGACAGTACACTCCCAGCACTTCTGTTTTGTTTTTCTGTTTGGGTTTTTATTTTACTGTTGAGGTTAGGATTTTAGCTCTTTTTTTGTTGTTGTTGGGTTTTTTTTTAATTGCTTTCTCCCCTCCTCCACGCTCCATTCTTTCGGCATAGGGCTGTCACTCACCAGCTGTTCACAATTCCTTCACCCCCTCTGTTTTTCAGTACCACATTACTACAACACACACTCAAAGGACATTTTCCTCCTTGCAGGAGGCTTCCCGTGCTCACTGAATACATTTAATAAAAATACTTTTCTCTCTCTTTCCTACCTTCGAGGAAAGTTATTATATCTGTATTCCTCACATCATTCAGATTGGCCGATCTGTCATCCTCGAATTACCTGAGTTTGATTTCTTGACCTTTTTCAGATTTGATACTCCTCTCGCCTTGACAGAGCAAGCTCATCCACAAAGTGAGTGCTCAATAATTACTTTTCAACAGAAAGTTCACTCATCAACTCATAAATCTGGTCTGTTCTCCTCCACCCTTTCTATTTTGTTTTGTGTAATTGGATTTTTTTTCTAGGCTGAAACTTAACCAAAAATCTGCACATTGCCACGTATCAGCACATGGTACCCAAAAGCGGCAAACTGGTATGACATTGGGAAACAATCGGTTACAGCAGAGTCATCTGCTGAAGGGAGGGAGAATAGCTATCGCTTGGTGAGGTGCAGAGCATGGCAACTCCCACCGTTGCTAATGGGAGAAGAGGCTGCTGAGCTCCTCTCAGGAATGTACTGTTTTAATTTCTAATTGAGTTACTCGTTCACTTGTTAAAGAACTCATCTCTTAGGACAAGTGACTCTCAAAGACAATAATAGTGGCTGCATGCAGCCACGAGGGAATTCATTGCAGCCACAAGACAAAAACTTGCTCTGATTGTTCAGTTCTGTTTTGACTTAAACTGTCAAAACTGTGTCCACCATTAATTTACTGTGATGGCACGTGTCACAGCTGCTTGTCTGAGAGTCGCTGGTTAGTCCTGCCTCTCTCTTAGGCACTTGGAGCAGGAGTTCCCAAGCTGAAGTCTAATGGACCATGTAAAGTAGTCTGCAAAGTCATACTAACGTTGCACATTGGCACCATCTCTCTAATGTTTCAGTTAAAAGCGCTTTGAGAAGGATTGCGACAGGCCACAGGAAACACCAGGGTGCTCCGCAGCTCCAGAGGAAACGGGGACCATCAAAGTGACAGGTCAGGTTTGCTCTCAGAGCACATCTCTGCCAGTCTCCACTCCCAGGTGACCAGTGCCTTCTGCTGGTCAGGCTCCCTGTCCCTGGCTTGTGTCTTCCAGATCCATCCTTTGCCTGTGGAACAATCTCACAGGCATCAAAGCAACCCCAAAATCTGTTTCTCTAAGGAACCAGCCATGTCAGACTTTGTGCGCAAAGAAGACCCCTCCAAAGACTACTAATCCAAGAGCCTCTCGTAGCCAGATTGACTCAAAACCAGTTCCCTCAAAAAAGATCCTACTGATGAGATGGCTTCTCTTTCATTGCTGGTAGACAAGGACAAAATTAAACACATCAAACATGCTTAGTTTCCAAAGGTAAAGTTGAAAAACATTGCACAAAAGATATACATATATGCATTACTTTTACTACTTGAACTACCTTCCTTTCTTGTCTTTTCCTTTGGTCCTTATCCAGCTTCTGGAGGAGCCATTGTGCAGGGAGAATCAAGAGCAGGTTTCTGCGGTAGGAAGTAAAGGACATCTTTCCTGCTTTATTGCACAATGTACTATACTGTTCCCTTACCATAAAACTTTTTATGAGGATACTGTTCCTCGTACGAAACGGTTTTCTCTCCTGTAAACCATCAGCTTTGTATTATTTTTTAATTATTTATCAACATGCCATCCAACCCCTTATTTTAACACCCTCCCCCTAAAGCCCAGCTTTATAGAAGTATTTGCTTGTATGGCTTAGGATAGCACTTGCATGTGGTTCAAGGCTTGCAAAAAATAACCAAAAAGAGCAAAAGAAACTCAAGTGCTTTGGCTTTAAGGAAAAACATTGACTATGGACAAATATTAGTAATATCCTAACCGTGAGATAAGAAGGTATTGATTCGCAATTGAGGATCTATATGAGAACAGCTTGCAAAAGGTAAATCGGGGACCCCTGAAATTCCTGAGACATGACCAAGCGGTTGGTTAGAAATACTTCTTACAAAACACTGCAGCCCAGGCAGGGTGGAGGCATCCAGGAAAGGCTGCAGGTGAGTTGAGTAAATGATGACCAAGGAAAGTCAACAACAACCCAGGTAGGTCAAAAGCAGCAGCAGGAAGCAGACTCTGCTCCAGGGTTTGGGTCTCTTCCCAGGGGAAAGCTGCGCTAGACTCCCTGTAGCCCTGCAGAAGAGGTGACAACTGAGGACCAGTGAAGCTTGGGTAAGGAGATGCCAAAGGCTGGCATATGAGTTTCTTTGTTTTAGGAAGAGAGTCTGAGCTTTCTGGCCTCATGAGCCCTTTCGGAATTTGGAGAGACAGTCTGGGTATGTGAGCGTGACCCGTGTAGGACACGTGCCGGCGGCTGGATATGCTCTCCATGCACAGACCTGCTGTGTAGCATGCAGGCTATATCCGTTGCTGCTTGAACCTCTGTTTTTCTTCTCCACAAACGCTGGGGAGTTTCCAGGGGCACGTGTGGCAAAGGTACCTGTGTCTGCAGCATCTGCAGTGGCTGATGGAGGACAGTAAGTCCTGCCTACAAGCTATGAAATGCTCACAGTCTGCATGAGCAGAACTCCTGGGAAAAAGAGGTGTTGTGTCTATGGCAGATGCCCTCATTTGCCGGTTGTGGAGGAACATGCTACTGGCACCAGGCTGCTGTGCCTCTCCTGGGCTGCTGACAGAGCCCCTCGGCTGCTGCCTCTCATTCCTCTCAGGTGGGTGCTACATGTGAGAATAATACACAGGTGGCATACGTCCCTCCAAGCCTTCTTACTGCTCCCTGATGTGTAGAGGCTGTGTTCAAGAGGTCCAGGAAGCTGCCTATGGCCAGCTGGGACTGAGACCCAGTCCCCAGACCTGTCCCAGGGATGGCGAAGGTAGTGCTTCCTTCTCCTTCACTCTCTTAAGCAAAACAAAAAACAGGGCTTACTCATTTTAAGGGTCCTTCTGGAGCTCTCACTGGGCAGCCAACTCAGTTGTGTCTGGTGCTGCAAATTATGGAAAGGAAAGTTGTAAGCTTCTAAGATAAGGCAGCGGTTAAGCACGTGTTTTGTTTTGGGGGGGGTTTTTTTCAGTCATTACTTTGGGATTTTTTTTAACACAGGTGCCTGTTTTCTCTAAGTCAAACCCTCTTCTAATTCACATTCCTCCCCCACCCCAAACACAATGTAGTAAAATGAAGCTGGCTCAAAATACCTGTGTAATACTCTCTATAATGCCATTAAGACCCCATGTCTTCTATGGTAAATCACTTTCAAGGCTGGGACATAACTCTCTTGCGGGATGCTGTGGGCTAGTATTTGACGGGTGGGTGCATCCATGGGCACAGGGTGCGAGTCTTCAAGTCAGTATGTTCACCTTTATCCAGAACAGCTCCTGCTATCAGCAATGAAGGCAACTTACAGTGAAACTGTTGAAGAAAACCCCAAAACTACAGGTTGTTTTTTTCCCCTAACAAAACTTAAGTTTGAAAATGCACCAAGTCAACAGCAGTGTAAGGGCTGTTGCCCCTAGAGCAGCAGCACATGAATGCAATACAGGGAGTTCTGAACTGTGAAATGGTTTGGAGGACAAAAGTCTTCTCTTTCAGAAAGGATGAAGATTGCTGACTTTTTAAGCCCAAATCTGATCTTACTTAATCAGTTTCATCACGAATTCACTTTTTTTGCACCTATTTCTAGCGTGTGTATGGCATGCTGATTAGTAGAGACAGCTGTGCTGGAGAAACCGAGCTGCAAAGTAACCGTGTCCGCTAACAGCGAGCACAAGGGTGAGGCACGGCAGCTTGTTTCTGAGCTTATCCCAAACCTTTCACTCCCCTAGAAGTGCTGGGGGCTCGCGGGCAAAGCTGGGCTCCCCCCAAGCGAGGAGGGCATCGGGGAGCGGGGCCCACTCTGTTGACTCCCTGGAGCTTGTCTGCGGGAGTGAAAGGTCTGGGGCCACCCTGCCCTTCCAGGCCAGCCAGGGAGCCAGGGCACAGCCTCAGTGCTTGTGAATCCACAGCTGGGTGCCCATATTTCGTGCTTCTGTGGCACATCTGATATAACCAGATTTGTTTTTCAAGTTCTGCTATGGAGATTTGTCATCAACTTCGTCGTCGCGCCGTCCTCCTCCCCTCCCTGCCCTCCACCCCCTTATCGGTGCCCCATCCACCTTCCCCCTGCTCGACCACACTCAACAAGACACTCTGAATTTTCCATATCTACTTTTTTTTTTTCTTTCCCCCCCTCTTTTGTCTTCTGGTAACAGCGTTTGGCATTTCCCGGACAGCCCGTACTCCATAAGGCCTCGGTGTCTGAATACGGGGACGGCTTGAACGTTGCCTGCTGAGACTGAAGAAGAACTTGAGTGAAAATAATCCTCTCTTTTGTTCCGCTTGGGTTGCTTTTTGTTTGCCTGACAGATGTTCGGCCCCTGTGCGTGTGCAGGGAGCGGCTCCTCCGCCGGGCCCTCTGATCCGCCAGCTTATTGATTTCTGCCTATCTGTGCGCCTTGTCTCCAGCCCTTACAGATGCGAGGAGGGCTGCAGCCCGGGCGGCAGCCCCTCTCCTTTGCACACAAATAGGGCCATCCTCTATTGTGAGGGGGCTGGCGGCGGAGGAGAGCCGGCCTCGCTCCCTCTTGAGCCCTTGTGACAAATTTTTTTTTGAGGGGGGAGCAGAGGGGAGATGGGTGTCCTGCACCGAACCGCGATGTCGCCACGTCAGAACTATCACGCGGGTTGCCCCAGTAAAGGGGAAGGAGGAAGCTGCGGGCAGAAAGGCCCCGGAGCCTTGCGCTGTGCCTGCGTGGTATCTCGAGTTCATATTTCAGTCCCTTGACTGATGGATGTAGGGATCAAAGCTGTCGCCAGGGAAAGCCCTGCAAACCGCAGTACTTGCTATTGCCGTGCTCCTCCTCCATGGCATTGCGGCCCGCTGCTCCGAGTTTCCCTGGCTGGCCTAGCCACGCAGGCACTACGTCCGAGGAGACTTTCATTTTGCAGTTAACGGCCTCGTAAGCCACTTGTGATGCTTTCCTTTCTTCTTGCTTTTTTAGTTTTGGCTTGATTTTCTGCCCCCTGCACATGGGTGGAGGCAATTGCAAGCACAAAACCAGTCTGGGTGGAGAATGGACTGCGAGCAGCCCTGAGGAAAAGGAGGGTGTTGGTTGATGAGAAGCCCAAAATGACTGAGCAGTGGACACTCACAGCCCAGAAAGCCAACCATATCCTGGGCTGCATCAAAAGAAGTGTGGCCAGCAGGTCAAGGGAGGTGATTCTGCCCCTCTGCTCCGCTGTGGTGAGACCCCACCCAGAGTACTGTGTCCAGTGGTACCCAGTGGTGGCCAGTCCTCAGCACAGGAAGGACATGGACCTGTTGTAGCAGGTCCAGAGGAAGGCCATGAAGATCAGAGGGCTGGAGCACCTCTCCTGTGAAGACAGGCTGAGAGAGTTGGGGTTGTTCAGCCTGGAGAAGAGGAGGCTCCAGGGAGACCTTATTGCAGCCTTCCAGTACCTAACAGGGGTCTATAGGAAAGATGGGGCGGGACACTTTATCAGGGAGTTGAGTGACAAGGGGTAACGGTTTTAAACTGAAAGAGGGGAGATTTAGATGAGCTATTAGGAAGAAATTCTTTACTGTGAGGGTGGTGAGACACTGGAACAGGTTGCCCAGAGAAGCTGTGGATGCCCCATCCCTGGAAGTGTTCAAGGCCAGGCTGGATGGGGCTTTGAGCAGCCTGGTCCAGTGGGAGGTGTCCCTGCCCATGGCAGGGGGGTTGTGACTAGATGATCTTTAAAGTCCCTTCCACCTCTAACCATTCTATGATGATTCTAGGATAGCGGCGCACAGACTGTCAGCAGAAAGGTGTCAGGTGCTCAGTGAGGGAAGGAAGCTGCAGACATGCATCCACATTTCAGCATAGAGTTGCAACTTTGGCTTTTTTTTGGTCCCCTGACATATGTCTGCAGAGGTCTGACCCGCCACTGGCTCCAGTGCTCTGGATGGAGCGTGGAAAATGAGGTGTTTGTTTGACTGCGGCCAGCTGTCTCCCCTCCATCAGCCCATCCACCTGGAAAGCAGTCGCTGTGCACGCTGCCCGCCACGTCCCTGTGACGGTGGCTCTTCAGCGGCGTCTGTAACGCATGTGTGGAGCGGACAGTCTCTCAAGGTGCATCCCTTTCTCTGGGGCCGGGATAAGGGCAGCTCTGGGGTGCGTATCTCCTGGCCTGCCAGCCCCTTAGACGCCTTGCAGTGTCTGCAGACCAGCTTCTCTGCTCTGTGTCGCGTTGCCCTGCCTTATCTCCACGCTCCCTAAAGCATATCACGTATCACTGTGCATGTCAGAGCCTCCAGAGCTCCGACTGCGCGGTGGCTAGGAGAGGGACGACCTTTGATTTCACTGATGCTATTAGGCACCGGGTTGTCATTCAATACCACAGTAGTTGGGCACCAGCTTATTGAAAACTTAGCTAGCTATGTGTTAATGACCTGTTGTTTGACAGGATATTTTACCCGGCAGAAACAAATACGGACATGTTGGTAGTGCTGTAGAGTTCATCTGTTCTCCTCCTGAATTGTTGCACTTCGCTTACAAGGGTTGGGGTAGCTTGGTTTGGACTTGTTAAGGCAAAACTCCCACTGACATGTAGCAGTCAGTTGGATCTTCCCGAGCGGCTGCCAGAGTTGGCAGCACTACTTCGCATGGTGTCAAGAGATTTATACTAACATGAAAGCAGGCAGGGAGGGAAACTGTGTTTGCAGCCTGTGGTGGCCTGCGTTGCAGCTCCAGCTGCGTTACGGTTACTGGATCTGAGACTGAAACCACAGTATGGTGTCTCCCAGTCCTCAGTGGATGCTTCCCATCGATAGCTTTCTGGGACGGGGCTCAGCCAGAGCTGATGGCAAAGGAGGTGTCTGTGTAATACTTCTTTGAATAGCGTCTAGCAGTAGGCTGGGAGGGGAGACTTGGACAGCATCTGTAGGGCAGAGCTGATGTCCCACGCAGCCGCTGCCTGCATCTCTTTCAGTGTACTGTGGTAGCACCATAAGGGTCGCCTTCACTCTCATAGGTAAGACAAATAACTGCTCCTCTCAGCATCAGCTCAGGTCTTGAGATTTCCTTCTCTGATGCATTCATCACGCAGTTCAAGCAGGGTGTGCATATGGGTCTTTAATTTAGGGAAAATAACACTGACAAGCCACAGCAGTATCAGTAGACAGCAACTTTCATTACCCTCTTTCTTAGACTTGGATCTTCCTTGACACGTATGTAAAAATGAGGAAAAGGAGGTCATTTGGAAAGGAGAAGAACTTTGTAAAATGCTCTCTGGTTTGACAAGTGGGGCCTTGCTGAGGCTGCTGGACTTTGTACTTAGCCTCTCTTTTGGTCAACAGAAGAGGGCTGTAACTGCTGAGAATCGCTCAATGCAAAGGGAATTTTGTCCTGGGAGTGTCACCCAAGCACTCTGTTAGCTGCCTTGTGGCTCGGTGACATTTAAGATGTTGGACTCAACCTGCTAAAAACAAGTGGTTTGGGGCTAGGCATTCACAGAGCTTGCCTGTAGCAGGTTATGGGGATGCCCAGCCTCCCAGTTCAAGCCAGGCAGGACCGTGGGTGATACATGAATGATTCCTGACTGGAGGATGAGGGGGAGAAAAAATTCCCAAATCCATATCTATTGATCCTCTGAAGTCAGGAGGTGGGGGTGATTGATAGAAACTTCCTCTGGCTTTTGGGTAGAAAATGCCTCGTGGGTGTGGGAGGATCAGTGAATACAGCCCTGTGCATCAGACGGTACCTGCAGGACAACGTAACGCACTGCCTGGCACAAGTGATTTGGTACGTGCTTGTTTATGCAAAGGCCATGTTATAACCCTTGTAGGCAGCATTAAACCAAAACAGTGGGAGTTATGTGAAGCAGTTATATTCCATAAGTGGTACCTGAAACTCAAGCTGTGCCCAAGCCAACTGTTAGAAAGGGAAAATCAGTATTCGGATTAATTCCTTTGACTTGTCTTGTTTCTGCCTTTACTCTCACAGCCCTTCCCCTTGCTCGGCACAGCCTGTGGGTGATGTTGTTGTTTGCAGGGCTGTGCGCGAGCTATTCTGTGACTTTTCTTTTAAAGCAGTTCTTTGAAATTCTGCTGCTTCTGTAATGGGGCTTGAGTGCGGTTGCGTCACTGTTGTGATGGTCTGTCAAGCCACCTAATTGGGTTGTCTCATTAAAACTTGCAATCAGCGCTTGCAAGGCAGCAATCCTGTAGTCCAACGCTGTAGCTCGAGCCACACCGGCTGACCAAGCGCCTGCACATGGGTTGGGAAGGGGATGCAGAGGTCGAGGGGAACCTGCGTCTCTGTGACCTCACCCCACATCTTCTAAGATGACGCTTCAATGTGTTAGACCACCTCTGACTTCACCTTCTCTGCAATGAGACTAACTGCAGCAATTTGGTTAAAATCACCAAATAGGTGGCTTTTAGTCTCTAGTTCAGAGTCAAGACTGCTTCTGGATCTCAAACTGGACACTCAAGGACCATCCACTAGTCTCTGCTGGACAGTTTGGCCTTGATGTTTCTTTTTAGTGGGAGTGTGAGGAGGTGCAAGAAGAGAGCAGATTTGTGTAGTCTCTAATAGAAACAAAATTCTTGGAGTAGCTCCAGAATGCATTTTGGCTTTGAATGGAAACAGTTTATGAAAAAACCCTCTACCTGTGCAGGTCAAAATATTTGTTAAACCACTGTAACTACAAGTCTTTTTTTTTTTTTAAATCTGAGCCAACTAGGCAAAAGGACCTCACTTATTTCAGGAGCCTGATTCACTGCTCTTTTTTTATTTTAACAGCATCATAGTTGAATTTAACTGGAAGCATGAACTGGGGCTCGAGCTCCAGATCTGGGCACAGAGTGAAAATGAGGGATGAAGGCAGCTCTCCTGCCAACACCAGGCTTAAATTAAACGTGGGGTTTAAACTAAACTGCCAGAAACCACTCTTAAATGTTTGTGCAGGAGTTTTATGAGTTAAATTAGGCATGTGAACACCTGCATACAGATGCTGCTTTGGCCATTAACTCCCCAGATGCTTGGGAGAAGGGCATCTTGGCTGTTTGGTGCTTCACTGAATTTGATGGAGAGTACCCCTTTGATAGAGAAGCATCTTACCAGAGGTGAAGGGCACGGCAGACCCTGTCTTTAAAGGCTGTAGAGCCAAACAAAATACACTTGATGGTTTAGATGTAATAGCCTGCACCGAGTCAAGACCCTGCCTGTTCGAGGCTGATAGCTCTGTACTGAGGGCTTGAAGAAATGAGGGGGAATCGCGTTCCTGAGGAAATGCTTTTGGCTGGCACCAAGTGCGTGCTCTGGCTGAAACAGGACAGCTGGCCAGGAGACACTGCCCACCCAGGTGACATCCTTAGAGAGTTAAGGAGTGTTGATAAGCTTTGTATGCGTCAGTCTGAGCATCTCAGCCCAGGCTGAGCCACGCATCACACTGGTCCTACCATGAGCTTGTGTGAATTCAGCATCACTTAACGTGCAACAGGCTGTGGACAGCAAAGTTTTCCTTTGCCTGCCTCGCACGGCGATCCCCATGTTGGTGTCATATGAGAAAAATCCAAGTGTCACCACTGAAATCTTCTTGTTTGGTTGTGTTTATTAAAGAGCAGTTTAATGTAAGTACCAGCTGAAACCACTTGGCATCACCCTTTAAAATGTTTTACTTCAAATTTTGTGGGTTAGCTCAGGGTGAGCATTTCTCTTGGCTTTCGTGAAAAGCCACAAACCCCCAGACTTCGTGGCTTATTTTAAATCAGAAAATGAAAACACACTGCATGGCTCTTCCAAAGACAAATTATCTTTCATTTTTAAAAATCCCATCTAATTGTCATTAATCAAGCCATCCCCTGCGCTAATAAGATGGAGGCGGGGAACGGAATGCCATTCCGGCTCAGGCAGCTGTTGCGCGTGTCAACCAGTTTCAAAACGCTTGGCAGAAGTTGTAAATGCAGTTCTAATGAGATCGACTTGTCTGCAACTAGCAAACAAATACCAGCCGCACCAAAATGTTTGTTTGCCATGGGACTTAATGGAGATTGCGTTAACTGTTCTGCATTCAAGGGTACATGTCAAGAAAAGTTCAGATCAAGCGCAAGGCAGTGACACTGGAATGCAGCTTTCTCCAAAACAGTCACTTATATAAAACCTGAGAAAAAGCCTCCGCCTGCCTCCCCCCCAGGCCTCTTAACTTTCTGCTCTCTCTGTGCATGAGGTTCTTTGCAAAGGCTGCATAAGCAAGCTACAGTCAGAAATATGCTTTCTATGAGTGTTTGAGGATGGGCTCCCGGTAGGGGACAGACTCCCGAAGCACCTACAGCATCTCTCACCTCCCAGGTACAGCTCCATCAGCAGCCCAGGCTGGTTGTGGAGAATAGTCCCCCAGCTGAGCCACCCAAGGTCTCCAGTATGAAAGCATAGCGTTGAGAGACCAATAAACAGCTCGATCACCTACCAGACCCGACTGCCAAGCTGATTACAGCCGGTTTTCACATCGCCTGGTTAAACAGAGCATTGGTCCAGTGGGGTTGTAACCCTGCTCAGCTAAGTCACCTTCGTGGGCCAGGCACTGCAGGTGGGCACCTAGGTACATCAGCGTATCGGTGACTTCTCGTAGAACCACCAAGGAGATCGCCAAACTTGCGTGGCTGGAGAAAGCTAAGCAAAGGAAATATCTAAATTTCAGAGAAGTCAGCTCCCGGGTAAGCCAAAAGCGCTCTACACCAACCATGAAGTATCTTTAACACTGCAATACAACTTGCAATCTTCCGCATCTTGTTCCTCTTCCTCTGCAAAAATAGGAATCCTGTTTTTTAACTTTCCTTCTATGGTTCTTTGATCTAAAGTGCAGAGGACTGGTTGAATTTTTGGTACCGTGACTACTCTCTTGCCTGTACCCCTTTAACATGTGTCTTGTGCCAAAGAATATTAATTATTGTAGGCTACAGTGAAGTCCATCCCTACCCCGACTGGAGCCTCTGAAATGAACAGTGAAGTTGAACTTTGCCAGCAACTGTTAGGAAAAGGGCCAAGAACAGCCTAACGGGAAAGATACTGAGGATTTTTTGTTTGCTTTTCTGCTAAGCCATGTTTTTTGTAATTATGAATACTTTGTTGAAATTGCTTAGAGAAGGAAGTGCACATAAAATGGTCCATACAATTAAACTAACTACATACTAGAGTTGAAAGAATATAAGGCTGGTCTCACTCTGTTGCACTCACACAGACAAAACCCCTTCTCAAAAGGAATTTGGCTTGAGAAGGCAGATCTGGAGACAAATCTTAGTTAGCTCCAGGCCCATGTGCCATATTGTCTGGTTTATGACTGCCCCAAATGGCCTAAAAGCAAAGGACATTCACACTAAACAAAAGCAATGGCTGAAAGAAATAGAAGGAGGGATTGGAAAGCTGTCACTTCCAAATCCCTTCTACTCCAAAGTTGGTTCCTGACTCTGGATCAGCAACCCTGAACAAGACAGCAATTCCTTTATGTACCTAAACCATCTTCTACTAGACCGGGGAGAAACAGGACTATTTCATTTTGCTCGGATTCACATGAATGCTGCTTTTAATCATTCCCCGCTTGCTCCTGCCACTTCTCCCCAAGCTTAAGTTTGTAAAATCCTGAATCGCTCAATTGACATCAATTGCCCGGGCCGCTTTCTCTTGCTTTGCAGGATAGGCGATTCTGGGGTATCAAAAAAAAGTTTTTCAAGTGTGAGAAATTACAACTTTGTGCCCTAAGTAAATAAATAATGTAAAGGAGTAAGCTGCAGTAGGACCACTTCAAACTGCTGTATTTCAAATAGTGTTTTATAATTTTCATTTAAATGGTTTTCTCTAGGAAATGGCAATAAAACAGAAGCAGCCCGCTCCTGACTCCCAGCACACTGAGGCATATGTAGTGTTACAGGCACATCTCACTGTAAAAGGAAAAATACCATCCCAGAGTGAGAAAGCTTAGTATTTGATGGATAAAACAACATTTTATGATTCAGCTTTAAGAAAGTCTTGGTTTGAGTTAAAGGAAAATTAAACTTGTCTTTGACCGATGTAGTGAATGATACAGTGAACTAAACTTTTAGAAGCACATGTGCAATACATATATGTCCTGTCAAGCACTTTCACTTTCCATAGTTACAAGCCGCCTCCTCCGTACACAAAATGGATTTGACACATAAACAATACTGCTGAAAACATGTCCAAAAATAAAGCAAGGCCTACGGTATTACAAACCTAGTTTTTAAGGCCGATTCTGACCTTGTACAGTCCCTTATGTAAGCGACAATACGCTGCCATTTGGCTGAGATCAAAACAAAGCCTCCCATCTCCTCAATAAACAGTGCCACAAAGCACATTATAGTGGAAAACTGGTAAAGTATGCATGACTATTTTTACTCACACCGTGTGTAATTGCGTTGAAGCCAGGGACAGCAACTAACTATTGCCATCTTAAGGTGGCCCTGGGCACTGCTGCAGATGAACTCGAGCTAGCTGTTGCTGCTACTGTGCGCTACTCTGTCGCTTGCAAGTTCTTGAACGAGGTGGTTAGAAGTGCTCGCTCCAAGGTTAGTCAAATCCTGCAGTACAGCTCTATTTTGAAATACGCATGTAATTCGTTTAATATTAAGAAAAAAAATACTTCAAGATTAACATTTTCCCTCTCCCTCCTTTCTCCTACATAAAACTGTATTAAAGATATGTAATCCCTGGCTGAGTAGATCTGCCAAACCCAGACCTCTGCTTCTAGCAGCTATAAATGGTATTGTTGTATTTGTTTTGCCTAGCTGTACCTCTACAGCCTACCTGCCAAGACACTTCTGTAACCAGATAGTGCTCAAAGCGCTTCATAAACTATTAATTTACATTGTAGACGCGGTGCGAGATACTACTGACCTGATTTATACATAGGAAGTACAGACACGGAACTAAGGAGAGCTGCAGACAGTCAGGGCATTCCTGCCTTCCCGACCTAGGTGATGATGGTCTTCGCAAACGAAGCTAAATAACTTGGTGGATTAAAAAAAACCAAACGCTCTCGGTGCCTTTTATCTGCAAGATATATCCGACATCAGTAATTTTCGAATGTGTTTCAATACTAACAAGCAAGCAACTTCTAGCTGAGCAGCCCGTGAACATTTTTCTACTCACGCATCAAGCTTAAAGTACTTTAATTGAATTTTACAGAAGTAACAGAGCATGTATTTAATTTGGTATTGCCGATTTGTACTTTAAATCGACACAAGCTTTCTGTTCTTGGAATTATTGCACTGTGTTCAGTTTGCTCAGTACAGAGCAGCATACAGCTACACAGTCATTCATACAACTAACCTTGTCCATTTAAGATGACTTTTGCAAATAACGGTAAACATCCCGGGAAGTTACCTAACGTGCCTCGAAGTTCCGACTTGCGTGACCAAGTCACATCATCCCCAGCGTTAGTCAGACTGGGACATTGTGCTCCTCGCTGCCTAGGGCCCGAGGGATGGGGTGTTCCCTCCTGACGCTGCCCAACAGTGGCACCCAGCGGTCAACCGTCTCCATGAACACTTCGGGAAACGGCTGCTGTTAAGTTCCCACCGGAACTTGGGAATCCCACTGTATTTCCTAAACAGAGCTAGAGCCAGTTTAAATGCGCTAGCTGTTCGACTATTGAGGTTCAAAAAGTTTCCCATTATTTAGACCGTCTAGAAAGCCCGAGACTACCAGCGCTGGTGAAGACTAGCCAGAGGCCAGGAAAAATGCACAGCACCTGAAATGCTGCACAGAAAGCAGGCAGTCACCCCACCACAGGAGACAAGGTTAAAAGTTTGACAACACATCGGAACAAATTGTTCTTATAAAAAAACCAGGTATGTCACCTCAAGCAACAGGGTTTTTTGTATCATATATACCATTCAGGTGCTGGAGCATGTCCAAAGAAGAACAACGAAGCTGATGAGGCATCTAGAGGACAAGTCTTGAGGAGCAGCTGAAGGAGCTGGGGTTGTTCAGCCCGGAGAAAAGGAGGCTGAGGGGAGACCTTACCGCTCTCTACAACTACCTGAACGGAGGTTGTAGCGAGGTGGGGGTCGGTCTCTTTGCAAATAACAAGCAATAGGACAAGAGGAAACAGCCCCAAGTGGCAGCAGGGGAGGGCTGTCAAGCATTGGAAGAGGCTGCCCAGGGAAGCAGTTGTGTCACCATCCCTGGAGGTACTTAAGCAACCTGCAGATGTGGTGCTGAGGGACATGGTTTAGTGATGGACTTAGCAGTACTAGGTTAACGGCTGGACTCGATGATCTTAAAGGTCTTTTCCAACGTAAGTGTTTCTATGATTCTACACGTCCCTGTCTAAATAGCTACAGACTGTGAAAGGATTCCTGGACAAGAGAAGATTATTTTGCCCTTGATGATGCAGCTCTGTTTTCTGGAGGTCCTAGTCAATTTCCAGGAGCACAACAGAACACATCAGACAAACAACCTACACTTGATGCAGTTTCCCAACAATCAAATGCAGCTGTAGGGCTAACAAACCCCCCAAGACATTAACAAGCATCCAGAAATCTCCATACTAAGTTATTTTCCATCAGTAGCCAGGAAAGAGATCCTTCGGGTTTTGGACGTTAACCAAATAGAAACAGGCAGAGGTGAGCCCAAATGCAGAGTCCAGAACTAAACTCTGGAAGATGTCATTTAACATTCTTCCCTCTTACACTGAGAAATTGGTTTCAGATGACTCATATTTATACAGTCTCTCTGTAAACAAGTACAGGGAGGTCAAGTGCCAAGACAGCATGTCAGAAAGCTAAAGGAGAAGATAGGAAAAGCAAGCTACGAAGTGCGGAGAAGGCAGCACAAACCCAACAAATGCTTTTCTCCCTAAACCAAGGCTGAACTGAAAGTATTATCAGAAAAGTCTGTGAACATACATTTTAATAAGTTTACACTCCTCCATGTTGTAGCATAAGGGACTGCAAGAAGGGGATTAAACAGACGTTGGAATAGGATCGATCAATAGATTAAGATGAGACAAGCCAAACTGACTCAGCTTCATCCTTACCATGAAGTGCTCTGGTAAAGAGTTTTCCAAGAAGCACTATCACTTCCAACAAAGACAGAAAATATTCAGCACTACAGTAGTCGAACTTACTGAAAAAATTTAATGAGACAAGTGTCTTCTCAATACAGGTAAATTGTACATCATAGATTACATGTTTATAAGTGAACTGAATTAGTCTTGTCGTAATTGGACAGTTTCCTCTTTAATTCCATCTTTTGTGACAATGTGAATCTTAAGTGCATCCCCAGTGTACACGTCTCTCTCGGCAGCAGAAATAAAGACATCTTTAACCAGCTGCAAAGCCTTTTCCAGGGTCAGAGGTACATGTTCCACATTTTGCATGTTCTTGAAGCCAATCTAAGGAAAGATGGAAATGCATTTTAAAGGAAGTATGTTCCATCTAGCATGAAAGCCATTTCAGTCTCTAAACTAGAATGAGCAGATTTAGACAACTTAAAAAGAAGAAATGGGTGGTTTGGCTTAGAAACCCAAAGCTGGCAAAGGTATTCCTCCACACAGTTTACAGCTGCATCATCAGAACTTTGCCAATGCTGATCCTCTTACAAAAGTAACTAGAAGCAGATCCAGTTAAAGCAAGCGTAGCTGCTCCTACCCATTCAGCACATACAAGATCCCAATGAACATTCAGATCTGAACTGATCTTATTTTTCAGAAACTTCACTGGGTTAGCAGTAGCAGAACTGCACACAAGCCTTTTCTCTAGTCATTCTGTAGTTAGGAACATTTCTTAAAAGCAAATGTTCCTAAACGTACCTAGAATTCAAAAATAATGGTCTATATTGGAGCATAACTGGTCCTATTAAAGAGCACATTTTAGCTGATAAACTTAGGTGTCCGCTTAAGCGCCTGAACTCAAAAAGGAAGGGGAAGAGCCACTCACTATACCTCAAACTCAGAAGAAATAAAAAGCAACTTATCACAACTTTGTTTCTGCAGAAGATATTTTATTTTCTGCAGTTAATGAAGTTCAAAGCTAAGTCAAAGCTGAGAAACTGGAGCTGTTGAAAAAAAAAGATGAACGATTCTATTCCTTTCTCAGCTGATAAGAACTAAGAGTGTTTATTGCTCTTTAAGCACAAAGTTGTGTTGAAATCGGGCTCAACTGACTAAACAATACCAACACCAATATCTGAGAATAAAATCAGTAAAACATGCTTTGGTATTTCTCTCATTCAACAATTAACAGCTTCAATTGAATATGAAAATATTCTTCAAGTATTTTTAGACAAATTTAATTGAGTAAGTTTCCAGCAGTTTTAGGTAAGAACATTCTTACAAAATTGTGTGTCCGAGTTATACAAAACTTAAAACATTTAAACAAGTGCATGTTAAGTGATAAAATGTATTGTATACACCTACTAATTCTATCTTAATTTAGTATTATTTCATGTTAAGTAACAGGCATGTTTATGTTATCTGCTGGGGGGTGGCGGGGAAATCAGCTTCCTTGGGAAATGTAATTCCCCAATTAAAACATGTACCTGTATTTTAAACAGGCAGTCCACTGTTTGTAGCATATTAAAACCTGAATAGATTCTGAAGCAAAACGTTCTGATTTCTCTCAAGAAGGTAAAGCCACACAATTTATACATTTATGGATTAACAGTCCCACCTGTAATACATTTAAAACTTCTCTCAAAAGTAATATTCCCCAAAAGTAAAGCTATATTAATTTGAGTGTCACAGATGTTTACTGAGATCATTAAAAAAAAAAGAAAAAAAAGAAGAAGAGAGAAAAAAAAAAAAAAAAAGAACCATTTTACCTGATTATCAAGCAAGGGCTGCAGCATGGCACTTGCTGATCCACCTGCTTTGAAAGAATCTCTCTGGTAAGAGCCCACTGGATCAAAGCTATATACCGCTCCCTTCCCTGGTGGGGTGAGTGGAAAATGAAAAAAAAAAAAAAAAAAAAAAAAAGATGTAATCACAATCCAGAAAGATCTCAATACCGACAAGCATTTACATCAGAAACTAACTCTCTCTATAAGCAGGCTCTGAAGTACCACAGATCCCAGCAAACCTTTACCAAATAATACCACAGTATGTTCAGACAATGCTTTGTACAGTAGGCTCACTATGGTTGTGGCCTGACACTACATGCAAGGTTATCTTCAACATTTAAGCTATAACTACGCTCTAACAGACGTTTTCTACCGTACTCACCACAGAGAAAGTGCTGATGCAGAATAATCAAAGCCAGAATGTGCTAGGGTGCAGTGCTGCACAAAGAGTTTTGTTGGTTCCAAAGCTAGCACGAAGAGGCAGTTTAGCCATCGTTCTTGAACAACACAGTTCTTAAACTACCTCCAGAGAGCCTGCTTGGACCCCTCTGCACCACCTTCCCGGATCCAGGGATGATGCTCTGGCCTCTTACGCACTTCCCTCTGGAGTCAGGCCACATTGTGCAAAGTTTATTACCTTGCACCTACATCAGAGATGCAGACACGCTGTACCTCTGAAGCACCAGCATTTGATGAGGACGTACTAGTCAAAATGCAGCACCTGGCCATGCTCATCCTTTCTGTTCAGACAGGCTGCACCTGATTTAATAAACTGGCCAGTTGTCCTGGTTTGAGCGACGCAGGATTTTCTCTTTCAGTAATTTTACTATTCAGTAAGGTCTCTTCTAATGCTTGGGAAAACTGCATTTCTAGAAGACTCTAGTGTCTGAATTGGTGAAAATACTTACTTTATAGTCAGCTATGGTATGCGGGTTTCAAGGTCTCAGTGTTTTCAAGCTCGCCAGGTGCAGGATAAGGAGAAGCGAGACCCAGGCATTTGACCCAAGCTGGCTAACAGGACTGTTTCATACCATGAACATCACATTAAATATAAATTAGAAAGTTTGCTGAGGAGTTTTCTATGATGGCTGCGATCCAGAGAACTTCTTGCCCCAGTGCCGGAGCCCTGAGCCCTTCCCTTCCTGTGGAGCTCGCGGTGTCCAACATTCACTGTCCACTGCTGGGAGTGCACAGCTTCCGGCCAATAGAACTGGTTGAGTATAATCTTGTATATTTTTATATGGGCATTGGGATCAATATTGGTTCTTTAGTATTATTAATGTTAATTATTTAGTCTTATTCTATTAAACCTATTTATATTTCAACCCTTGGGTTTCCTTGTTTTTTCCCCTGATTTCCCTTCCTGGGTGGGGAGGGGTCATCAGGTGACAGAACAATTGGCTAAACGACAATAAATTGTTGGGGGTTCTTCAAACCATAACACCAGTGCACTCAGCAGCACAGCACAGGTAGCTAAGCAGCCCCGAGAAAGCTAGCAGAGACCTGGATAGTAACACTACATCAGAACGAATCAATCCTGCTGCAACCAAATTGAGCCCACGCATGCAGACCTGCACTCTTATTCTTATCAATTGGTACAGCCCCCTCATAATCCGAGATTTACCATTACACAAGGCAGACTAATCCCTTTCCAGACTCCACATATCGTAGACATATCTTGGCACGACCGGGAAAGCAGTATAACTTAACGGTAACAACAAACTGTGGCGAACGGTTTAAATTACCCAAATAAGACCACCTCTGAGCTCCCGCTCAAAGCCAGAGAACACAGTATTTTAGCAACCCAACCAAATCATTGGACAAAAGCCCAGGAAGTCCTGAGAGGGCTGTACGTTAAACTACAGCATCCACGTAGAAGTCATGATTTTCATTAGAGATTAGTTAACTTTTAAAAATCTCTGTAGAAACCTGTCTCTGGAGGAAACCTTCATATTTAATAACCTCTACCACACTGACAGGCTGGAGTAAAATATATACGATTTTACTGCTAACATCTCCTTTAGAGACACAATTAAGAATGCCAGTAAAGCTGTTAAAAAGCGTTCCAGTCTAGAGTAAAGTATGAGAGGTAAGCAATGTTGGGAGATTTCACCTGTAATCAAATAACTACAATATAGTTTTTAGACTTTCATGCCTTCAGAAATGTTAGATCAAGTCAGCAGCAGAAACTAGGAAACAAGTCAGATGCATAATATGCTGTTGACCTGCGTAAGCACCTCAATGCCTAAAGGCAGGTGTTCAGAATAGGAACACAAACTTTGTTATTCCATCAGTATACCTGAGACTTAAAAGAACAGCTGTTCTCCTACAGAAATTTAGCCTCTCTTTTCTGTTTAAAGTCTTACCTTCTTCATCCAGTCCACCAATTATGTTGTAAACGTAGTAAGGAAAGAAACGTCGAGAATACAGAATTGTAGACAGCATTGCTGCAATAGCCCCAGTAGTCATGGTCTTGTTATTGGAATGCTTGTACATCTGCAAGTGGTACCACACGACCAAGAAGAAAGTCAAACACTAAATTTTACGCTCAGAATTACATTTTCTGTAACCTTACGACAGAAAAGTCTGATGCTAAGCAAGATTATTAACTAGCATGATTACTGAAAACACGCTGGTCTAAAAGGAAAGCCTTCTTACAAGCCAAAATTTAACATTTCTCTAAAGTTTTGCAAAGAATAGATGTTCCCTCATTAACATTATCCTCTCCAGCTCTTCCATTCTTTAAATTTGTGATGTTACGCTTAGTAAGAACACAGCATCAAATTCCCCTTCCTGACCTTTCACTAGCAATACAGTTACAATACAAACACTTGAAGAAAACCAGCAAAAATTATATTTAAAGCATATCATATTATTGGTCGCAAACATGATACTAAGAATTTAAGTTTCTAAATACAAGAAGGTAGTCAGCTACCTTTAATCTTGCTTCAATAATTTTAGTAAGGGTAAGGCAGTCACCATGGAAACCACTGCATCCAATGACCGTTTGTTCTGTCCTGTAAAACGTAAAATTTCATTGTGATTTTAGATTTAGCATGAACTATACCACTTTCTTCGACAGTAATTATTATGAAAACACCAAATGTATTTTCAGTTTCTCTAACACTACCAGAAACAGTCGTCTAAAATGTAGTAACAGATATTTTGTGTACAGAAGATGACTGCACTTTACATCTTGGAGAGGACTCATTAAGCGCAGGACCACGCAGACGTCTTTCTTCGATTCATTGACTTCCACAGCAAGACTGACAAAAATAAATTCTTAATTTCTTCACGCACCCCTAACTCTAGCTATTACCATTCAGTCTTGCTAGAGGATCTGTTCTGAGATGGGGCGCCTGCTACAGCATATCACTCATCCCAGATTACTCCATCTGGGCAGAGAATTGCATTAAGATTGGACGATGGCTATGTAACATTCATGCCGTAGGTGGTTTCCTGTATCAGCACAACAGAAGTTGCCCGGCTGTAGATGCACTGTAGAAAGTGATCTCTTTGCTCAGTTTCAAAACATTTCATGAACACTAGCTACAGGAACACAGGTTTGAAATTTAAATTCTAATGAATTGGTGAGAGTCTATAAACATTCACACTTACTTACTGATTAACACAAAGCAGCCATTCAGAAAAGAATTAAAGTTGAAACCTTCTCTCAGCCTGTCACTAGAATTACACAAAGCCATTATGTGCGGTATGCAGAATGTACCACAGTAATTTCTATTTGGACAGTATTAGAGAGTCAAAGGTATAGTAAGGAGTTAGCCAGGAGAAACATAAGTTGATATGATCTTGTGTCATCAATAAAAATTAAAAAAAAAAACCACAAAACATAAAGAAAAAATATTGTTTACATAGCTGATGGCAGGCTACTAGGTAAATACCTGCTACAGTCAAAAGAATGTAAACAATATGTATTTTTAAACCAAAGGAATACAATTTAGGTGCATCAAGATAAGTATAAAATCAGCATTAAAAATTCAATAATGGAACTACTGACAAGTTTACATCTCCTAAAACAAACACCTCTTCCAAGTGCCAGATGGTTGACTAGAAAGACACAGTACAACTGGCAGCAGTGGGCACACTTGTGTACCAACACCACATGTCCTCACGAAGCGGGGCTGGGCTAGATGATCTCCAGAGGTCCCTTCCAACCCTACCATTCTCTGATTCTGTGAAGCAGAACGAGTTACCACAGGATGAGATTTTGCTACAGCCAAGCCAAAAGTTCTGATTATCCAGCCAAAAAACCACCTAGCTTATATTAAGCCTTATATAATGCTAAAAATGTTATCAGCTAACTTCAAGAGCTGTATTTCAACAGGAAATCTGGCTGTATTTACAACATTACATAACATCCTGAATTACAGCAAGAGTCACCATGACTCCAAAATCAATTTTGTTACTATCCTTTTTTTCTGAGAATTCTGATTAAAGAAAGTGACAGATCATTCCAGGCAGGTGACGTGCTCATCACTACAAAAGATCTTTCATCCGTATCAATTCTTACAAGATCCGGACTTACAGTTTGTAGCATTTTGGACTGTCCCGGCAGTAAATTGCATAACCTTCACTCAGTCGTGTGTCAGAGGCAATGATAGAAAAGTCTTCTCCAGCAATCGCCAACACAGTCCTTAAAGAAGAGCATTCATATAATTATAATTTTTAGCATAAGTATCTTCTTAGGCAACAGAGAAACAGACTAGACAGTAGTCCTATATCCAGACTCACGTTTTGTCAAGCATCTTATATTCCTTGTTATGTTTCCCACTACGCGCATCCCTACACCTGACTCAAGATTGAAGCAAAAAGATACTAGACATACTGAAAAAAAGTATGTACATGATTCTCTACTTGGACTAAAAGCTGTATGGAAACTTGGTAAAACAGTGTTTGTATACAATGCAAGAACCAGACTCAATTGACTAGCAATTTTAGTTGCCTGCTAATGAAAGATTCACCCTTCTCAAAGAGTTTGTCTCTCCAAGCAAAAACTCTCCAGCCAACTACTAAGCATCCATATCATTATACTTACATTATCATCACTTTTAAAACTTGATGTTATCCTGTGTTATTTACTTCCAAATAACTAGATTTGTGATTGACAGATGTGTGCTACCATTAAGCAACAAACAAAAAGTAGTTAGGCATTATAAAAAAAAAAATCTAAATAACACTATCCTGGCCAGATTCTGTCAGCAACTCAGAGCAAGTGCCTGCAAAACATCATCTACCTTTAACAGTTATGACAAGAGAGCTTTCAACACAGTTACAAGTTTAGAAGCTGGTAACATGACCATTACACGAGTTTCCTGAGCCATTATAAATAAACAGCCCTGTGGGGAACGGAAAGTGTTTATTTTGACCCGTGAAAGTTCAGCACAAGTATGCCAAAAGCCCCACGGACATGCAAGAACACCCCGCAGAGCTGCAACGACCCGCGGGACGTTCAGCCCAGGGCAAGGCAAGGCCGAGCTGCCCCCCTTTCTCTACAAAAAGGCGCTCGCAAAGGGAGACAAACCCTCACAGAACGCTGGGGGGGGAAGCAAGAGCAAGACGAGGCCCTACCGCCAGTCTCCTCAGGGTCCCCCTCCCCCAGGAAGAGGGTGCCTCAGCCCGCCCCGCCCCAGCCCCTGCCTGCGACTCCTCACCCTCCGTTGAAGGTGTAGGGCGAGAAGCGGCACTGCACGGGCGCGCCGAGCTCGTAGCCCATCTCGGGCCTGGACTCCGCGTAACCAGCAGCGGACAACATCCCGGCGGCCCGGCTCGCTGCTGTCTCACAGCAAAATGGCGGCACCGGAACCGGAAGTCGCTGTCCGCCGCTCTAGGAGGGCAGCGGCCCATTCGTCTCGTCTGCTCTGGAGGACGCCGGGAGGCGAAGGCTGGGGGAGGAGGGCTGGTGGCGGCCGCGGCGGTTGCCGGTGGCCGGCTGTCACCGGCCCGTTACCGGGCTACCACCACCACCCCACCCCCCGCCGGCGGCGGGCGGGCTGACGGCCCTGCCTGTGCCTGGCCCCGCTGGGCCCTCCTCAGCCTGGGCTCGGCGGGGTCGCCCCAGCCCAGGCACGGGGCGCAGCACCGAGCACCGGTTCTTGCCCGGTCCAAACGCTGTCAGCCCCGTCTTCTGAGTGGTGGTAGCAAGCAGATCGATAGCAGCTGTGGTGAGGTGACCAGAGCCCCGCCTGTGCTTGGTGGGACGTGTGGTGCAGTGCCGGACACCGCGGTACAAGTAAAGACACAGACTCACAGAATGGTTTG
>VYZM01020528.1:702-57040 GCA_013398915.1 Dromas ardeola
TCCTGGCTGTAATTTAAGGAAGCCCCTGCCTTCTCCCCTTCGATTCTCAGGGTCCGGGGGGAGCAGGAATGACAGGGTGTACTGCTTTGCGACAGCGTCTCCGTCCCCAAAATCACTGCAAAAGCCTCTCCTCCTAGGGTGGCTGCTTTTTAGTGGCATGCATTTGTCGTAGGATTTTTTTTGTTCAGATATCCCTGGGCAGAAATGCACGGAGGGCAATATTGCTGAAGATGTAGTTTGGGAGAAAGCATGCTGCCATCGTGTTGTGTTGCGTGAACAAGGCTGAGGTATTGAAAGGGAATACAGGAGAGATCAGCCTAGAGTAGCTGTTTTGTTTCCTTAAAAAAAATGAATCTCAGGGAACTCTGCAATCATAATGAAGAGAATTATGGGGGATTTTCTGAATGGCATTACCTGTTCCATAAAGTGAGGTACTTGTTAGAAAAAAATCACGGCTCTCCTAATCCTGTTTTCATTACATTATTCTATTTAAATCCTTCCCTTGGATGAAATTGTTACAAAAATAACACATGCATAGGAAGTAGAGAAGCCTAGGCAAGATCTTCCTTCTTCATACAGAACATCATAATCAATAAGGTGCTGCACTTCATTGCAGTCAAAATATTTTGAAGTTCTTAATACAGATTTTGGGTTCTGAACTAGGTAGTTAGCATTAAAATATTCAGGAAAAAAATTTCCCTATTTGTTCTGGAATGAGTATCAGTTTCTTAAAAATTGTGTTTTTACTGTTTTGTACTCTAGGGACAAAAAGAATCAGGGTCATGTTGCCAGCTTGCAGTGTGGCTTTGAATGCTTTTAAGCAATTAATAAATGGATGGTTATGGAATGCTAAGTCAGGCGAATGTATATATTCAGAGTACGGTTGGATCATTATTGCATGCTTAATAGTGACAAGTAAATAACTTAGTGTTCATGAAGAGCACTAGATTGACTGCACCGAAACCGAATAGACTAATGGCTGGAGTAGCCATTAAATACATAATGGGAGTGCAAACTTTTTCACTCGGTTCAGACATTACCTTATTCCTTCAGTGCACTTACCGTAAGCAGAAAGGTAGATGGCTCATTATGCCCACTTGGTCCTCGGCCTGTTTTCTGAGGTCGCCAATAAATAGATATGCCTGAAGGGCCTGGATCCTTATCATTGCATAATCACAGACCAGGGAGTAGTTCTCCCTGTCAGGGCTTCGCAGGTGATGCTTGTGACATTGTTGGCTCTTGCAAAGAGAATGTGGAGCCTTGAACATGTGGGATTTTTTTAATAGCTTGAGAAATAATTGTAGTGTATTTATAATGCTTAGAAAATGTATGGCAGTGATTCAGAAACTCATATATTCTCCCTCATGTCTTTCCAAAATCTCCCATTGTTGCAATCTGATGTTTGTGTTGCAATCTTGCATAATATTTTAACAAAAAGCTCATGAAAAATAATAATGAAAATAAACAAATTGATTTTTTTTTTAAATTTATTATGCATTCAGGTAGTTTTCTGTCGGGATTGAACTGAATATTTTAATTTGCTTGATATTTCTGATTTGTATAATGAAGCATTATAATGCGTTTACTTTCTGATCAACCACTTGAAGAACTGCAGTGTGCCTTCTAAGTTAGACTCTTGTTTGTCAGTGCTTGAACTCTCCAGCCTTTGAGCAAGTGAGCAGGAGCCCTAGTGTTTTTCAAAGCATTTAAACTGAATTAAGCACTTAAGTACAATCCTTAGTCTATGTCTCAACCAGCTGCGATTGTGTGAATTACATCTTTGTTACAAAAGACGACCACAGGTTACAGCATGTACATAAAAATGCACAGGCTTCTGTCTTGAGTATTTTTGATGGTTAAGTGTGTTTGGAATGCAATCCCGATCCAGGTCAGTGAACTCTGTTTTGCTACCCCATGGGCATGTCTTTATCTATTTGGATGTTCCATGTAGGCAGAGTCAATAAAAGAAAGCTCAGGTGTAGGCATTTGCAGAACTCTGGTCTAAGTTAGTGACTTTAATTTGTGCTGTTCACTTCAATGAGAGCGGGAGCAAACTCTAGATGAGACTCTTAGGCAAAATTTCGTAATTACGCTATTTTAGAAACTAGAGAATTTATAAAGCGATCATCTCTAAAGAGTCTCATCCAAAACCCATTGAAATTAATGGCAGTAATTCACTGATTCCAATGGCCCTTGGACCAGGTCCTAGAAGTTAAGGGTGCTTGATAGTTTATGGCTTTGGATCAATAATCGTGATATAATATTTCTTCTTTTTTCCCGTCCCGGTGATTGTAACTTTAATTGGTCGAAAATGTAAAGAAATGTTTTGCAAAATAATGAAATAAAAAGCTCTACATACACTAGATGTAATTCACAACTTCATGTAAATCAGGAAAGATGATTTCTGCTTAAGCACCCTGACACACATCTGTTACAGAAAAAAAGCAGAATAGCCCTAAAATAAAGGAATTAAACATTCTAGGAGAAAATATTATCAATTTCAACAGTATTTAATTTGCATCAGGCAGAAACTGACCGTGCAGAAACTAGAGGAAGAGGCATAGTGGAAGAAGATAAGGGTTTTAATGGAAATTGGATATCTGCCCTTCTGCATCTGGACATCTTCCCTCGAATATGGCATATATTTTCTGATTTCTTGTGGGAGCAGTGCTGTAAGCAGTGCACAGATAGGCTGAATTTGTTTTGAATCTAAACACGTATAGTCAAGAAAGCTGTGTATGCAAGTTAGAATTCTGTCACTTGTTTATGAAGATCAAAGTGAGTCTTGACAAGATGAAAAAAAAATCTTCCAGAAGTAAGTGGGGTATATTATCACAAAGAGGGAAGAATATTCATACTATGGGGATGAGATTATTTCATTTTCTCTAACTACTACAAATAATTTGTGGTAATCCTGATATAATCTTGTCTTTGTGCAATAATACACTCTAATACCTTTAAATAGCAGGTTGGCATAGAAGGGCGAGCTCTGGAAAATGCAGAGGACTCCACAAAATCTGAAGGAACATGTGAATTTATTGACATTTAATATGTATTTGCCTACTCCTATTCTGTAATCAGTAGAAAGTGCCTTGCCTAATTTATCTGACAGGAAGTTACAGTCTAGGTATATTATAAATAGACCTTCTCTTTATTTTCTTCTTTTACTAAAACCTTATCTGTGTTTTCAGTAAAATCCTCCTCCCTGAAAGTTTAAGAAAGTTGTACAGGCCGTGCACCAGTCTGTGTCATTCCTACCAGCTATTCTAAGTTAAAAAAGACCCTCAGCCTCCAGATAAACATTTCTTTTCCAGAAAGTCCAGTCATGAATGATGTCGACAGAGTCAACTCATGTCTTGTTCCTGCAAGCTGAAGTAAGAGTCATGTTTACCCTTACTAAGGATGGGGAATATATTCTGGAAACAGGAGAGCAGGTTGTGTCAGTGGTGCAAAAGAAGGTGTCTGTCCAGGGACGTGGAGCTCAGTGTTCAATAGCCCCTGATGGTCCTCAGAGAGGGACAAGAAGCTGCAGGTTGCTGTCTGACAAACTCTGCCCAAACAGAATTGAGCTAGCGCACCCGCCACACCCCCACCCCCTGCAAGAAATCACGCGATGTGATGGTTACACCCTTTGTCTTACAAGGCGTAGACTGAAGCCTCTCCGACAGCACCTGGATTTGCTGGAGAGTGGCTTTCTACAAGGCTGTGTAGTGACAGGACAAGGGGTAATGGCTTCAAACTGGAAGAGCGTAGATTTAGATCAGCTATCAGGAAGAAATTTTTCACTATGAGGGCGGTGAGGCACTGGAACAGGTTGCCCAGAGAAGTTGTGGATGCCCCATCCCTGGAAGTGTTCAAGGCCAGGCTGGATGGGGCTTTGAGCAGCCTGGTCTAGTGGGAGGTGACCCTGGCCATGGCAAGGGAGTTGGAACTAGATGATCTTTAAGATCCCTTCCAACCCAAACCATTCTATGATAAATATGGTGTACCAAAGCCAAGTTGGGACTCTGGGGGTGAGCCCTGACACGCTTGTGTGTGCTCTGATTAATAAATTTTCTGGAGCCTTATTTTCCGTTTTAAAGTAGTACTCAAAATGGGACAGATAGATGTCGTGGTCATCTGAGAGCAGCAGTCAGCTGCATACACGGGAGATGTCAGAGTCTAAAAGAGGGTCCAGTTTACAGCAGACTGAACTGGCAGATATTTGTTCTTGTATTGTCAGATGAGTTCATGTCTGGCATATGTTGAAGCAGTTGGGTAATATCTTACCTTTAAATATTACCAAGTACTTGTGCTGTCTGATATGTGCAAAGAGTGTAGCATTAAAATGCAGTACGCTACGTGTACGGATGATGATCACTGTCTACTCTACTGGCGGCGTTCTGCTTGGAAGGACATAGTTCTTTAAATAGCCAATGTCCCCTTTGACTTTCGCATAATATGGCTCCATTTGCAACATAACCTCTTTTTGCTCTAGAGTTTTGGAAACTTGGAGGGAATAATCTAAAAGTTAAGTGTTTATGTTAATTCTATGCTGGCTTCTCTGCTGATGCTAAGATGTGGGTGGGGAGAGGAGAGAAATCATGTATTCACTGCACCCACTCCTCTGGGTGCGGATCCCAGACCTGCAGAATGTATATCCTCTAAATATCTCTGCAAAGAGATTAAAGCCAATGTATCATTTTCTGGCATATGTCTTGCAATTTCAAGTATAACTTACCCTATACATACTGCAAAACACACTGTAATGAAATCTTTTGATTCAAATGCCAAACATGCTCCGTCAGCAGGGAAAAGTTGTTTTTTTGAATAAATCCAGGAAGGAGTTTCCATTTACATTGGAAGAAAGAGGGGGAAGGCCCTATCCTCTGATATGGTTATCAACCAGAGTGAATTATTCAGGTTTGTGGAAAAGATGGGTTGTAATATCCTGGTGATAACTGTGAAGAACATATTTGCAATAGGAAAAGAGAAGGAGCTAGAAGTGAGAGATTTAATGGTGGCATTTGCACAAAAAGTTGTCAATGGAACATTTATATTGTTTTAATTTAATACACGTAACTATTTGGGATGACAACATAAATAGCGTTGCACGTCAAGGCTACAAAACACCATCTCACATAAATTATCTGAGTATTGTGATGCATGTATGTCTCAAGCTTTGTTCTCAGCTTTCAATTTCATTGCTTTATGGACGTTTTCAGGGCGTAAGGTGGAATAGCAATGCATTTGAGCAAACCGGAGAAGCTGGGAGCCAAACAGCTTTTCCATGAAACTCCGGTGGAGGCCATTGCTATCACAGGAAAGCAGATATTTTTACTTAGGAAGGGTTGAACCATCGCATAGAGGTCTGGCTCAGGGAATCAGGTGGAAGTTAACAGAGGAAGACCCTTTGTGATCTGTTTTGGCTCAAATAATTTTTGGAGCAGCTGGGGCTAGCAGACAGGTACATTGAGACCAGTCAGCACTTGTGTGATTCAGTCCCGTGGAGATGGATGTTGATACGTAGCAGCCCCATATAGTCCAGGATACATACGCACACGCACAACTGAGGGTACAGTGCAGTACATCACATTTTTTTGAATTTCTTTTTGTACTAGGAATCCTGGAACTAAATCAGTGACAGAGCCTGAAGCTTTTCAGGAGCCAGATGCACTGTTCTCTGGTTTGTGGGTCTGGCTGAGCTGGAAATGAGCCTTGCAGTGCTTTCATGGTCCCCTGGCTCCAGCGTTAACGGACCAGTAGCCTGACTCCTGAAACAAACTGGTTCAGCCACAGCATCTCTCTGACTTAAAGAAGGTAGTGCCCCTAAGAATAGCTGGAATATGTTTTCAGTCATGCTGTGTCTCCCCTTGCCATGCCACTGACATGTGTGGGATGACGGAGTCTTCTTTCCTAGGCAAGTATTCCCCTGTTTGCAGAGGATTTTGCAGTAGGTAAGGCCTGCTGAATTTGAGGGCTGCTTGATACTACCTGCTGATTGCAAACAGGACATACTGAGAAACACCTTTTTTTCCCCATTTTTTTTTCTCCTTGTGATGGAATAACCACGTAACCTCATTGCCAAGTCGGTGATTGATGTCCAGTTTCTGTGCCATTAGTTTTTCATTATCATCGACCTTTAGTTCTGACAGTTTTACCCACAGTATTTTCCAAATAAGTATTCTCAAATGTGAAAATGAAAGCTAACAAATTAAAGGCAAATACCCACCTTCTCTCTGAAAATAATAATCACAAAGAGCGCAGGATGTGAGGGCTAATTCAGCAGGACTGTCCAAATTGTTGTTACTGAGGCTCCTGAGAGATGAAGGCCCAGATAATGGACTAATTGCTTTAAAGTGAACATCGCAAGTTTGAGGGATAGGATTAGAAAATTTAGGTTTCCTACTATGGCCATGATACTTCTCTTAAATAATGAATGAGTTCTAAGATCAGAGGACCATTAGGATTATCCAGCTCTTACCATATAGGCCATATATTTCACTTGGGGATTTCTGCCTGCTTCCCTATGAACTAGAATATGTACTTTAGCAAACCCTCCGATCTTGCCTTCAGGATCCCGTCCCCCCCCTGCACCTCCTCCTCTCTGGCAAACTTTTTTCTGTGGTTTGCTTAAAATCCCTGTAAAAGTCCATTACTATTTCCAGCTTAAACTCTGCTGACCCTGTAACCGCTGATGCTGGGACAGCCGCAGCTCTCGGCTTTCGCATACGCCGTGCTCCCTGCAATGTCTTCCCAGCTACTGGGCTGGGAAATCACCGGCAAGGCGGGCTCTGCAGGGTTATCAAGGCTTTCAGACTCTTTTCTGGCTATCCAGGGGTTCCAGCCTCGTATGAAGGGCTCTAGGGTGGGTTAGATCCCGCTGGAATCAGAAGCCTTCTTGCCTTCTAAAGAATGTCCCAGACCAGAAGTGAAAAGCTTGTTAGCTTCTTTCTTGGCAAGCTGGGTCTGCCAGATTCATCTGCTCCTTCACTGAGTAGCTGGTTCTCCGGAATTATTTTTGACTTCTTGGCTGAACCCCATTTTCTTTTCTATATCCGTCTTTTTTGTAAAACTGTTTTGCCACAATCCCTGTTAGAGGAGGTCATCCTGTCTGCCTGGTTAAGTTATTTCCAGAATCTCAGGTTTTTTTGATTAAAGAATCACTGCCATGTATCTTTAAAAAGACGTATTTGTTCAATCTTTTGTTTCCTTAAAGTAGTTATGTATTTTAATTTACCATTCACCTATGGTGGGCCTCAGCTTCTGCTGCAGCTTCACTGAACTACGGGATTATGTGAAGATTCATACACACAATAGGTGTCTAAGTAACCATTTTACATCCAAAACCTCCAGGGAGAAGTAGTAAGAGGCCCCTTTTGGGATGTTAATTAACTTCCTTTCCACTGTTTACTGCTCCTGCTTTCACAGGGGATTTAATGTTTTTCTAGCAAGGAACAGATATCATTCTTTACAATTTTTACTCTTTATAAAGTGACAGTTTTTGACAGATTAACACTTGGTGTGGTACAAAATATAACACATAACATTTTTCAAGCATTGTGATTATCAGACATGCACTCTTGTGCATCTTAACAGCGTCATATAGAGATATTTTAGTATACCCATACAGCATAAAAATATTAAACTCTGCATTTCTGTGGCGTCTTTCATATAACTTCAAAGTTCTGTAAAAGCACCTTGGATTTTGATTTCCCCTCTCCCTTGTGAATTTGGAGAAGCCCTACATATTAATTATTTACAGGAGGTTGACCAAGACAGAGACCCAACTTTCTCTTTTTTTCCCCTTCCGCTTTCTCCCTTTCTAAAAATTATAAGCAGGACCAAATTCCATGTTGTTGGTGAGAATCTAATCTGGAGGGATATGCTAGTGGCAGGAAGACTTTATGCAATGTAGTAAAAGAAATGAAATAGGAATAGCTACCACTACATAGAGAAAATGATACAAAGAGTTTTGCATTCCGGATCTTTAAACTTAGCCAAGCTCCCCTCCGCTCCCCATTTCTTGCTGTGAAGAATGCTAATGGTATCGGCTCCAGATTGCTGCTTATTTTAAAACAAACAAACAAACAAACAAAAACTAGAAGAGTTTCAAGTTAGGTCCCTGAACTGAAGGTTTGCTTTCCAAAAGCACGGAGTGATTTGCATTTTCTGTCAACATCAGTGGGAATTGCTGAATGCTCAGCTTTTAGAAAGCCAGCCCACCTATGAAAATGCAACGTGCTTCTATGAGAAGGAGACCTAGAATTGCCACTTTTAATTAAGAACAAAGGCATTCACAGTTACTTGCTTTAAAGTTTCAAATTGCCTGGTGGAATAAAATGCTGATTTTATTCAGCCTTTGGGATACAGACCCTTTCAGGATCGGTTGTCAGTATTATGAGAATTAAATATCTTTTAGAATTAGATTATTGCGTCTCAAAGATCTTGTAGTTGAGAAGTATGCAAGGTACAGGTATTTTTAAAAACCAGCCATTTAAAAAAATAGTCATTTTTGTAATTAATGCGTATCTGGAAATGGTCTGCTTGACCTTGGTGAAAATAACAGCTTGTATGAGGTAAACAAAAGGAGTGACACGGTGGGAGTACCATGTCCCTCGGGCCTTGTTACTTGAGGCAGGTCTGTATGGCTGGCACAATTAATGTCACTGGTGGGTATCAGGGGGTGTTATCTCAATGTCAGCAGAAGCCCTTAGTGCAGTTAGAGCAGCAAACAACTCGTTTTAACTGAACTTATAAGGGTTATTTCATTTGAAGGGGATAGTTCACTGAAGGGTGGAAAGTGTATTTTCCTTGACCAATGAGCTTGAAAGTTTGTTATTATTAGAAATCATTTTTTCATCCATTATAGAGCAAGTTACAGATTAAGTTGCCTCTGAACATTAAACTAGATAGACTGAGCTGCTGCCTCCCCCCCCCCCAGCTTTTTATGCATTCCTGTGACTTTCTTCTCAATCTTTTACAGTTTGTCATCTTCATTCTCAAAGTGCTGCCACTAGAATTTGATCTATTACTTCAGAAATAATCTCACTGATGCTGTATATACTAGTAATTTTATCTCTTTTCTTCAAGCCTTCTGTTCAGAATGGAGGAAATGAATTTGATCTTTGTGCTGCAATGCCGGAGAAGAGGGAAAGGAAGCAGAGATGAGATTTTCAGGCTACATATAAGGAGTGAGACACTAGGATTTGCGGCAAAAATAAGTTGAGTTTTCATTTGCCTTCTCCAGATGAATCTCGCCAGCTACAAGCAAATCCCGTCAGAGCAGTTGGAAGTAGGTAGCCTGGTCATTTGGGTGATGCTGTGGGAGGTAAATAATTTTAGCTGAACAGCTGGCTACTTAAAAAGCTGGGACACGCTCGAGCAGATAATAGTGTATCAATATTGAAGCTGCTCTTGGCGTAGGTAGAGACTTGGTCTTGATGTAAGAACAGGAGCTGCCATCCAAAATAAATCATAATGGTTTCCAGTGCATTACCAGGGCTTCTTAGGGTGTGTGAGTGCTCCCTACTCTAATTACACTGAGCGATTAAGCAGCAAGAGCAGAGACACATGGGACAAGAAGGGTGAATGATAACCTACTTTGAAAAAACTAACATTTGAGGCTGGGATTAGAACATCCTATAAATGTTAATGGGTGTTACTCAAGGGGGGGGAAGTTTTGTGTGGGAGGCGTGAGGTGACATATAGCTTAAATATATAGCCAGCCTTTAACACAGTTAATACAGTCTATAGTCACCTTTTACATGAACTAATAACTCTTTAAGTGATTTACAGTTCAGAAATACTGATCAGGGGATTGATAACTCAATTTAAAATGCTACAAAGGCAGAGGATAATGTGGTAAGGAGGACAACACAGAAAAGATTTCTCCTTTTGCCTTTGGGAAGTATTGGCTATAGGCAATACATTTATGCCAGGTGTTTGGGTTTTTTTTCTTTTTTTAAATTCTCAGGGATTGTGCTCCTACGAGGGAGCACAATTTCCTCCCACGGTTTCCCTCTCTGAAAATTACTCAGTTTGTGCAGATCTCACAAAGGAGATGCCAACAGTGAGTCATCTGGTCACCAGCTCTGTCCTAAGGCTTTCAGCTAGCTCTTGCAAAAGCTATAGTGATCCTTACCGTGCTGAAGAACAATTAATTACCTTTGGCAGAGGCCTCCCAAAATAGTGGAGAAAGCAGGGTTTAAAATGAAATGGCCTTCATTTTCTGACACTGAAATCAAGTTTCAAAATCAGTACTATTTCAGGTAATTGTGGAAATTCAGCTTCACATTTGAGAAATGCATATAAGATGCAGTGAGTTGATTTATCAGTTTAAGATTTCACAATTGGTATGTTTTGGTAGTAAATTCTGAGGGTGTTGAGTAAACTCAGTTGAAAGACTCAATCTTCAAATGTGTGACAGGAGCATAACAATGTGCTTTTGTAGGTATTAAGCCTCAGGAGCTGTTACACTAAACCCAAAAATTATACCTGTATGATCAATCATGTGTGTGGCAAACGTGGCTATTTTTTTTTTTTGTCAAAATCAAAACATCTGGGCATGTTTTGACACAAGTATTACAGGATTAATTAGCAATAAAAATACTGTATAAGAAACAATCATCTGGTTAGATAGTGAAAGGTTTCTGTCAGGAAGCAGATTTTAAGGAAGCAAGTAACGCGAGGCTGCAGTAGTACATCATCTTGTTTGTTCCTTTGCCAGGCATGGGTTAATGCAGCAATGCTGAGGAGACCCAAAAGTAGCACAAGGAGAAAAAAAAAGACTGGTCTAGGTTGAAGCCAGTCACATATCTATAGAATGAGGTGATGCACCCTAAAATGTATGTCCTTAAAATGTCCATATGGTGCTGAAAATAATTTCATAGCCTCTGAGACACCATTGCTCTCCCATGAATTTAAAGCCATTGGTTGGGCAACGGAGGTTGAACGAGGTGTGGTGGCAGATTTGTTTTTTGAACACAGAAGATATTCAAACCACATTTTTTTTGTTACCTAAATATGAGCCAAAGCTATGACTCACAGAGCCCCATGTTCCCGCATAGTTGGTGAAAAGATTTAGGCATAGGAAGAGGAGTAGTTGAGAGCACCTTCGCTGCTGAGGTTTGGCAGCTGTGAATGCCTCCTGCTTTCTTGCCCTCCTCTCCCTTAGTGTAGTCAATGCTGAAATAATGCTGGTAAAGGCGGCTGGTCCAAGGACTATTCTCCAACAAAATCCTGTGTAAGCCTCTAAGAAAGGTATTAAATGGGATTTAAGCAACATCTTGGCCTATAGTGGCCCACTGCTCCAGGAAGAATTTCATCCTGAGTTTAAAAAAATGTTTAAAAAATATGTTTTCACTAATCACATTATGGAATCATAAGACCAAGCAACAGAAAATACCTATTAAGTCTTTGTGTTAAATTGTTGTTATGCTGGACTGTGCTACCAGAGTGTGCTTCCTACTTAGTGTTGTACCCAGCTAATGTGCTGAATTTCTCAGTCTGGGGAACTCCCATTACAAATTTTGACCCTGCTGCGTTTGATTTGGGCGTAGCCTTGTACAGGAAGAAAACCAGCATCTCCTTCCCCACACAAAGGGCTTTGTATGGCCTTGCTGCTTTCTGACTATAGGCAATGGTGACAAATAAAAGCCAGGGTTATGCATCAGGTATTTCTATTTCGCCTCGTCTTTGTGTCCAAGAATGCATGGAGAGGAATAATAATTGATTGGGCGCTTTTCTTGCCCACCCAGTTGCACAAGTGAGTTGGCAGAAGAGTCGCTGTGGACAGTTAGTGATAAATTGAGCGTATCACCTGCTTGGGGCTATTTGCTGGGCCCAAGGCAGACTTTTATTGCTTCTTTATTCAATATATTTTGCTCTTTTTACTTTTATTTATCCATTTACTTCCATGCCCTCATGTCATGCGATATATATAAGTTAGAATGTTTATAATTGGACTTTATTTGGAGATTTTCTGTAGAAGCTTTTTAGTTGCACATCAGCTTCAGAATAATTTATTGACCTGGAACACTGTGTTTTGAAAATTAAAATTAAAAAAAACCACTTTCTGCAGCAAACTAATACTTTGTTTTGAAATGTCAACTATTTACAAAATAAATTGCCAAGCTCTGAACATATAATTTCAAATTTGATTTATACTAAATTAAACTTCTGCCTATGAGCCCTTCCATTTGTTTTCCTTTCAGATTATTGAGGCATGAAAGCCTTTGAGGTTTTCGGTTTCCGTCCCAGCTTGGCACGGGGCATTTCTTTTGAAATCTTGAATTTCCACAAGAGGGCAAAACAATTTGCTATTCAGCTGCATGTATAATGATACTGCACTGAAAACCGGAGCTTTTTTCTTCTTGGGCAAATAAGCGTCTCCCAGACCAGATGTTCTTTGTCTCCCTGTCCCTGGGCTTGGCTCTTGCATGTCCCCCCCTTGCCTGTGACAGCATCCCATAGGTGTGGAGGGCGTTTTGTGCGTGGGGAGGGCTGGCTGCTTAAATGGAGGGAGGGGATCACCCAGGTGGCTGCATACAGGAGAGCAGAGTGGCATTGCTGCTGCCAAAGGGGCAAGGGAGGACGCTGCTTGCCCGAGGGGTCAGTGCTGGGGAGCAGAGGTGCGGGTTCCTCTCTGGTGTGGTGGTCCTGTATATTATCCTGCAGCGAAGAAGATTTTTTCGCCAGCGATACTGGTTTTCTCTGCATTTCTGCACGCACGGCATCCGTTCCATTCTGTAGCCCGGCGTATTACTTGGAAAACTGCAAATAGTGTTGATGACATCACTTAGCTGGCTGCGACAATATGTGAAATGCCTGTCAGAAGTTATGTGACTGTACATGGGAGGAACAGGCCTGAATTCTGTGGATGCTCACAACTGGCATTGATTTTTAAGGGAAGCATGGGGTTTCAGAGAAAAGCAGAGGATATACAGCTTCGAGCTGATGCAGCTTTTGCACTAGAAGTCTATAAAGTATTATCAACACTCAAGACTGCGTGTTTTCTCTTTGTTCTGTATGAAGCCAATTGAAAATGTGATCTGTGCAGGATAAAACAAACTGAAACAACCTTCTGACCCAACAGGTACAGGTTGCTGCCAATATGAGTTCAGTATGCAACCACTTCGATCAGTCCCTAGAATATCTGTTTTCGAAGGGATCACACCAGTTTGTTTATTGATTTGTCGCCTATGGATGAATATTTCTGCCACGGAAATGTTTAAAATGACACGTGTTTAAAATTAGACTTGGCAGAGCAATTTGCCTAGAGATTATTCTTGTGAAGTATTGATTCACAGCACTGCTGTGAGCTGGATTACTGTCCAAATTGGAAAAGCCAGCCGTAGAGAGGTCTTTATCCTTTAATAACAATTAGCTCCTTTCTTAGAGGGACACAGCTGACTGAAGCAAAGGAAAGCTGCAAAATGTCGGGCAACTGGGGAATCTAAGGCCTGCTCTTCAGGGATGTGGGCTGCAGGGGAAAGGAAGGAAAAAAGAGAAAAGCGCCAAGAAAGATGGTTTTCGGGAACGGGAAACTAGACACGCTGGTGCTGTTTGTGTTGCTAATCATCAGGTGCTCTGAGGAACGGGATCGCACTCGCCTCTCTCTTCTCGGGCTCTCGCCCACCAGCTGCCTGATAGATCGGAGAAACCTGACAGCAGGCGTGTTGCCCGCTGTCCATTTAGCCTTGAAACATTTATACAAGCATTCGTGGATGCTGAAGAACTACGAACTCCAGGTGTCATTCCACGACACGCAGGTAAATGGGCGTAGGTGTAGAGTTGTGTAACGTTTGAGCCTCCGCCGTGATTGTGCTTTCGAAAGCTTGCGACCGAATCCCTTCCTGGCAAATCCTGCCCTGCTGAAATACAGGGAATGTGGATGTATCCAGAAAAGTTTGGGCTGTTAGGTGGCTGTCTGACTGTGATGGGCATCTCACAGTGCAATCGTGCCCTGCTGGTGCTAGAAGCAGGAATAAAGAGCGTGTGAATTAGGAGGGATGGCAAACACCTACGGCTCTTCTGGTTTCAGAGGTACCCAGAAAGCGTGCCCCAAAGCCATGGCTTGCTGAGTTGCTCTGTTGTTCTGTGCTGTCTTCTGTGTCTCACTCTTCTCTGGTGACAGCTCTAAAGATCATGGCCTTCTAGTTCTGCTTCTGCCTGGGCAGGAGCGAGGTCTGTGCTGCGCCATCGGGGAAGGGCGTTCACCTGTGGAAAGCCTTGCTTGCTGGGTCAGGGAAAAATTAAGGGCTGATACAAGAGGTGAGGGCTCTGAAGAGCTAGATATATAGATTATTGAGATCATACCTGTCATCATAATACTTTCGAATTTGAGAAGAGCTGTGTTTTTTACTTTTTCTTCTAGGACTGCGGTACCTCTTTATCTTCTGTGCAGATATTAAAGCAGGACAATTAATTTCTAAGGCCCTGTCTTTTAGGCTGGCCAAACCAACTGTGACAAAATTAAGAGGAGGGACTCGCATATTGGGATGATCTGGGACTCTAAACCTGTTCTTAAGGAGATTTTCACTGATTTGAACTTCTCTATCCCGCATCAGAGGTGTGTTGTGGTGCAGATGCCCTCAGACTCATACACACTTACGTGCATGTGTACATACAGGCTCCGTATACAGTAGTAAACGGCTTAATGTTTTGCAAAGTAGTGCATCTAAACATATTTGCTTATCTATAAAGCTTTAAACATGGACTATACTGTTACGATTAAGTTATTAAAATCTGACATTATTACACCAATAACAGTTGCACTGCATCATATAATGGGAAGAACGTATTATATGTCTTCTTTTGAAGCTCTAGAAAATTATCCAAGGGTGAAATTCTATTGTAATTTTAATTGTTTGTTTGGTTCATAAGCACTTGTGTGTAATTTTTGAAATGCTTAACATATAACAAACACGATCCCATATGCTATAAAGTTACTTGAGGATAGCTTCCGTGTTTAATAATGTAACATAAATGTACCAACTGCATATATTAATTAAGAAAATGTCTGTCTTGTAAATTATTTTTAATACCATTCACTGTTTTATTTATTCGTTTATTAGTTCCTACTGGAAATGTAATTATAGATATGCAGTCCTGAAAAATGCGTATGTCTTAGTTTCTCATGTAAAAAGATGAAGATGTGCAGTAACATTTCAGCTTAAATAACTGGAAAGTGTAGATGTGAGTTTAAGTGGGCAGCAATTAAAACCTACTGGTATTTGCTCAGATTCAGTGCTTTTAATCCTGTTTCATTTGGGCTGGGGTAGTGTAGGTGGATGTTTATTTGTTAATTGTTTTTGCATAGTTTCCAGTTCTGGAGCAACTCCAAAATATTTTCCCTACCTAAACATTCAGTAGATTTGAATTGCAGAACTTCAGCTCTGTTGCACTGACCTCTACAATTTGAATTGAAATATTGAAGTAATCTATAATTACCTTTTTGAAACCACCCCTGGAAAAAGACATGTCATCATGTCTTCACAAAACGTGGGGCATTAAGATTTCTGATTTTTTTTCCTCGTTCTGAGAGCAGAGCACACAGGCTCGAGTTTTAAGTACCGATTACAGACAAGTTACAGAGGCCTTTGGATTTAATCGTTTCTCAGGGACAGTATGGATGCGAGAGAGCTGATTCTGTTTATTAATGTTGTGAGCCCAGATCTGCCATATGTGACCTTACGCAACCTTTCAATTAACTTTCTTTTAAGTTGAAAATACAGATGCTTGGCTCTTTGGATGTGAGATCTTTCAGGAGTGGGACAGATATTTGGCTTTTTGGCATGGTTAACTAGGAAGAAAGAAAAGTCACATACAAAAGTATTTGTGTTGCTTTTGCTGAAATAAGAGATGGAAAAAAAAATCAGTATGATGTTGCACAGGGCTTGAACAGCCTTGTAGCTTCATTCATGAGCACAGGGGAGCAGGGTGGCGTTCTGTGCCTCTGGGGTTTTGAATTCACATCCTCTGCCTCCCATGAGATGGCACTGCCCTACTGCGTGGTGGGGGGTTTTGGGGAGGGTTCTCACTCTTTTGCTTTGCTCCTGTTTTATTTTATTTCAACTAATTAAGCCGTCACTACTCCAGAATGCGAATGGTAACTATGAGGCAAAGGGAGCACTCTTGCAAGAACTGAGTTCTTTGTATTAAATGAAGCTGTTTCAGCAGGAGCCTTTGGGAAAACTTTCTTCAGCAGAGTGCTTTATAACCTGGTGGCTTTGGCGCTGAGCTGGGAACTGAATGCTTTCTTTGACTCATTTTTTTCAGGTCTCCTATGATTTAACGTGCGTTTCCTAGTTACCGTGTTGTCAATTCCTTGGAAGTGGGAATCCCTTGAACACTCATAATGTAGCGCTTCCACGTGAAAAATTGCTTAAATATTCACTGAGAATGAAGAGCAAGCGAGGGAAAATGATCTTCTAGTTTGGTAGATGGCAGCTTATCCCTCAAGTGGTACATCTATGGCTGCAGTATTTATTTATTTGTACCAGAAGGACAGAGTTAACAGGACTGATATGTTCCCCTTTTCCAGCCCCCCCAAGCAGGGGCATTTTGGGAGGGGGGTGTGAGGTGTTTCCCCCCTGCTCTAACTGCAGCAGGGCTGAACTTGTGTGGAGAGCCCTGATCCCTGAAGTGTTGGACAAAGAGTGTGGGAAGGCAGAAAAACTGCTTTGGCAGATTCGTGAATCCAGCCACGGAGCAGCTTTTTAGTGTCATAAGGGAAATTATGCCCTTGAGATTTGCAGCTTTTTAGTGTCATAAGGGAAATTATGCCCTTGAGATTTTTACCCGTGGGGGCGGGCAGCCAGGTATAATTGAGTTGTCTGCGTACCACTTTATTTCTGTCTTTCACCGTATGGCTGACATCTGGAGGCTCTCCTTCTACGCCATCCTCAGGGTGAGCAGGCTGGTGGATTCTTACAGGCTTAAGCACGTCTAAAAATAGTTTTACTGGTGGATAAAGAACAATATTTTGGTCCTTCAGAGCTACTCTGTTCTTAGTTTTCTGTGAGCTAGTAGCCACTACAAGGACTGTGAAGCCAGTGCTTTGATTAGGGATGATGTTAACAGGAAACGTTCACGTGCTGTAACTGGGACATGGCTTGAGCATACAAATAGACTTAACTCTACCACTGGGATTTTCTGAGTAGTGCTGATTTGCACTCAGATTGCTTGTTGACACTTGGCTGAGTCTATCCTAATGTGTATCATCTCTGACAGGGATGATACAACATGTCCCAGTCTGACTTAAAGGCTGGTTGTCTTTTCTTTGGTAATAAACTGGTTCCTTTGTAATGGAATGACACAATAACATGATAGCTGTGTGTCAGCTTATTTAAGGCATACCTTTATGTGCTTATTAAAAAAACCAAAAGACAAACAGCAATGGAACAGTCACTGATAGTGACATTGATAAGCAAATTATTTCTTCAGTGAAAATTTCAAGGCGTGCTTGTTTTCTTATCCTACCTAAATAAGAAAAAATTCTGCTTCAGGCTCAAGATGGAGTAAACTGAAGCATTGCACTAAATTTTTTTTTTGGATTGTGCATGTACAGGAGTTTCTACTTAAAAGCAAGTAAAAAAATAGACATTTTGCAATGGCATTAACATAGAACATCACTTATTAATTACAGTATTTAATAAACAAGAAAAAGTATCCATTGGATTTCATGTGTGCAACTCATTGCATATGATCTGTAACTCCATCTTGTACATTCATGTCTTCTGAGATGCTCTATGAAACCACCTGCCAGGACAGGCATAGGAAACAAAAGCATCTTGTCATTCAAAAAGCCCATGTTTGGTAAAAACTTGACAAGGCATTTTGGAAAACTTTTGTAAATTGATGTCCTGTGAAGTTATTAGAAGACCGCATGTTTGATAAATCAGTCCTTGCCATGTAGCATTCACATGAGCAAGGTATTGTATTTTGCCTCTTAGAGAATACAGTTTCTCAGTACATTACTGTAGACATGAAAATTGTGAGCCATAAAATACTTGACAAATGCTAATTTTAACTTTCCTAAACTGCCATATCACTATCCCTATTATTAGAACTGTCTAACTGAAAACAAGAAGAAAATGTGTTCTGTTATATTTCTCCCCTCCCCTGCCCCCCACCCAGGAAAGTCTTTATTATGATTCCTGGCAATACCTTTTTGTTTTCTAAATCATATATTTAAGAAAAAGAATAAGTAGATGAGCCTGGCTAAATTCCTTATAAGCTGCTCTTGTGAACTGTCACAGAATGTATGCAGTTTCAGTTTTAGTCTCGTCTTTCACTTTTCAGTGCAGCAGAGGTTCGGAGATGTACAAAGGGTGCAAAACATTGCCTTACCTTAACCCTTTCTAAATGTTATTTGAGCTAATTCTCATACAGCAAAAAGAAATGTAGCCTTTACTGCCTTTTGACCCTAAAGGACTCAGTCTGGTATTCATTGATGTAATTCTTTTTACTCTTTTTTCTTAGTGTCACCCTTCATTTATTTCAGGCCTTTGAAGTTGCTCGGGAAAATGCACCTTATATATATATCAATGGTGTATGTGCAGGCATCTGATGTGAGAAAAGAGATTTGGGCTTGTCGTTTTTTGTTTTCCTGTTACGGCTTCTGAGCCACAAGGATTCGAGCAGTGGTCGTGGTTGGTGGATCCAGCGAGGGCTGACAACCCCGGAGAGGGGTTTGGTGCCGTGAAGCCGGGGGTGTTTCCAGGCATGTCCAGGGCAGAAGGGCTCTGCTTGGGCTGGGCTTCATCTGACCTGGCTTTAGAGGTCTGGGCTGGAGATACCTCCCTTCAGCTAGTGTGGCGGGGTTTCCTGTACCATCAAGGAGTAGGCATTTCTACATGGAAAAATTCATCTGACCTAATTTAGGTGACTATTTTAAGATAAAAAGAATTGTATCCTAGAGAAAGCTTATTTCTCTCTGTGAAGTATAAAGGGAGCCACAGCAGGACAGTATAGATGCGGATGTCTCCTATGTGGAGATCCGTATTGCGTCAGCTAGAGCCTACCCTAGATGTCTGTGGGAAAGTTAATGTAAAAAGCTGTAGTAACAATGCGTTTCCATCACCTCCGGCTTTCAGTGGGATTTCAACAGACAGTCCAGAGAACTCACTTCCCACCACCCCCACTTCATCTTTATCGGTTACAAAAGCTCCTTCTTTGGTCTCTCATGTCTAGCCAGAAAACCTGGACAGCAGGCCAGCAGAGCCGTATCGTGTGCTGGGAACCGGGGTGGTGGCAGCACTGTGGCCAGCAGTGAGGACTGGGGACATCCTCTGTGCCGCACCCGTGGGCACCCAGGCCACCCCTCACCTGAGCTGATGAAGAGCTTGCTGCTGCCACGTGGCGCGTGGCCGTGGCATGGGTATATAAATGGCCTTCCCATTTATAGCTTTTTCGTAGATGGAATTTTGTGACGCTGGGGAAACATGTCCTGCTCTCTGGTCTTGCTTTTAGCTCTTGTATAAGGAGAAAATTGTGAGGAGAACTATTCATGCAGGGCACAATTTCTTTCAAAATCACAAGGACTGAAATCACATTGCTATCACCAAGCCTTAATTTCCAAAGCCAAAGGAAAGATAGTTTAGATAGTCTTGACGTAATTTTTGAAATGACGTGCCTTTATATTTTCCTTTCAAAATTAATTTCAATTGGGATGGTAGAGAGTTTTGAACTATATTACACATTAAAATTCAAAATAAAAACCTAAAAATTTAAATTACTGTTTTTAATGAAGATTAAACATTTCAGTCAACATTTCCAGAATCCTCTTTCACAGAGAAATTCAATGTTTGGGATTTGCTGTTCCTAATAACATGAAAACCCCTTGCAAAATTCTTCACGAAATCACTTGCCCCTGGTCTGCACCTCCCTGCTCCTGTCTCCTCATGGATGTTTTGTTTGTGTGAAATTCTACGCAAATATGTATTTTATAATCTTTGTTATGAAAGTTTCATAAAATGCCTGGTTTTAGATTCTGAAATGAAAATGAAGATGGTTCAGAATAATCAGATTCTGGAAAAATTAGTGCATTTAAGTACGCTTTGTTTAGGGCAACTTCAGTGCGAGTTTTTATGCTGTTATGTTGTGCAAGTCTCTGGTGAATACTTTTGTTCTTGGAGCAATTTACATTATTTTGATTTGTGACTTGTGCAGTCAGCCTCTGAAGAAATACCACCAGTGATGTCTTCATTCTGCTGTCATTCTCAGACACACCTTGCCATTTTCTTAGCTTTCACTGCAAAGCAGTGATAAAGCAATGCCGGGACCTGTTGTACTTTGGAAGGCAAGGAATTAAAAAAATATAATTATTAAGTTCTGGATCGTTTGCAGCTAGGCTAAAGTGTGGCAGCCTCACAAATTGCTCTAAAAATGGTGAACTCCTGGAAAACTAATACAGTATCAGGAGAAGTAAAAAAGGGTTTCTTTCAAAGTAAGAAAGAGGTGGTCACATCACTTGATGGATTTGAGTAGTTTCAGTGAAAGATTAAACACTTTGGGTTTGGATAACAAAGTTTATTCAATTTTTTGCACAGGCAATCTTTTAAAATAAAAACGTCTTTCACTTTCAGATCTATCCATTTCAGATACCAACTGATACCATACCGTTAGAAGCATTTTCTTGTTTGACACCGAGACACAGTAAATATTTTAAACGTACAGAAGGAATCTGGCATAAAAAAGGGAACGAAGCCCTGTTCTCTGAGGCTGTTCATACCCAGTTCATCTGGTTATTCTCCAAGTCTTCTGTGTCCAACATAGCCAAAGTACTGAGTCCTGCTGTCCACTTCCTCCATCTGTGGCTCTTATCCTCATTTCCCGCAGCGGGGGGTTCTTCTTGCTCGCAATTAGCATATGCATTATCCGGGGCTCACATCGTTACTGCTCCAGAGCTCCTTTCTCCTGCCCGTGACCGCTGACTCTGAGTGCTCTGTGATTTCTCATCTGCCCACAGTAAGCGGGAGAGGCAGGGATCCAAGAGAGAGGAGTCATCAACAGGAGGCTGATGAAATGTTGTGAAGAGGAAGCGGGCGTTTCACAGGGTTTTAAAAAAGAGAAGGAACAGGAAGAAGTGTCGCCCCAATAGCTTATGAGCAATTCCCAAGCACAGGAGTCCTTCCTTTAGGAGGACATGGCTCGATACCATCTAAACCACAAGAAATTCAGAGACCCAAACGTCGCGGACAGTGTGACGTATTTGAAGAAGTGGGGTTTGAAGCTGCAGTGAGGGATGTTGACTCCAGAGGTATTTAGCAAGAGGAGGAAGAGATAAATGCATTTTTATTCACATTTTTGTTTGGAATTCCTTCTTGTTGCTGAGTCCATCCAGTATTTCTGCAGTGCTTTACCGAGTGTATTTCATAGACTGCAGGCTGGAATTGAAAATTTTCTGAAAATAATGTTAAATGCATAGTTTAAGGAAAATTGTGAGGGTTTTGTGATTTTTCTCAGTTTTGCGATTAAATGCTGTCCAATTAAATATGTGTTCAGTTTTACTATGAATGCAGGGACATTGAATTTTATTCACCATTTTGTTCCAATGATGTTCCAATTCTGAACGAGCACTAATGGAAATAAGAATTCCTCAATACATAGGAAAACTCACATGAAGATTTGACAGGTAGCTGGAATTGGTTTATAGCATTTATGTGATACCTATTAAATTATTAAAAACTTACTGATACAAGCAATCGTGTAGATACTTGTACTACGATGGGAAAAATACTCTTGATCTGATTCTCATTGACACAAAGGACTGTTTTACTGAATCCTGACAAGGTAAAGGTGCCTTAAAAAGGTCTGATCTTTAAGTCTACATAGACAGAAACCAGAGCCACAGCCAGAAGAGTGAACGTCCGTGTAAACTTCTCTCCCCAAAACTTGAACAACAGTATTACAGTAAGGCATTTAACCTGTGGGATGGGTAGAAATGTAATGGTAAGGTATAAAAGATAGAGGGTTGTTTGTCATAAATTTGGCGTGCTGGTAGCTGCAGTCAAAAGTGGTGCCGTAACACAGGCATGCATTTAAGCCAAGTGAAGTGCCAAGCCTTTATCCTTGGGACTAAGATCTATTTATTAAGAGGTCATACGGAGAACTTTCTATGTGAGAAAACACGGGAGGAATTGGCAGGAATATCAGAAAGCCTCTCCTTTGTAGCACAACCTACATACCAAACAGCAGAGAAAACTGGATGATTGAAAAGCAAAACAAACTATGTAGGCCTTGCAAGGGATACTTGCATGTAGATCATAGAATCACTCAGGTTGGAAAAGACCCTTGGGATCGTCAAGTCCAACTGGTATATTAATAGTAGTTTAGATATCAGTATATTAATAATAGTTTTAATACAATAATATTGGTAAGGACGGGCATGGTGGTAGAAGTGTTAGTTAGGCTGAGTGTGGTGTGCTTATAACAAGAACTGCTAATTCTTCGTTTCTAATTTTTGTTGTAACTGCTCTCTGTCCTAAGTTGGTCAAAACCCACCAGTAGACTAATTTGCGAAATACAGTAATCTTGACTTCCATGGACCACTTACTCCATCCATCAAGTGATTCCTACGTCAGGTTTACCAGCCTCTCTCAGAACTGTAATTTATCTTTTTGAAAGATGTGCAATTTTTACTCAGAGTCTTCCAAGGGTGAAGAATTTACTGCATCTTGCGGAAAGTTGTACCAATAGACAATTTCACATGCTATTTCTGGTTAAACTTTGCTGATTTCATATTGCAGTTGTAATATTATAATGCCATTTCTGTTAGATTTAAGACCATACTGTCATCTTTGTATACTGATTGTGGATCATGTTCATTTCACCACTTTCTATCGGCCATGAAAAACAGACGAAGTGCTTTTATTTTCTTGCTGCAAGGCAGAATTTCCAGGAGCTACATCATTCATTGAATTATTTTTCTGGAGAAGGAACAGAAGAATATCACTATTCTCCGTTCCCCTACTTGACTCCTACTTCACCCTCATGCGGTAGAAGCATGGTTCCCATAGCAATTGGCTCTGCTGTTCCTACTGACATGCTGAGGTCTAAAGAACAAGAGGGATACGAATCTGACACAGGAAAAGAGCCCTATTTATTTTTAAATTGTATATGAAGGTAGAAGCATCTCTAGAAACTTTGACATGTCCTTGAGTTGTCAGTGCACAGAGGGCACTTACACTCCCTTCTTGAAATAATGCTGAGATACAGGCTGTCTTCATAAAGTATAAGGAGTTTAAACTGTAATTGTTTCAGTCTGAATTTTCTTGATAGACAGAACCACAGTTTGACCTTTTCTGCTTGAGAGGAATTTGAAACCCATCTCCCTGTTGACAAAAAAATTCATTAGCATGAGAAACTGAGAATATTTTGAGATTTCACAGTGTTTCACATATTGGTGAAAGTTTGTTAATCTTTATTTACAGAACATTGCACATATAAATATGCGGCTCTCTTAATAGAAATGACATGACAGATGTTGCATACTTTGACTTTCAGCTTACCTAAAAAGCCTGTATGTGTAAATATGTGTACCCATGTAGTGCTATAGGAAAAGGTGTGGGATTGTGGCTAGTTCTGAATACAAAATCCAAGTAACACTTTTCTTGCTTCGGGTTTCACCTCTCCTGTATGAGAGCTCGTATGATTTATAGACATTTCTTTAAATGTCTGGAAGAGAACTACAAATAAAATTATCTAATTTGAAATGATGGGGTTTCTAAAGCTCCCATTACTTTTTATTTAAACAACTCCTTTCTAATACACTTAACTTTTAGGCCTTTCTGCCTTGATCGTTATCGACAATACTCTCATTCTGGCTTTTATCGAAATACTGCTGGTTTAGCCTTATAAAGTTCCTAAATACTTCCTCTCCCTTCTTAAGACCTGATCCATAACCAGGATCCCTATATATGGATAGGACCCATCAAGGCTGAACTGAACTGAGGTAAGTGATGATGGATACAAAGCTGATGTCTGATTCATCACACCTATTTTTAGATATGCGTGTCTGAGCTGGTCAGCCTTTATAGTCAAGACATTTAGATGTCTGCAGCAGGATGAGGTGAATCCTGTCGTAGAAGAGTCTGTTTCTTTCCACTGACGATAAAACTAACCTAAGCTATTTAGCATAAATGCCTGAGTTTGGTCAAATGAATCACACTATATATCTGGGCATATAGATAGGGATTTATTGCTTTTATTGTTCGGATACATGAAGATCACTAGCTGGTTGACCAGCTGCTTTGCAAAGTCGTGCATTTATAGTTTTCTTACTCTTTGCTATTCATGAGCTGATCTCTTAATCGAGGAAATAGCTTCAAGTCTGTGAGTGTGGTAATGGAGTGCCTGGGTACCACCTAGGTTTTTACATGAGGGACCATCAATTTAGTGTCCGAGAATTAAACCCACTAATGGAAATACATCTTTGTACCTGAGGGACTTCTACCTCCCAGCATCTGGTTTCATTAGGTACTTGTTACCTACTACGTGTTCTCTTTACCTCCACTGTAGATTTCATGTTTGTCTAATTTTTGGCTTCCAGTGCTTCTTCTAGCACTGTGTTCAGATTTGGTTTTTTACTTAATATCTTCATTTTGCAGGATGCTTTTGCTAATTAATGATTTTGCATCTTTAAAAATATAATCTCTCTTATTATTTTCTAAACATATTACTAGACTAAGTTCCGTGCTGTTATTTCCTTGTCTTCGTTAGTATTCTCAGTAACTCACAGTCTAATAGCATCAGCAGATTTCCAGAAAATTAACCAGTTGTTTATTCCTTCCATATCAAAATTAAAATGTTAAACAAGACAAGACTGTTCTGACACTGATCCTTTGACAGTCTAATCATAATCACCTTTCCCAAACTTAGCAATTTGTTGTTTATCTTCACTGTGGTACTTCAGCCAGAGTTCAGACTACCCTGTCACACATATGTAATCATACGTAATTAATTTGGTGAGATAATATAAAATGATATGCTAAATTTCAAATATTCTAAGTGAGTTCAAGTTTAGTTTTCAATTAAAATACCCACTCAGTGGGCAGATGCATCAGGAAAGCAAATACATTAAAATCAAAATGCAATGCATAACAAATGAAATGGAAAATAATGGATACAATATTATAAACAGACATTAGAAAAATCAGTGACACATCTATATATGAGCTGTACTCTACTCCATCATAAATATGAATACAAGAGTAATAGAAGGGGTTCAGAGGTGGGTGATGAGGCTGGTCAGAGGCCTGCAGATGCTTCAGTCAGAGAAGACACTTGCACAACTGGGATCCAATCCAGTCCCCACGCTGCCTGATTTGAAAGAGGTCAATCCTAAGTATTACATTCCAGGAGACTTACTCAACTGAGTTCCCCTAAAAAAAAACAGCCTACCAAACTTTCTTTTTTTTACTGTTGAATTTTCCTTGGGTTAGTTAAATATTCATTGACCCAGACATCACAAGTAGAACCCAGTGACTGTGGTTTCTGGCTTCATTGGAGTATCCACATAGATTCTCGGTATTGCGTGTCTTATTTGAGTGTTAGTCAGTCCACTTCTTGTATTGCCCAATGCATAATGCACGGGTGAGTCACACACAGACAGTTCTGTCCTGTGCCAGTTCCTCGAATTTGTTTGAACTGATGTATAAAATTGCTCCTTCCATTATTATTTCATGTAAAGGTTGCCCCAGATAATCCTTTTGTTCTTTTGACTCAGAATTGCCCGAATATGGCTTTTTTGGAGCGTAAGGAAATGTGGGAAAACTCTGTGTCCTTGAAATGAAGCTGCTGTCTTGGAGACTTTCCATAGCACGCAAGAAAAAAACAAGTAGGAGAGAGCTCTGAAATGAGTGCTGGAAGCGGTGAGGAAGGTGGTGTGATGAATGGTCAGGAAGCCACTCTAATGCTTTCATTTAAAAATAGACTCGCAGTCTCTTGTGTGGTTGCAGAGTGAAACTCGAAAAGGTAATAGGAATGCATTCAGAAATCAAAAGGCAAATAAGCAATAAAAATTTATTATGATTAGGTTCAGTTTCACGATAGCTTGGAGCCTGACTCATGACTTTTGAATATCTGTAATGGATGATACTAGAAAAATATGAAAGAGATTCATAATGTGCATCAGTCAAGTAAGGAGCATAGTACCTGTCAGCCCTTTTGCAGTGAAACTTAACTTCCTGCCTTTTTTTTTTCCTGTTCGGAGTAGATGTTTTCTTCCTGTTGTTCCCTTTGACTTTGAAGAAATATACTTTGCTAACAACTTCAGACTTACCTTTATGAATGTAGTTCATCTATCTGAAGCTTTATTTTGGGTTTCTTCTCTGAAATGGTAGGAAATTGAGCATATATTTCTTAAGAGGCTTTTAAATTTACCTCATTTACCCCTTGTAACAGTGCGCAATTCATGTAGGTCTGTGCTAAAGCAGAAATACGAGCTGAAATTGTGTGTATAACAGAGCGAGTAATTCATAAACAAAGAATGAAGTTGGTCAGCTAAGAGTCATCAAAATTTCTCAAAAGAGAAATGTAGTGTAATAACAATTTATATTTAAACTTTGCTATAGTGAATGGATTTTACAGGTCAGTAAAAATACAGAGACAGATGCTTAAATAGAAAAACAAATTATAATATTCTTTTTTAGTTCTAAAACATGTCACTTACCACTTATCCCCCTAACTAAATATATTCCTCGTAAAGACTGAGAAACCTGGGCAGTTAGCAGTGGTGTCCTTCAGAGGTTTACCAACACTGGAGCTGATTTTGTGTAATGCCTATGTTACTGAACTGAAGGATGGGGTGGAGTGCACCCTTAGCAAGTTTGTCGATGACACCAGATTGGAGGAGTGGTTGATGACTGGAGGCAGGGCTCTATACAGAAGGAACTCAACCAGATTGGGTTGAAAGGAACCAATGTGGGGCTCTTGGGTATGAGACATTGACATCATGGTATGAGTCCAGCAGAGAGTTACCAAGATGGTTAGGTGGTTTGGAGCACATGATGAGTTTAAAATTTAGTTTTGAAATGCCATATGTAAGGGAAGGCAAAACAGATGATATTTGGTGAATCACTACTATGAAGGTAAAGTGCAACTACCATATTGAACTATCATCTTTTCATCTCATGGGCGACTTGTGCCACTCTCATGTCTGCTGGAGGGCCAAAACAGAAGACCACAAGCAGCTCAGGATGTTTCTGGAGGGCATTGGTGATAATTTCCTAACAACACAAGTGATCAAGGATCTCACAAGCTGATGAAGTATGGGCTAGTGAAGTGGACACTGAGGTGGATTGAAAGCTGTCTGACCTGGCAAGCTCAAAGTATAGGGATCAGCGTCACAAAGTCTAGCTGGAGGTTAGTCACTAGCAGTGTACCCCAGGCATCGACACTGGGTCCAGTACTGCTTAACTTTTTAATTAATGATCAGGATGATGGGGCAGACTATACCCTCAGCAAGTTTGCAGATGATACAAAACTGGGAGAAATGCCTGACATACCAGGTGAGTGTGCTAGAGGATCTTGACAGGCTAGAGAAATGGGGGGACAGAAACCTTATGAAGTTCAGCAAAGGGAAGTGCAAAGTCCTAGCCCCATGGAGCAGTAACACCAGGCCCCCGTACACACTGGGACTGACCAGCTGGAAAGCAGCTTTCCAGAAAAGGCCGTAGGGGTCCCGGTGGCCAACCAGCTGATTATGAGCCAGCAATGCACCCTTGTGNCCTGACATACCAGGTGAGTGTGCTAGAGGATCTTGACAGGCTAGAGAAATGGGGGGACAGAAACCTTATGAAGTTCAGCAAAGGGAAGTGCAAAGTCCTAGCCCCATGGAGCAGTAACACCAGGCCCCCGTACACACTGGGACTGACCAGCTGGAAAGCAGCTTTCCAGAAAAGGCCGTAGGGGTCCCGGTGGCCAACCAGCTGATTATGAGCCAGCAATGCACCCTTGTGGCAAAGAAAGCCAACAGCCTCCTGGGCTGGCTGCATTAGGAAGAATGTTGCCAACAGGTGGAGGGAGGAGATCCTTGTCTCCTCAGCACTGGTGAGGCCACATCTGGAGTGCTGGTTCCGGGCACGCCGGTACAACAGAAATACAGACTTACTGGAGCAAGTCCAGCCAAGGGCTACAAGGGTGATGAGCAGGTCTCATACGTGGAGAGGCTGAGGGAGCTGGGATTATCTAGCCTGGAGAAAATAAGGGTCAAGGGAAAACGTATTGATATTTATTAATGTCTAATGGGAGGGTGTAAAGAAGAAACAGCTAGACTTTTCTCATTCGTGCCCATTGAGAAGACAAGAGGCAATGGGCATAAATTGAAAGACAGAAAATTCTATCTGAATATAAGAAATTATTTTTTTTTTTTTTACTGTCAGAGTGGTTGAACACTCGACCAGGCTGCCCAGAGGTGTTGTATAGACTTAGCCCTTGAACACATTCAAAACACAACTGGACACAGTCCTGGAAAATTTTTTTTTTCTGACCCTGGTTTGAGCAGGGGAGTTGGACTAGATGGACTGGACTAGACCCCAATAGGTCCCTTTCATCCATTCTGTGGTTCTGTGATTGTCTAGCAAGATGAGCTAAGTTGAGCCCAGGTGGGAAGCACTGAAGGAATTTCAGGAATATCTGGGTATGTGAAGTATTGGCAGACTGGTAATTTCCTGCTTTGTCCATGGTGAAAACCACTGTATAAGAACTAAGCATGAGGTTAGCTAGATTTACTATTTAATAGGAAACCTGACAGATAATTGGAACTGCTAAGGATTGAGTATTTCACTTAACCATGTTAAAGAGTCAAAGTTATGCATGTTACCTCACTCCCTTTCCAGCTTAAAATTTGCAAAGTCTTAGTAACGTGAAATAGTAGAGCTTAAAAAAACCCAACACCTGAACAAATGGCAAGACAAGGGAGAAAAGTGTATAGTGAAATGAATACAAGGAGGGACATTATATTCTTATAATGCATACATAACTTGAATTCTGTAAGAACAGTAGAAATAAAAATGGATTGATGTTAATTGGTTATGAGCAAACCTGCATTTTGCCAATATTTATGCAAATCTGCATTTTGCCATAAATATTTTGCAAAAGCACAGGGAAGTAAGGGAGGGAATTGTTCGCTACTCTTGCACTCTCTGCTGCAACAGTTACCTGGCAGGTAAACAAGTTCTCTTCATAACAGGAGGATGAAAAGATCTCCCCATCAAAGCAAACAACCTGAGAAGAGTTCTGTGTTTCAGTATGTTGTTAATTCCTCAGCCTGCCAGAGAAGTAATTTTTTTTGCAACTTTTACAAGTCACTGAACATCTTAACATAACTGGAACTGGTCAGCAGTTGGGTTCGTCTATTATATTAAACCTGACTCAAATGTCAATCTATATGTAAGTTTAACAGTGGTAGAATCACAGTTACTCATCATGAGGCTCCAAATGTTTTTAGGGCAGAATTTTTAAGATACATCAGGAAAAAAAAAGGTCGAAAAATCTTTACTATTTGAAAACAAGTTATTTTATAGGAAAAAAAAAAAAAAGAAAAGAACTTTTCTGGTTATTATGAAAGAGTCTCCAACCTGAAGGTCAGGATTGTTTTAAATTTTAAATAATGGCATTTCAATATAAAGGGAGATCATTATTACATATTTATTTTTTCTGGCAGTAATAGCAGGAGTAGGAGGAGGAGTAGTAGTTGTAGTAGTAGTAGTATATTCTCGCACAACATGTAGTCCTGGGGAGAAGCAGCTGTCAAATTCCCCCTCATCCTGCATCAACAGAGGAGTACTGCACAGTTCCTCTGTACAGGGGAGTCCACAACAACGGCACGTGTCGGTTTGCAAGCAGTGGCTTGGGTGAATACTCTCATATACTGTAGACTGCTAGGGCACAGAAGTCTACACAGTTATGTAGTGCTTCACAAATGGCACTGGTGGTGCCATCATCTGGTATAATCCAAGGTGAGATCTGATACTCTTCTTCTGTGGGGCACTGCAGGATGGGAACTCAATAATGGGTTTACACAAGCCCGGTAGGAGCCTGCGTGGGCAGTGTTTGGAGAGTGAAACAGGAGTGTGTCAATGAGACACAAAACAAACACAAAATTGTGTGAAGGAAATTCTGCCAGTGTGACCAGAGCCTGGAAACCTATAGATGTATCCTGTCCAGTGAATGCCCAGTCCAAAACAAAAAATCTGTGGGAACAGTGGCTGCTTCCTTTGTTTATTGAAGACTCCACATGTAACAGGTCTGGCAACTGACTTTTGGTGGTATCCTGTAGCTTCAAGTTGCTTTTGCGGTAGGACTTCCATAGCTACTGAAGTGAACTGTACAGTTTAGAGTAATATATTTAAATCCTTCTGAAACTCAAACTTGGGGCCATAACCTGTGAACATTTCTGCTGGAATCTAAAAATGAAAATGCAATGTGTTCTTCCTATCTGACATCTGCACAGAAGTCCAGAACACGATCTGTAGATTTCTGTTGATGTTTTTGCCTTGGAGTTAGCTGGGGGATGGAATTAAAATTTAATATGATCTTGATGAATTGGAGAAACGGTCTGGAAAAAATAAGTACAACTCAATACGGACAAGTGCAGAGTTCCAGCTTTAGCAATAGACAAAGTTAATAAATACTTTCCTTACTTGTCTTTAGGTCTTTGATGCGTGTGACTTAATTTGACGGTTTTCCTCAGCTTTAGATAAAGGGTTAAATATACCTTTGTTCATTACTGACAAGGGGACATATATTTTAACAAAAAGATGATTAGTGAGGGTTTGGGACCATCAATTCTTTCTACACCAATTGTCACATATTTACATTGGCTGTAACATATCAGCTACCCAGAGAATCCCTAAATTTTCATTAATATTTTTATTTATTTTATATATATATTTTTTCAAGATCTCTTACCTTAAATGCATCAAAATCTTAAAAACTGTCATCTGATAAGAAAAAAGACCTATAACAACATTCACTGAAATCTAAAGTATGCTTGAAAATGGTCATATGAAGGATCTACTATTTTTTTTCCTTGCTCATATCTTTTACCACTCACTTCTGCTGCATTTTCTCAGTTCTTCAATGTTGTAAGGCCCGCTCACTGAAGATCTGCAGTTCTTACCATGCATGAGTTCACATATTAACATCTGGCAAATTCTGCCAGATGTCACTGAAATTGTTTGTTAGCTTCAGTGCTGGAGGTATTATCTCAGCTTCAGATACACAGGAGGCTTGTGATTGCTGTGATGCTCTGTCCTGCTGCTTCTATATTCTCCACGCGCAGGGCGTTCTGTGGGGGAGCTGCCAAAGAAAGGGAAATGCCAGGGGTATAAATGTACTTGCTGCATCATACAGAACAAACAACCCCACGTTCCTTCTCCTTTTTCATTGTGAAACAGCTAGGAAGAAGATTAAAAACTATGGAACAGACCTTTCAACCTGTGGAACTTAAAGTATTAAATATAGTGGGTTTTTATTGTGCCAGGAGTAGTGAAACACGGAAACTTGTCAAACCAGTTCATTTCTAGATTATTAAAAAAACCCAAAACATCAGTAGGGGGCTACGCTTTTACTGTTTAGAGGGCGATCATCTTTTCTGCACCTCCTCCTGTTCCGTTCGCCCCTGACAGCAACCCCCGGTGTTCTCACTCTGCGCATGGCTTGATATCCTTACTTTTCACTGTATCTGCTTAATTAATTTTTCTGTCTAGTTCTTGCTTTCCTTCTCTACACCTTTTCTTTCACAAACAATGCCATTTCACCTTGCCCTTCTAATCAGCCAAATGATATCTATAAGGTTTTATATTCTGCCCATAAACATAATATCAGGAAATTAGCTTGCTATTTAAACAGCCCCACTGCCCTGTAACAGCCTGCTGAATCAGTAACTTGAAATATTACTGGAAACCTTGATTGCCGCACTGTTCCTAAATGAAATACAGATTTATATATTTTATCTTCTCATGACAATGGTAGTCTTAAATTATACTTCTGAGCATACTTTATTTTACTGTAGTTTATTTTGGGTAAATGGCTTTCACACGTAAATCACATCCTTGTTCCTCCAGCCAGCCTCGCTGGGAGGCATAAACTGGATATTGTAAGGTAGAGTTGTAAATATTAGAAGATACGGTGTCACTGAAATTAGAGGTTGAAGAAAACTGGTTTGCTGCAGTAGTGATCAGGTTGTGATCTCCTAGCTGAGGATATTCTGACCATACATTTTCATGCTTGCCACTCTGGAATATGGTTATTTAGATGCTTACACTTAATCATCTGATAGAAGTTACATGCAGAGGTAGCCTATTCCATGTGTAAGAGACTGCAAAATATTACCTGTTTGCTGCTGATACAAGATACAGAGTTAACATTTGGCATAAAAATGCCAAAGGAAGTGGCTGATCTTTCAATCAAAGGACACAGATAATTTTGGCAGCAGGAGGCCGATTCTGGATGATCATGTGTTAGAGTTATACCAGGGACTGAAAAATTACCAGTCAGCCAAACGAATAAGCAAATAAATAAAACAGATGTCATTATGAAATCATCTACAGGCACTTGGCTTAGATTTTATAAAATATGAGGTGGAGAAAAAAAAGCAAAGTCATTGTGAAAGGCTTACATGTGCCTCCGTGAAAAGAAGAAAATTGAGAAGAAGCTTTTGTGTGTAATATCAACAGAAAGCAGAGTTAATTGTAGGAGCTACCGCACCCATTTTACACAGCAGCAGTTCCGCAGGCATTCAAGCAAACGAAAGTGGCATCGCTGCTTTTGTGGTAGGTTTTCACATCCCACAGATTTTTCTCAAGAAATTCAAGTAGCATCATTGCTTAGAAAGCTGTGTGATCTTTGACTGGTGTAGTAATAAAACATGTAGTCCAGCCTCTCTGCAGATCTGATAAGAAAAAAAAAAAAAAGAGAATGGATACTTTGATGTATGCAGTGGTGTCAGAAAAGACATAAAATATATACAACCTTAGACTTTGCAGCCTCCATTTCAGTCTTCTTGGCAGATTTGGGAGGTAGACAATATGCTCCCGCTTATATTTTCTCAAGCTCCCAGATTTGTGTATATTTAATAGCACACTGCTATCAGAAGGTTATCAGACCTAATGTTGTACTTATTTTTTTCTTGTCTTTGGAGTGATAAATTGGGGATGGAGGAATGGGAACGCAAGCAAATTGGTCTTTCTACAATCTGAAAGAACGTTGCCTACTATCCGTTTGTACCCTGCGAGGCGAAAACGTTCCCTCACCAGGCAGAATTTGATCTCCATGGTCTATTGCGCAGATAGATCCATCAAACAGTTTTTCTTTATTTATTGGGAAAGATGCTAAGTATTTCTGTTGGAAATCTGTACTCTAAATCTATGTGCTGATTCTGATATGCCTAGAATAGGTGTTGTCCATGCAATACATTAGCACAAAGCAGACAACATAGCTTGTCAATCACACTGATATGCATGTTAATCACTACTTTCCTAGATTCCTTGTCATCCACAAGAAATGCCTTGATGGCATTGGGACCAGCGGCATCAACACCAGTACAACATCCAACTCAACACGCTGTCAAAAACCCTTCTCATCTTCCTGCAGCTCTTGCTCCAAACACTCCTTCCCCTTCCCCCCCCACAACAAGATCCTGATGTGAGATCACAGGACAAGACCAGGCATCTGCGCATCAGGTCAAGAGGAGATGTAGGAGAGGCATCAGGTATGAACAACCCTCCTGCGATAAATCCCCCCCTTTTTTATAACTGACATTTTTATGTGCCACGTTCATCACAGACGGATTAGCTGCCGTGACTGAACAGACTCAAAGTGTATCTGAACTGTGCCTGAGAGCTGGTCGGCTCCACCAGGAAGGTGACTCCAGGCTACAGATCTTGCACTTCATTACTCCAAGCGGAGGCCAATGCAGCAGTTAATGTGATGGTACGGAGGGGGTGTTCCTGTCCCACTGGCATGGAGATGAACGGAGACCGTATTGCTACCAGAGACTGATGTGTCACGGTGGGGCACAAGGCGCAGTTGCCTTCTGCTCTACCTCGCAATTGCTTTAAGTGCCCTCGTAATCATCTGCTCCGCAGGACTCTTTCTCTTCTGTTGACTACTACATTTCCTCGCCTTCTTTCTTTCTCCAAAATAAGCCTTCAAGTCCATCTGTAGGCTGGTGAAAGAACATCAGTTTCATCCTCTGGAAAAAAAAAAAAAAATCCAGGTGTCACTTGAATATTTTTCCTTATTTAATCAGATACAGTAATGCAACAGCATTAACTCAGTGAAGCATAATTTAATAATAACTTACATTCTGTAGTGGTTTTGATCCAGCTGTCTGAAAACACTTTAAAACATTAATACATTAAATTTAACGCTGTCCCTCTTGTGAAGTAGGTAGGCATTATGGCCTTAATTTTACAGATGAGAAAACACAGGCGCAGAGAATTTGAATGCTTTGCCCAAGGTCAAATGAGAGATTCCTGCTAGAACCTAAGAAATTGGGAAGAGGAAGGAACAGTGTGCTTCCATTAGCGCCGCAGCGGTCTATCCAGCTGCTAGCTTTTTATGAAACAAAGTATGTGCATCAGCGAAATCTACACACATTAACAAATATATTGTTTATCTTCACAGGTGTAACAAGACACTAGTATAAATTACTTCATAATTAACAACACACTTTTAAATTGAGGGAGTGCATCAGAGTGAGGAGTAGACCAAAGATGACATTTTGACCAGCAAGTTTGTTCTTTTTTTTCAGTGTTACACCCTAATTATTTATAGCATTATTATTTTTTCTTGCTTTTTTCATACAGTTGTCTTTGAGAAATAAATGCACGAAATAAATAAGTGTGTAACCCTTGCAGTGACTGACGACTGACACAGGTTAATATGAGTCTGGACTGCTGCCTCTGGACATGAACACAAACCCAGCTCTTGAGCATTCCTGCCATGGTGCCGAAGGTTCCTGCCCTAAACCATAGGGAAGTACAAAGTTAAGACAAACGCTTGATTACAGAAGGCTGTCATGACTTTAGGGGTTTGCTCTAAGAAAGAAGAAGGTCTGGAGTGCTGATAGGGGGCTGCTTTGCAAGAACGGGGACCTCTGAGATGTGCCTGGGTAGGTCTGGAAATGTTAGCCAGAACAGAGGATGTGTAAATCAAACTTTACTTCAGAACTTTCCAGGGTAAGTTTCTGATTAAGCACACCGGTCAAGGAAGAGCCATGCCATGGATCTTATGATTTGAAATAGCCTAAAGAAGGGTTTCACCACAGTATTTAGTAGTAGTGCTGATGGGTGTGAGTAGAGATGTTATTCCTAGGTTTCTGAAGAAGGCTGATAACAACATCAGAGGGTACGGCCTAAGAAGCGACTTGCCCAAGTAGCCAAGTCACAGCAGAGGCAGATTGTCACACAGCAAGAAAGCAGGACATGGGCAAAAAAATGATGATGCCTGTCTCAGGATAGTAGGTAACAAATGATCCTTGTCTTTATGTTGCCCGTTTCTAATCTTAACGTATCCCTTAGCTCTGCCTCTTGCAGCGTGTTGGGATGGTCCCTTCCTGACTATGCTGACCTGGGCAGATACAAGAATGGGTTTCAAGCCACTTGACTCTGTAAGCCTAAGTGCTTTTCTTCAGAAGAGCAGGTCAAATCTCCATGCAAAGCAGGTCTTAAACAAAGCTTATTTAACAGTATCGGGGGCTGAAACCGAAAATTTTTATTTTAGTGTATTCTAGGTTTATGTATGAGAAAGTTACAGTTAAAAATTGCCTTATATGATCCACAGACCTGAAGTCAGTTTTCCATTCATTTAGTGCTATATTCTCCCCGTTGCATAGGATAGAGTGTGTATGTGTAATCTAACTTCTGTTCTCCCCGGGGCCAAACAAGTCATGTTCTCCTAAAGAGATTTTCTTTGGGGCACTGGAAAATCACTTTCTTCTCTTCTGCTGTTCCATCTTGTTACATGGACGCATACATCCTAGAAACACTTGCAGATTTCTGATTTTCCTCCCCTTCTTTTCCTGTAATCAGTTGCCGCCAGCCACTTCCGTAAGTGTATATTGGCTTGTTGTCAATTTGCCCAGCTTAATCTATGTAAATACATATAAATGCTTTTATCTCTACTCTCTTTCCCTTCCCACTTAATTTCTTCTGGGATTCTCTGCATCTACTCTGATTTGTGTGGCATGCGGCTCTGTTCCCAAGTTTTGAATAGATACACGCACTTATCCTGTACATCTTTGCTGCTACCTGATACCTGCAAATTCCATTTGTCTTTAAAGCAGTGCCTGTTGCATTCATTTGCCCCTGTAGAGAGGCTTTAGGTCTTTTTAGGAATCATGAGCAAAACCCTTTGTCAGGCAGAAAAGTCCTGCTAGATTGATTTTCCCTTGTTCTCTGTGGAGAAGAGGACCAGAACAACGTAATACTCGAATGGAAAATACGGTCTGACTGCATACACAGCGATCGCAGTTCTTGTTTCCCAGCTGTGAGTAGCGAACTCCCAGCTCCTCAAGCCAGAAGACAAAGGCTCTGTTTCTGTCCAGGAAAGTCCAAGCTGTGGGCTAGCAGAGGTGGGGGAGCTGGACAGGAGTCATAATCCCAAATTAGGATTTAGAATAAGTTTCTAGTTATAACTTACTCTTCTTTTGCGTATTTTTTCATACCTGTTCCCATTTCTTAGTCTATTATACGATGCCCCACAAATGTCATTTGGCCACAGCCCATCTCACTGTTCTTAGTCATGTAAAAGCACCTCAGGCCAGGGCCTCCTTCCCTGAACCCTTCTTCCTTCTCAGCCCCAAATCCCTGGCAGAACAGGAGAAAGGGGAGACTTTCCTTCTCTGTCCATGTAGCTAATGAATACTCTGTCCCAAATAAACCTTATTCAAGGGGTTGCTTTGTGTTGCTGCTCCTGAGTAGTACTTCAGAGTGTCCTGGACTTAGGTTAGCCTGTGTCCTTGTGGTGTTATTGAGGAATGGACAGTGAGAAATGCTGGTTAAAAGCAAAGCAAAACAAGAACCTCCTGAAACCAGCAAGAAAGAAAAAAGAAGTCATCTGTTCCTTGCTTCTTGCCTCATTGGAAGAGACAACTGTTTGCTTCCTGCTGAAGTTTTATGTTTTATGTAGATGGATGCATGACATGAGTGTGATTCGTATGCTGTGCTAGTTGGTGATGGAGGAACTGAAGCCCCAAGCCCAGGGTGGTTTTTTTTAGGGTGTGAAACAGCAAATTATTTTTTATAATCTGATCTGCATAGATTGGCTTAATCTGTATCGATTTTTATATGAAGATCCATACACCAAAGGACACTTCTTTTCCTCAGGGACCAACTTTACATCACCTTTTAGTCCTGCATCTCCATAGAAATGGCTTTTATCATGGAAAGTCATGGAAAGTGTTATCTAAATGAAAAATACAGAGTTGCCTGATAGCTGCTTAGGAGGTCCAAGTCTTTCTTTACCCATAAGATGAAAGTAATGGGCAGAGAGTAGATATGGCAGCCACAGGTTTGTGCACAGGCATTTGCTACATTGTTCTCGTGAACTTTTTGTGTCATTTATAATACACTTAATGGTGTATTGTTTTTCTCACTAATATATTGATGTCAAGATATAATAATAGTATGGTATATACACCATATATAGTGTACTATATTGTAGTGTTTATTATAAAATAAAGGAATAGTAATGTAAAATAATAGTGTCAGAGATGGCTTCAGACCTTCAAACACTTGAAGAAACTCATTTAGAGTATTTTTTTTTCTGGATGTAGGCGTGAGCTAATACAGGAGGATGGCTCAAAGGTGGTTACGATTCTGGTTTTGACCAGAACTAGGTTTCCTTTTGTATGCAGTTAGAATGCTGTATTTTGAAGCAGATATGGTCTCCAAAATGTTGCAATTTTAAAGACCAGTATTAGAGAGCCAAAATAGGAGTTTAGTTACCACTAAGGGGAAACTCCTAATTTGTCAGTCACTCGGGGGTTAGGTGATGATGGAAGGAGAATGGGACGGACGTGGATAATCCATTGGTTATCAGAAAGGTTGTATTGTCCAGACCAAAAACTCAGGAAAACATAAGGCAAGTCTGACAGTACCAGCAGCATCCAAAAGTGTCTGCATCACTGGGGCCTCTTACAAGTTAAAATCTTTCCAGAAACACTTTATGACTACTCCTGCCCTTGGGGGCAGTAGTGTTCTCCTTTGCAGTTTTCTTGCGCAGCTTCCTTCAGGTCTGTTTGGGAGGCAGAACCTGGGCCTTTTGGCATCAGAAGTATAAGCTCCCTGAGTTGCTAAATGAGCAATCACATCAGCAGGTTGCAGCACTAGGCTCTTGCACCAATTCATCTGCCAGCAATAGAAAACTTGTCCATTGTCTTTCTATTTTAAGAATGTCCAGGATGCCTTTTTTGAGAATGTAGGTTTTGATTTTGAGATGAGAATATTTTCTGAGTGGTTCGGTGTGGTTTTAAAATTGAAGTGTTTTCAGTCAAGCTCTTTGCCAAAGGGAAATCTTTTCTCCGGTTGCTCTCTGCTGTTTTGGGAGCAATTTCAGTGGGCAGAAGTTGTCCTTTCCACAGGCTGCTCTTCAGTAGTTGTTTGCTGGCTGCTGGCTGGATTGCAGAGATCTAAGTCCAGACACACAGATGATGTGGAACTAGAGCTGGTTTTCAACATTTTTCTCATCCTCCTATTTGGGTTTAATGAAACCTTAATTTTAATAAATATATGAGAAAGACAAATTCTTTTGTAAAGTGGAAATTATAAAAACGTTAGATCAAAGGGTTTGGTAGAAGATGGAAGAGTGGTTTTGGCAGACACAGCATAATGAGACCTCACAGATTCATTATGTCCTATGCTCTGTTCTCAAGGCATAAGTTATTTAACAACAATAACAATCTCTGTGCTGATTTTTTTTAATTGACTCATTAATAATAATTTCATTATATGTTACCAGATTCTGGCATAATTTTGTATTTGCACAGTCTGTTAAAGTCCATGTATGCTTTTGCTTTCAAGATGGATGATTTAAAATACAAAGTTTATTGTGTTTGCTCAGGCAATAAGAAATGCAAAATGACATGTAATGTTTGACAATTAAAAGAATACTGTCACAAAATTAAACAATAATAATTTCAAATGCAATAGGAACTGTGATCCAAAACATTCTCCTCTTCTTGCAGAAAGACTGATCATCCTGGGTAGGAAACCATGTAAAAAAAATCTTTGTATGAAGGAATTTGTTCCACATAACCATATTTTACTTTTCCCGTGACAAGTTCTTTGAAGATGCCTATTTTAATGGCTGTTGAAAATCTATTGAAGATCTGGAAGATAATCAGCATTAACAAACTTGCCTCCTCTGTACTTTTGTAGGATTGTCAAATACAATCTCAATTTGCCACAGGCATTGTATGTTTATTAAAAGTGACATTTTCCCATTTTCCTCCAAGCAGATGGCTCATATGTGCAAAGAAAACTAAGTTAGAGAACAAAGACTGTATGTAATGCCTTAATGCTCCTCAGTTGCAATATTTCTGAATTTTCTTAAAGTGGCGACCTGAAACAGACTCTTCCGATTGCTACCTGTGTGGCAAAAGCTTATAATTAAAGCAGCATTAACTGCCTGCATAGTTCTTGGGTAACCAATTTTCAGATCGAGCACTTCATCTGTGCATGTGTAGGCATATACATATACGTTAATGTACACATATACATGCTTACAAACTTCACACGCGCATGACAGTACTTTTTTCCCCAAAAGCCACATTTGCTAACCATAGAATGGGTTAAGTTTGTTATAGCCTATTTCTGTCTTTTATTATTAAGACCAGATGTAATGTATATTAAGCTTGATCATTTTATCCTGGACATTTGCTGTACAAATTTAAGTTAATACAGATAGGCTTTTTTGAGCTACACTATGTAAAGTCTCATGCACGCACAAGAGGAATTAGTGAGATTAGTCTCTGTGAGCATTCCGCAGGGGATTTGACATACAACAATAATTTGGGTCACAATGCCTTATAAAGTCAACGGTAGTAAGAATTTTTAACATAAATTTAAGCTGATGCATCAATCCAACAAGCCAAACTTTTTGGGCTTTTGACCTAGTAAGTATCGCTGGCAGATCGTAAATGTTTGGTTAACACCTCCTTCTGGGAAATCCATTCATCTGTCTTGGAAGAGTTTGCCAAAAGTGCGTATAGCAAGATTAGCCTCTTACATGGGTGGCTAAGTGTAAACAAGAGACTTAATGCTAGCCCGTAGGTCATGCATCGGAGCTAAGAGGTTCAGATACAAGACCTTTCCTAACTAATCTCATGGTGTATGCACATCAGGTGCGTGTGTCTAAGGCATATTAGGAGTATCGATAATTAGTTTTTTCTTTGGATATCTCCAAGTGAAGAACAGCAAAATTGTTCAGGAACTTCAATTTCTTGGTAAAGCTGTGAGTAGTGCATAAGCCCTATGCAGAATCAAGAACTCACTCTTTTGGTTTTCGTACATTCATTTGAAATGGTTTATTTACTTCAAAAGGATTAATCTTAATAGCTTTAAAAATGAAAGCCTAAAACTAGCAGGAATTGTTGGCTTAGGACCTACAACAGGGAATTAGTGGCTTCCCACTCACCACTAATGAGTGGATTTTTTTTTAAGCTCTGTTTATTTATGAGCACTGTTGAATACAAATTCTTTTTAAACAAGTTATTTTAGGGAACCTGCTCTGCTTGACTTCAAAAAATATTCAACAACCATATTAACAAAATGCCATTTACCCAAGTGGCAGCATAACTTCATGTCACATTAAAACAAAAATGCAGTGTGCTTAAAGAAGAAAATATCTAGATTATTAGTAACTACAGACCTCTGAAAAGTTACCTTCAAAAATGAATGTTTTCTTAGCATCAGGTACTTTTTTGGGCAACCTAAGATACAAGTATATACTATCACGCACTGTCGTTCTGTATTCAATGTACTACATAAAGATTCCAGAAAGTTCATATTTGAGGTGGTCAGTAAAGTGATTTGCTGATATTGAAGACTGCATGCCTTAAGAATACTAGGGGGAAAAAAAGATTCAGTTATGTGGGGTAGCCTAAGTGTTCCTCTGTAAAAGCTCCCTCTAATGCACCAGTGCTATTCCTTTTTTGTGCTGGCAAAAAGACTTTTGAGCAGAATAGAACCAGACTAATAGTGGGGTGAACGAGATCCTGTATTTTAATAGATGAGGACAGATGTAAAGAGGTCTTTTGTTTCTTGCCTTTTGGGAATTGACCAGTAACACTCTTACTGTAGGGTTTTCTTCCAGATTTCCTATTTCGAATCCACAATGTATAAGAGAAAACTATTTAGCCAAGCTTAAGAGATTTTTTTTCGTTCTTCCACAGCCTCAGGTTTTGTTGTAAAATTTTATTTTTTGTCACTGTTACAAAATGAAATTTTCTTTCTCCTGTAATGTCTTCACCTCCTCGACTTCACTCATTCTCTCTTTTTGTGTTTTTCTGCTTTTATATTTGCGATCACGGTGGTCTTTTCCATCGTTTTCGTTCTTGTGCTGTAACACTGGCGTGTGTAGTTTCTGGCGTGCAGCGGGCTGTGATGAGCGTTTCTGGGTAGCTCTGGTCAAAGTGGACGCTCCAGGGTAGTGCAGGAGTCCAAGCAGCCGCCTGAGTCACAGGTGAACTTGGTTAAGCCGAACCCCAAGCATCCGGCCACTTCGCTTCCCCCTTTTGTGGATGGGCTTTGGTGTTGGGCTGGGATTCTTAAATAAGGGTTTGCCTGCCTCTTCTTTCTTTACATACCTAAGAATCCTGGAAAAACAAATCACTTTTCACCAGGAAGCAGAACTGCACAGCTCTGGCCATCTGCTGCTGCCTAGCAGGGGAGCGATTCTGGTCCTGGAACAGCATAGCAGAAAGGTCAACAAGTTTTAGTTGCTCAAATTACTCCATTGACAGGTTGACCTGTAATTGTCGTCTTCTGCTGTAACAAATTAAAGCTCAGTTACAGCGGGTAATGATTTGCTCCATTATCTGTAAGATGGAGGTGGGATAATTTACTGCATTCCCATTCTGTACTAGAATTGCCCATCAGATTAATTTTTTTGGGAAAAAAATTACATTGTGATAAAATGTAACATTAAGTGGATTGTACTCCAGCTCCCGCATCATCCAAGTGGATATCTCATTTTGCATTTCTGAAGTGATATAAACAATAAAAAAGTGTTCCCATTGGTGTTTTTGCTAAAATATGTATACATATGCACACACAGAAGAGCTGAACGTTGTTTGGCACTGGCAAAGGTATATCTTGGGGAGACAGGGCTCCATATCATTACAGAATATATATAGAATAATTATATATATAACATTAGTTATGCATTATCTATTTACTATGTAAACATTTTTAAAAGTTTTAATTAGTGCATGCTACCAGAAAGTATTGAAAGGTATTGCTGCCTGACAAGGAAGAGAATGTCAAGCTTGTCATTGAAATAATTTAGGTTAAAATTGCAATATTTGAATAATAAAAATATAGAAATGTATGGAAAAGGAGTATCTGCAAATGTAGCAGTGATTTTTTTTTCCCTTGTTTGTCCCTTGGCAGTTTCCAGCTGAACTGCTACGCATCAGACTCCATCATTATGTCTGGCAGCTGCAGTGCAACATGGTTTTAGAACTTTCTGTGATTTCAGCAGTGAAGCACAGCAAACACTTTACTGGCCAAATGAAAAAAAAAAAAAGCCAAAAAACTTGAATTGAGATATTTTCTGTATCCATGGTAATCTTTCTCGGTAAGGCTGGAAGCCTCCATTGTATCGTTATTACTGACAGCCCATAACAACTTACCCAGTTCTGAGTTGCCTGACACACACAGGATCAGCTCCCTCTCCTAGCACCACTTTTTGCCCAATTTTACCCATGCTTCTCATACAGCAGTCAGCTCCTTCAAGATTTCTTTTCTGAATCTCAAATGCCATGGTGCTGGAAATTAAAAAAAGGAAGTACGGAAGTTAGAAAAAGGCGTCCCTCAGGTTTCCTTCTGATCCCTTGAAATGGTGACCTTGCTGGATCTCCCAAGATGAGCAGATTCTTTCCTTCTCCCCCTCAAAAGAGTATTTTCATGTGTATTATCAACACTCCTTTAGACATGAAGGGACTCCTATGACATTAAAACCACTGGGTAGCCTGGACCCTCAAGTAGTTCATAGAGACGCTAAGTGATCTGGAAAAGAAGCAGCAAGTTCAGGAGGAGTGTGGGAGATGACAGATATTAGCCAGAGAGGGTTCTGAAATCCACTTTCTTCAACCTTTAGTACTGCTGGCATGAAGGTTTTTGTTGTGTACTTAAGCTTTGGTTTGTTTCAGGGGTAGCATGTGGGATATATGTGAAAATGATGGGCCTTTTCCTTGCTTTTCCAGGGGCAGTGCACATGCTTCTTATTTTTTCTAGCCTTTCTTATCAATAGCAAATACATCCTGCTTGGATTTATGCTAGTGGCTTGTTCTATTGTTTTGTTTTATTTTAAAATCTGAATAGCATATAGATGGCAAAGCCATGATGTGACTGGAATGAAATATAATTTGTGTTTTCCCTCTCCACACACCTTTAAAAAGAAGAATGAAAACTAAAGCAGCTGAGGGTAGAAAACACAAATGAGAACTGGCTTCAAGTGTGTGAGTAGACCCGCTTATGTAAATCTCTGAATCAGTCTTCAGAGAAAATACTACCATTGAAAGCTATAAATATGTTTTAATTCTTTCTGAATGAGGATCAATGTGAGGAGGTGTATAACTCCAGTTTCAGTTCAGAACAATTTTATTCCATTTTAATTTTGAACAGAGTTATTAAAGTTAGATAGTGCTCGCATTTCAAAGTACATCTTTAGGGTCGGTCAAAGGTAAGGTACATTTATATTTCAGGTGTAACTACTAGCCGAGCTCTATAGCACCTTTTATGGATTTAAATATTCTCTTGGGTCCCTTCCTATCTTGTGCCATTAGATGAAAAATTCAAACAAAAGCTGAAGTGACTACAGCAAAACGGTTAAACTGGCAGATGTGTGCAGAAAATACTAAAAAATATTTAAAGCAAAAATACTTCAGGAGACATTTGCACCAGCTTTCTTAACATATTTGCAAATAGATATTTGTAGTATACTTAACTTTTAGGTAGGGTAGTGTGTCCAGTTAGAATCGTAGAATCATAGAGTGGTTTGGGTTGGAAGGGACCTTAAAGATCCAACCCCCTGCCATGGGGAGGGGCATCTCCCACTAGACCAGGTTGCTCAAAGCCCCATCCAGCCTGGCCTTGAACACCTCGAGGGATGGGGCATCCATCCATTAGGCATATACTTCATTAGAATCATAGACAGGTTGGTTTGAAGGCACCTCATCTAGTCTAACTTTGTGCTCCAAGTAGCACTCTTGCCCACACGACAGAGGGTCAGCCACAGCTCCATTGGCCAAACCTCGAAAGCCTCCAGGGCGGAGGCTCCGCAGCCTCATTGGATCACCTGCCCCGGTGCTGCTCTGGTGAACACGTTATTCCTGATGTCCAGCCGCATCTCCCAGGCTGCAGTTGGTAGCTATTGCCCACTGTTATGTCATCTGCCGGGACTCTCATCTTTGTAGCTCCTTTTCAAGCACTGTTATGTTGCCACTCAGCCTGCTCTCCTGCAGACTGAACAAGCCCAGCTCCTTCAACCTCTCCATGCTCCAGGCTGCTGACCAACCTGGTAACTGGATTTTTGCTGGAGACCCAAAGCCAGATAGAGTATTCCAGATATAGTGCCAAATAGAACAGAATAATATCTTCCTTCTTATAATCTAATTGCATCTAATTACATTACAGGCTAATTGCATCATGTCATAGTGTTTGAGAAATGTTTGAGAAATATGGTAAGATACTGTCTAAAGTAACGCTGTTCTTAAAAGTTCCATGAAAAATGGGGTGTGCTTTCAAGAACTCTTGCCAGCACAAACAATACTATGTAGATCTGAGAAATCAATGCAGGAGTCTTCTTTGTCATAATCGTAAAAAATTACTTTAGGATGCGAGGCCTATTTTCCTCAAAGTTAAGGTGAAGTCGCACTTGATTAAGTTGCAGAAAGAAGGCAAGGTGGAAGGTGATTGCAGGCTGGTTTCATCTTTGCTTTCTGGTTGTGTACTGATGAGATGAGTATCCACAACATACACGATCTCGTGCATTGCTGTTTGCAGGGAGGACAGATCTGTGACAGCTCTGTGTGTGCAGAATGCCTTCCCTCTCTTCCCAAAGAGATGTTGCTAGTCTCCACAAAGGTATTGAAGATGATGTGAGGGATTTGCCTCACTACTGCTTTTGGCATCTATTTTTAGTTGTCTTATTAAATGGCAATATTATTAAAAAATTGTACGTTTAAAGCAGAGATGATTAATTACCCAAAAAATAGTCATTTTCGAACCCATCTTAATTCCATACAGTACACATTATAATTTATAAGGATACTAAGAAAACATGAGATGCATCCTATTACAAACTTTGTCTGTAAGTCGTGTGTAAGCTTCTGTGTATAAATTGTGTTTGAGCAGAATCTCTTCTATAACTGCTTCTAAACTCTTGACTTTCTTTGTAGTCCTTTGCCCAGTTTGACATTTACAACAGCTCTCATTTTAATAAAAAAGTGAAAACATATTTCTTGTTTTGCTTGCGTTTTCTTTCAATTCAACTTTAAAGGATATTGGTTTCATTTAGAAATGTCTTTGTTGTGAGCAGCCAGATCAGAACCGGGGTTTAAATGAATTACGACTTGGCATAAAGAGGCAGGGTCAAATCTACTTGTAATTACAAAACAGTTTAGGACTCAGTGTCCAAAATGCTTTATTTTTTTTATGTTATGATAACAAGAAGGGTCCTGAAAAGAGTACTTTTTCATACGATGTAACTTTAGTAACCAAAAAGACGTTCCTATCCCAGAAATCTTGTTCTCTTAGTACAAGATGTATGGTAGCAGTGGCACGCAGCCAATGTGGTAGAAAAGCACAAGCAATTAGTGTTAAAAAAAAAAGTTAAACAGATTGACAGGTGAGTAAGGATTTGTAAGTGTCCTGTTGGAATAGATTTAAAGGAAGTGTTTGAAAGAGTGTATTTTTGTGCAAAGACGTTTTTCTGTAACATAATGCGTGGAAGAGGGAAGATTTTTTTTTAGGGAAGGTGACAATTGGGCATAAAAAGCTGCTGTTGTTGATGGGGAGGAGACAAGACTTGATGCATTAACTGTCGGTTGAATTATTTGGGGAGTTATAAACTGTAACAGAACTAAAGGGAGAACCCCCAGCCTTATATTTTATACAGTGGATAAGGTAACATGAGTAACAGTGAGAACAGGAGCTAGCCATAACAATAAAAAAATTACTAAACAAAAACATTCCTGATGAGAGAAGGGTGGAAGGAGAAGTTGTACTTCAGACTTTTTTTACCCCCTCTGAATTCAGAGCAAAAAGTAAAAATTTCCATTTTTACAGGGAAAAATCTCCCTCCTATACACATAGAAAATACAGTTTTCTTGAAGACAAAAAATGGATTTTTTTACATTACTGAAATTTTATTTCTCTGGCTGTGACAGAATACTCCAGTCAATCTCACATCCTGCAAAATTCAGTGTGACATAAAATCTTATATACGGAAAAAAGTAATCAAATGGCCAAGCAGAATCAAGAGTTTGTTTAAGAAAGACGACTGAGTTTAGAGTCATATTGAATCGAACAAGCTGTAGGGTAAGGAAAGACTAGAAAGATAAAGAGGTAAGAGTTGGAGAAGGAGAGAGGAAGGGATAAGTTAAGGCTGAATTTGTGGTTCGGGTGGATGAGGTGGAGGGGGTCGATAAAGAAAAACAAGTATCTCAGTTGCACTGACAGACTGAAAAAGTAGTAAGCGAGAAGGGGAGGGAATAAAACCTGACTGGGAGGCGTGACTGATGGCGTATTTTGTTTAGAGTGCTGGGTTGTTTTGTTTATTCTTTTATTTCCTTCCTTTAATTGGAAGGACTTGTTTGGGCAGGACCTCGGTGGAGATGGGTGGCTGCTCCTGTTGGGATAGGTGGACAGAGGTCTGCCCAGAGGGAGGGTGGCAGCAAGAGGCAGGGAGCCTGCGGAGCAGCACGAGCATCCAGGAGACTGCGGGGAGGAGCAGGGACCAGAGCGCCAGTGACAGAAACGACAGAAAAAATTTCCCAGAGACAGAGGAGGCTGGGCACAGTTTGCTGCAACTCAGAAAGTCGCTGAGTTGGCCAAGACCGGGCTGTGAAGCAAGGACCTGCCTACTTTTGCTGTTGTGAGAACAATAAAATTGAAGCAGACCCAGAAGTTGTCTCTCTCAACTATCTTGATGATTTCTGACGATTGAGGGCATCTGTGTCAGGCTATTATTTCTTTCCAGAATGGAACTCTACAATCAGTATGTTGTATTAATGCTTCCAGTGCTGGTTATAAAAATAAAATCCTTTAAATATATAGTCAGAAAATGGTGTCCATCAGCCCATCCTCTGCCGTATAAAATAACCCATCTTTTGAATGCTTGGTATAGATTCTACCTGGGATGTAGCAGTCCCCGTAGCTTTCAGGCTGATCTTCCCCTTCCCCTGCTCCATAAGACAGATGATGCAGCCCAGTTAGGTGAATTTGAATACACCAGCCAAACAATTAATATAGAAAAAAATATATTCAAAGTATTGATGCTTCCAATGCTATAGCAACTACTGATATTTAAAAATTGAGGTTTTGTGTGTGTGGTTTTTTTTTTTTTAATACTTATTTCTCCTTGAAATCTCCATTCAACAAAAAGCCTTCTGTTTTTTGGTTGACTGTTTCCAGTGGCCACTAAAAGTGCCGATCTCTAACTCTAGCTGCTAGTGAAAACAGGTGACTGCAAAAAGGATGATGGAAAGCAGTCTTCAGATAATTTTTCTGTATTACATTTTTTTTGGAAGAAACAGAATCTTCATAGGAAGCCTGAGATGGGGAGTTCTTTTGAAATAATGGCCATAGTACCGGTTTCATGGCTTTTTTTGAGATAAGGCACAAATCCAACACTTTCTCCACCTCCTCCAGCATCCCAGTAGAGTTTGCAATGCTGTAAGAGAGGGTAACAGAGCTTTTTGATTTAAGAGGCTACTCACATCTTCTGGCAAAGACTCTTGTTACAGCAATGCGCTCACCAGCTGTGCATTAGCTAACCAGTGTGTTTGCTTCACGCTCGGAGGCCTTGGCGCTGCAATTGCGCAGGTTGGGGGTAGCCTGGTAGAGCACACAGAGCCCTTTCCTCAGCTCTCCTTCCACCAGAAACCACAGCACAAGAAGACCGAGGGGACACTGCACCCTGGGCTCCATCCCACCCTAAGTTGATATGGGTTGGATGGTGATGGATGCATCTTACAGTCATTTACTGCTCTTTCAGTGCTTCTTCATAGAAAAATGCTTTAATACACATATTCAATCAACCTAACTTTGGCCATCTAAATTTTTTCTGTTAACGAGATTGAAAGGGAAAGGGAGGAAAGATTATGCCTAAAATGTTTTAATTGCAGTCTAGGAAGATCTTACTGTTTTTGGAACTCTTAGTATATTGTCGCCTTCCAGTTGGAAATGTACCAAAGCCAATCTCAAGCTGCATTTGCCTTGCAAAGTATTGTGGCCACTGCCTAATAAAGGTTATTGGCCTGAGGAGGTCTTTGGGGTGACCCAAGGGCTCACTGCTTATCAAAATGCTGGTGTGAGGGACATGTGAACCTTGTTCACCAAGGGAGATGTGGTTTGTTTTTTGTTGTTGTTGTTGTTTTGGTTTGGTTTTTTTGTGTTGTTCTCCCCCCCCAAATCAAAGCAAGTGTTTAGTTGTCATTGTTTATCTTCTAGGATAATGTGATGTTTATCTTCTAGGAGTGCAAAACACTACTATGCTGCCTGTTGTTTTCCTCCTTGTCATTTCAGCATCTTTTTGAAAGTATATGAATATACATAGCATGCAAATTAGGGTTTATCAATAAATAAATAAATAACAGTATTTGCATTACTGCAGATGCAAATTTTGAGGTCAAATTACAACCATTTAAAACAGTTCTGTAAGCCTCTCTCTTTACCTTGACAAAAATAACTCAATTCTGGAAGCAATGACTGTCAAGCCACTCAGCTGTTTTAGATAGCTTGTTCTTTGCTTTGTGATGCTATTTGCTATATTCGATGTGGCTAATCTGTGCAAATGCAACAGGAAAACAATTTGCTTCCTGGTAATCCTGTTGTTCAGAAGGTTAGCCCTTGTATGACATCTTTGTAACCCTGCTTGTACAGTGTCTGGATTAAACAGTGATTCCCTTACTTGCAGAAGCAAACATGAAGTGTATGTTACACAAGAAATGAATTCCACTTGCAGGAGCTTCTGACTCCTTGGGGTGGAACTGTGAAACAAAGAAGAAAAAGTAATTGTTCAAATAAAGATCTGGACATCAATTTCAAAGTTAAGATATTAAAATCTGTCAGAATGCATGGGAGGAGAAGAATGAGTGGGGTAATAGTCTGTTATCGGTACTAGAGGCATATCCAGGCCTATGACTTTAATAATGACGAATGTCTGCTGTATATAGAAACATTTATTACCTCATGGTTTAATGTAGGTTGTCCTTTATAAAAAAACCTGGATACATTAGGCAAAGGCTTGAAGTGATTTGCTTGAAAATATCATTTGGACATCACCCCTGCAGAAATATTACAACAGCAGTGTCTTTGGAAGAAGAAATCAAACCAAATTGATAGCCTGGGGGATGCAGCGGCTTTAAAATAAGATCATACAATCTTCAGATGGAATCAACAGTGTAATAACTTTCACAGAAATACAGGTAAATTCATAGCTACTGACTCACTGATTTTTCACTTCATATTAAATTATTCCTAACTGAAAATTGTTAAAAAGCTAGCCGTCACACAGGCAAGAGACTCACAGGCAATGTTAGATACTTCCCTTTAGAATGCTTTCAAGCAATTTACAAAGAAAACAATTATTTTTTGACCTTCCGGATGCCTTTTGGTGGGTACAGCTAGATTTTGAAGGACATTCTGCTTCTTTTCCTACTGCCATAGTGGCAATGACATTACTTTAGTCGTATGAGGCCTCAGGGGGGTTAGATACAAACACAGATGACACTATAACGTTTGGCTGAGGAAATTCTTGATTGTAACCTGACAGCATAATGAACAACAGAAGGTGTCAAGCGTTATTACAGTTAATGGGCCTCAGTTTTCTTGTCACGAGCTTGAACATATCTAATCCTCTTTGCAGCACAGCTTCCACCATGACAAGGCAGAAAAAAAATTGTCAGGACTGCCAAAAACCCGGGCTTTGGCTTTGTTTAATTATTTTGTTGTTGGTTTGTGGGTTTTTTTCTCTCCCCTCCTCCAGATGGAGAGGGATAGGTAAGTGGGAGCATATCAGAATAACAAAGCCTGTAGAAAGAATTAGTAGACTAGAGAAAAACACCAGCAGAAGGCACAGGCAGCCTTCCAGTACAGCTCATGTCACACCATATATGGACTACCTTGTTTATAGCAAATGAAGCTTTGAAGGCAGCAACAGCTGAAAATGTGATTGCAAGCATCAAGCCCCTGGTAGCAAATCATCTATTGCTATGCAGAGTTAGCCAGATTCCTGGGACATCCAGTATTCTTGCTGACCAGGAGCGCAACTGGCATCTGTAAACAGAGGTAAAACATGAAGGGCATAAGGAGGCGCACACGTAAGACTGGTTTCTAGCAACAAAGAACAAGTGACAGATTCAAACGTACAGGTGACTGGTTCAGCAGCTACCTAGCAATATGGGTTGAGGCAAGGTGACCAAGATAAGGCAGTAAAATCATTCCAGACAATTTCCCAAGAGAGATGCAGCCTGAAAACTATTAAAAAAGTTACAAAATAAAATCCTACAAAATGTTGAATAAAGCAAACTGTAAACCTTTCATTTATAACTGAAAAAATTTCATTGTATTCCAGTAAAAGCAGTGTGAGAAATAATAAATATGTCCTTTATGAAAGCAATTAATGTAAAGGACAGCAGCCTACTAGCATAAAATAATGCTTTGCTGTTCATTAGTCTGAATATTTTATGCAACCTTGTTTACAGAATTTTGTTATATCGAGCTATGACTACAAAGGGAATTAATAAAGGGATTGGAAAATGAAGGGGCAAAAAGTATGCAGCATCATTTGATTTTATAAGCTTCAAAGAGTTACTTGAACTGAAAATTCCTCTGAAAAGTTTTACTTTCAGCATGCTGCCAGAAGTAAGCCAGATTTTACTACTGTAACTCCTTATTTCATGTGGCCAGAGGCACTGGTCGGCACTTAATGACAGAGACAAGAGATTTATAGCCGAGACATAAATACAGTGAGTAGCAGCAAGGTTATATATAATGGAAGTGCAAGTCATGTACCTCTGCAACCGTAATTTTGAAAGAATAAACACTAAACTGTTCTTAGGGAGCAATTTGAATTATTCCTATGGCCTGGTTATGAGGGTAGTTTACTTACTAAAAGACTTGAGCCTTGGCAAAAATGACGCAAGAAAGATAAAAATCAAAGCATGGCAGTATCTCGAAGGCATGCATGAAATGAAGAACATCACCTGCAATAAAATCATGGGTGAATTGTACAGTGGTCTAAAAACTTTTACAGACTTTACATCCAAACTTTTTTTTCTTTTTTTCCCCTCCTTGTTGGGAGAGAATCAGCACAGGTGCTCCCCCAACAAGCAGCTCATAACTAGCTTGTTGCTGCTGGATCTTGACCATGAGCTTTTTGTGGCTCTTAAATTCTTGAAGCTCACAATTTCCAGGTGGCCCAAGTGCCATTTTTGCATTGAAGCGAAGCCACGCACGCATGAGCTGGCACAGACCCTGCTGGGTACGACAGATCCTAGTTGCCGCAGGCAAGCGGCCAACAGGGCTGTCCAAGCTCCTGCTCCATGGCCCACCCCAGCTCAGAGGGCTGCTACTTTGCGGCGAAACGGGAAGTTGTTCGCAGGCAGGAAACACAAATTACTTCCAAGAGCTCGAATTAACTCTTTGCACGCTGCTTCCTCCTTGAAAGGAAGGGCAGGTAGCAGGTGATTCCCTCTCCCACAAAGGGAGCCAGCCAAAGTCTCTGCAATGCCGATACCCAAGTTGCAGCAGGGCTGGCTGCTCCAGGTACTTCTCCACCCCTCAGCCAGGGCTGCTTCAGGGGGAAGACACCTGTAGATCTTTCCTACTTGTCAAGCTCTATATTAACTGAATTCAGCCTGAGTTTGTAAATAGTTTACTATTTCCTTTAAAAATAAAATAATAATAATTAAAAAAACACCCTCCACAACACAGCTATCTTGCCTAGCCTTAGTCACAGCTGAACAGCTGTGAAGAAGCATTTCTGCTAATGCGGTGCCGGTTACGGCAGAGGAACACAGCTTTTCACAGGTGGCTCTCATTTTCTGGGTTGCTGACTTGAGACCTCAGTGTTTGATTTGCAGAGGCACTGAGGACTTGCAGCTGCAGCTGAAGTTAATAGTAGCTGGGCTTTGAACATGGAAGAGTACCATGAAACAAGTCTTCTGAAAAAGCAGTTTTCAGCACTTTCAGATTGAGCACCCAAAATTAGTAGTAAGTGCGTGGGGTTTGTTTTTTTTTTTTTTTCTCCTTAACATTTCTCCCTGGGCTTTGTTTTAATGTTAAAGAGGATATAATTTCTTCCTGCTGTAGGTATGTTGTGAAAACAAATTTATTAAAGTATATAAAATATGTAGCTGTTGTAATAATGAGCTTATAGAGGAATCCCAGGCAAAATTATTGCTTTCAGTATGAACTCACGTTGAGGTCACGGAAAGAGAATTCATGGAAGCAGAATGCAGTAGAGCTGTGTGCTGAATCAAGTAGACAGGGCAAAGAGTAGCTATCCTTTTCTCTCTCTCTCTCTCTCATTCTCAGAATCGCATGAAATGGTTTAAATGTATACTGGAAACTGTAAGGTCAGGTAGGGTCTCTCCATGTTGTGTAAGTCACTTCACTTGAATTACTACTGCCTTATCGTGATGTAAATGAGAAGGAAAAGATCTTGAAGGAGTAAAGTCCTTCACCCCAGTGCAAAAAGAGGTCCTACACTGTTATGGTGGTCTGAAAGTGCACACAGAATATTATGAGCAATTAGTTCTCATGCAAGGGGCCTGTAGTTGTGCCAGGTGAGCATCACAGTCATTAGCTCTAAGCTTCAGAAATTAGTGATAGCTTATAAATAACAGTACTGTAAGTATATAAAACATGGCATGGTGGTTATCTGTAGCTTTTGTGGTTACTGATGTTTTTGCTTTATTATCAGGACAGTGTAGGGACAGAGATGCATCAAAGAATTATTGATGTGGCAGTCTAATAAGGTCACCTCCTGTGACAGGAGGAGAAACCAGCTGTGTCCCTGAACTGCTGGGTTCCTTTTATTTCTTAAAATGTTAGAGGGGAAAGAGTGACCTGGCAAAGGATAAGGAATCCTTAAAGTTTTGCACTTTCTTTCTTCTGCATCGCTGTGGCTGATGTAAGAAATGCCGTATCTGATTAGTATCCATGTACCTAGTTGCAGCCAGACTGTTTATGATTGTTTGTGCTTAGGATTTTATGGCAGTTTTGCATTGCAGGTAGTTTAGAAGTTGGAAGGTGTGTTTTGATGAATCTGCTTGTAGTGATTTACGATTTCCCCTGACTGTTGGAAATTACCATCTTTGTTACAGTCAGAAGAATGAGGCAAGTATCTGTGGTGTAGCCTCTCCATTTCTTAACCCGCGTTAGACTGAAGTGCTGATGAGAGTGGGTTTCTGCTAAGAAGCCAGACTGTCAAGAGGAAGGGCTGAAGTGCTCTCTCAGCTGTTTGCGAAGGGCCAGCAAGGGGCAGAGCAACTGCCTTTGGTGCTCACACTAGTACCCAAGTGTCAGACTCCAGTGCTCTTGACCACTCTCCCTTTCCTGCTTCTAAAGTTTTATTACCGCTCTGGTATCAGCCCGCAGATCGATGCAGTGACTTTTTTATCTCCTTACATTATCAATACAGATGTCTTTGTGAGTCTAGTGCTCCCACTGAGCCTGATGCCTGATAAAATATGATGTTTAGAGAATGCTTTCTAAAGCTGAACAGTTTCACGCTACTGACTAAACAACTCAAATATTGAACAACAGCAGGATTTTGCAATCTAAGAAGTCAAACTCAATGTTATCTAGTACATAACAGATTAAAAAAAAACCCCAAAACTATGAAAGCACGCATAGATACCTTTAAACCAGTAAAGAAAACTATTTCCAACATTGGCAGCATGTCCCTGAAAAGATAATCGGCTTTTTTAATTAGCAGCAAACTGAATATACTTTAAGAGTTTTCTGCAGAGGCCGCTGTAAACGCTGGATAACAGTTCTGAGTCCTCCTGCCACTCAGTGTTTCAAAAACAGGATTTTGTTTCCCCGGATTTCAGCTTTGAAACCATTCCAAGCATCGCCCCATGCAGCAGGAGGACAATACCTGAAAACTGGGACAGCATAGTCACAAGAAAAATTGCGTGCTTTCAGTAAAGTGCAAGTGAAGGAGACTTTCTAACTCCTAGTAATAATACTACCTCTGATGGGGGAATAAATTCTGCCAGCTTTTCGTATTACTTTGCTAAGCTATATTCTCTGAAATGAGTCACCATCATTTCATCTGGTTTGACCCAATTCAAATTAAAGTAGAGGTTCATCTGCCCTGATCTGATCAGAAGCTACGTGGCTCTCTGGTAGCTATAATGGTTGTGGAAAGGAAACTGCATACAATAATTAACAAAAATATTGTGTTATACGCTCAGAAATGTGTATAATGTTAGGTCGGCATATGGCTTTTTTTATATGCTGGCTTTTTTAATATAAAGAATCCTTGTTGCACCCCTCTCTGTAAAATTTCTTCAAATCCTGGCAGCTCTCATTCCTGTTGTTTCTGCTTTTTGTTGATATTTGGCCCTGAGAGACTTTGATGCTGGCCAGATCTGTCAAGGTTTGAAGGTCAGTCGCTGGTAAGCTGAGCCTCGCGGTTCTCGCTGGTTTCCAGTCCTGGCCTGTGCTCAAAACACTTACTGGGCTCCTATAGGGTTGCATCAGTGTTTCTCTACATCTGCCTGTAGTGCTGTTGGCAGGCAGCTGGGATTCGGCGAAGAAGGCAGCTTTTTAATACCCTGTCACGTCTTTGCAGATCTTAAATGTTTTCCTTCACCTTTTTGTTACTGTTGGGGTCACAAGGTAATTTGCTGTGGGTTATAAACTGTGGATGGTGAAACAAGGTGCAGTGCAATACTGCCGCCTGCTCCTTTGGTTAGTGGATCTTAGTTCTGACATTCATTGTCTCTTACCCCAATTTCCCTGGGTAATAATTTCTTGAAAGCTGCGTACGCTTTGCCATTAAACTGGCTGGGGCGTGGGAAAAATGTGAGGTGTTCAAGTTCTGCTGGTGATGTAAACTCTGCAAATCCTTGACAGGCAAATTGGAGAGAAGAGGGCTGGAAGGGACTTTGAGAGGCTGTGTTTTCCATATACCTGTCCAAATATAAATGGATCGATTGTAACTGTCACTTCTCATAAGTGTTTGTCTAACCTATTCTTAAAAACCTCCTATGATGGAGATTCAAATCCTCTTCTAGTCATATATTCTAGCTTTCAGCGTTGGGCATGGGAAACTTTTTCTACTTTAAGTCTGTGATGCTAGCCCATACTTCACTGCCAGCGGACAAGGAGGAGAAAATAATACCCAAGCGCCTTTAATTTACCACTTACATACTTGAAGACTCTGATGAACGATTACCAATTTTCACTTTCCAGGGCAAACTGTCACAACTTCTTTAACCTTTCCTTACAAGCTGTACTTTTTTGTCTTCTGCTTGGTCCCATTACTCGCCCAACAGCCATCTGGGGAGAGTCTGGGTATTTCTTTAGTTTTAGCAGCCACAATTGGACATGCTGGTAAAAGCCTTGTTAGTGCCACACAGAGCAAAAGGACTGCTCCGGTTGTCTTACGGACAGTACTCTTCCTTGTATGTTATGCTACGGTGCTAGCTTTTTTTATTAAGTATACAATACATCATCAACTGAAAACAGATCAGCACCTGCCCCCGGCCCCTTTTTTCTTTCCTTCATAGCAGAGTAATTTATCCTATATCTATAGATCTAAAAAGGTAAAATTTGCATTTGTTCTTACTGAATTAAAATAGAGGTCCGGGATTTTAAGGGGAGCCCGTAGAAGGTTAGCCAAACTAAGCTATTGAGTGAGGAAGACTACTCCCCCCCCC
>VYZM01020528.1:61842-143362 GCA_013398915.1 Dromas ardeola
TTTTTTTTTTTTTTCAACTAAGTGCTGCAACTGTTCCAACAGATCCTGCTCTTGGGTGTAGTAGCAGATAAGCAGAGAAACTCCAACTCTTCGGGAAGAATAGAAGGGAGGAGATAAGTTTGGGGTTTGCTTGGTCTGAGGTACCACAATAAATATACTCTGATAAAAGATCACAAAAAACCCTGTTGGTTGGCTAAAAGCACTCAATTTTGCTATCAGAATAAGGTGACAACAAACATATGTGTGTTGAAAAAGAGCACTCAAATATAACTTGTGGGGTTTTGTGTTGTGTTTTTTTTCCCCCCCAGAGCTGCTTAGCATATGTACTTAAGTGACAAAGTAGTATTAATGTTTATGTATCTCTCACTAGTTATTAATGTTGTATGTGATACTCCTGAAGCATTCTTTCTCATCCTTGCCCGTTGCTTTCCCAGAATTAGTTGTGGTGTTGGTGGATGTCTTTTGCATCCAAAAGCATCTTTGGTTACAAAATGAGGCAGAGGTCTGTTAAAGGAAAGTATTCATCCAGCCATGTCATTGGCAACAGCTCCTCTCAAGCACCCTGCTGCAAGGCCCTCCACTGCAGTGTATCCCGCTTTCCGTAAACATTGTCTTACCTGGACTTGCTCTCTTATGGCGTCCTTGATTTTTACAGTTGCCTGGTTTACCTCTCCTTTCTTAAAGGTAATTCCTCAGATATTTCTTCCTCCTACTGCTCCTTTCTCCTTTACCTGCTTTAGCAGGGGGGTTGGACTAGGTGATCTCTAGAGGTCCCTTCCGACCCCTGCCATTCTGTTGTCACCTCTTCTCCCTAACCTCTGTGCTCATCCCATCCTGCTCTGCTCGCTGGTGCTCTGCACCTCACCCAACTTCCAAAATGTAACATCAGTCCTCCCAATACACCGCTTCTCCACGGCCAGCCCATCCAGATACAGCTTTGGCTTACAGTAAAACACATTTGGAGAGAAAGCATTTAACTGCCTTGATTTAGTCTATATCCCAAAGACTATTTGTAAAACAAATCGTTCCTTCTCTCTGCAGTAGTAGAGAAGTTTTATTGAGGAGTGAGAAATTATTATACTTCAAATGACAACTAGAATTTCAAATCACAAACTAAATCTCATCATAAATGCTTCAATTTCAAATCTTCATATGGCTTCTGCTGCACTGAGGGAGTCGTAAGCTTGTGTACTGTCTGCTACAGCTCCATACAATACATCAGGGAGCCCAGAAAAGCTCCATATTATATTATTATGCAACGTGCAGCCGTTAGATTTCATTAAACTCTGGCTGGTAGATTGGTCTCTAAAAATAAATCCTTTCTTCCCTATGGACGTTTACAAATTGTGACAAAATGCCTCCTGGTTTCACCTTTGGTAAGATAAATGGAAGGAGATATTTAAACTTATTAGGCATGACCACCTACTGTGGCCTGTACAGGCTACCTTCACTTAGTAAGTTTATAGGTTGTATTAGTGAGGATGGGTCATAATTATAGTGTCCTGTCTGCAAAAAGGATGATCAATGCCCCTGCTTCCAGCTACTATGCTAGAGAAACTAAAAACAATCAAAAATGTTTGATCGATAACATTGCAGGAGGACTGATCTTCTTAAGGACAGCTTAAAGACAGAAGTCTTTCTGGAGGAAAGACTGTAACATCTTCTGTAGACTCTCATTTTCTTCTTTCTGATCTCTGCCTACTTAAGAAAGACACGCTCTTTCAGGAGCCTGCAGAGACTAAAGTCTCACACTGACCCAAACCTGCTGATGTCTTGCAGCCGTTTTCCTACTGCTGTCTTTTTTGATTGCTGCATTCTTATGAGGCTGGTAAGGAAATACAAAACACCCAGTGCCCTGTGTCTACCACTGATGGATTCTTCATCTGAATGAAAATCCCACTTCATCGTACCAGAGCTTTAATTTTTCCTTTGTTTGCCTACATTTATTTAAACAGAAGGATATGGAAGTAGCAGATTTTGACAGAAAGTTTGCAAACCATGCATTTTGAAAAAAAAATATAAATATTAATACTAGTTATATTAGTAATATTAGTTGTCTTTACTCTACAGCTTATATTGACTTTTCTTGAAGCTAGATAGTTCTCAGCTGCCAACTGATTTCAGGCTGTCTCACTGATTTGAAAGCCTAATAAATTTTAAACTTAAATCAGTTATGTTTTGAAGTTGGGATCTGCAATGAACGAGCAGCAATTTACTTACACTCTTAATTCAGCTAATTGTATTCATGCTTTGTGTACAATATCAGTGGGATATTGGGTATAATGACGATGGATGTGGCAGCTTGAAGATACATTTGGGGATCACCTGACGGCTGAACAAACATCTGTGATTCTTGAGTGTATGAGAACATCCAGAGGTAACAGGAACACTTTGTGCTATTCTTAATTGAATATTAAGACCTTTACTCCAAGAGTATACTGAGTTCTGGTTTATCCATTCAGCAAAGAAGCTGAAAAGGAATCAGAGTTTAAAAACAAAAAAACAAACCCCCAAAATCAATAAGAATGATGTGGCATTTGGAAAAACAACCTTAACATGAAAGAAGAAGAAAGTCTATTTATTTTATTGAAGAGTTGCTTAAGAACTGACCTGATCACAGCCTGGGGCAGGATTGTGTTGGAGACGGTTGTGCAGGGTAGAATTGGCTGTAAACAAGCAGGGAAGAAGCTCCTGCTTTCCAAAACAGCAGCTGCCCCCCTCGGTGACTGTCTCTTTAACTTACAGACAGGTGTTGATTTGGTAGGAAATTCCTAACTTTAACAAAATCCAATAAGAAAATTATTTCATACCGTTGTTGTGATAGGAGTCAGAGGATTTATAGGCTACAGACAGCATAAGCAGGTAACAGGCATGTAATGTTAAACAGTACGTTTCTACCACTGAAAGATTAAAAACAGAATTACAAGTGATTACTGAAATTAAGCAGCATCCTCTGAGATGTCTGTCGTCTTAATTGAAGTGCCATTGTGAAGAAATTGGCTTTTTACAATAATGTAATTTTTTAATACATGGAAAGGGTATGTTCATGTAACAATGTCACAAATTCAGCTTAATGATTAGGAAAACAGAAACTTCCTAAAGTTCTGGTACTGATAAGGCGCAAAAACCCAAAAACCTGCAAGATCAGCAACCCAAAACTCAACCTCCAGCAAATAAATTATGCGTAATAGAACATCCAGTTGTTGTCTGGAAAACACTGCAGAAACTTAATTTGATGCTTAATTAATAGATCTTTCTGGTTGTATTCAGTCATCTCAGCCTACTGCAGAGGGAAAAAAAAAAAAAGGGTTTTTTTGTTAGCCACAGAGAGCACAGCTTTAAGAGTGCTAACTGAATTTCCAACTCGTGTATCATGAAAAGAATTATTTATAAACTTCTGATCAGCTGTACCTGAATAAACACAGACATGTCATGAATAATGCCAAATACCCATGGACAAGACCTTTCATGGTGATTTGCTGATTCCTGAATCAGAAAAAAAAAAGGAACTGAAATGATTATTCCACTCTGAATTTTCAATGTTGGGTCCCGGTCTTGGAGTGCTGTATTGGTAAAAGATACACTGTAACCCAAATTATATTAGGGTAGAGGTCCAAAGTTCCCTGTTTATGTGGGCAAATTTTTTCTTTGTGATATTTAGTATTAAAATTATTTGACTGAAGACAGGGCATGTTTGAGTAAGATCTGTCCCCGATATGTGTAAGATCATAGCATCGCTTAGGTTGGAGGGACCTTTCAGATCATCAAGTCCAGCCATCAGCCTAATGCTGCCAAGTCCACCACTAAACCATGTCCCTAAGCACCACATTTACCTGTCTTTTAAATACTTCCAGGGACGGCGATTCCACCACCTCCCTGGGCAGCCTGTTAATGGTATCTTTGGGACCGTAAAGCACATCTGTGACAGAAGTTCTCAGAAGTAAAGCTTAGAAGCTTGTGGAGCCAATAAGGGGCTACATTTTGAATGAATGTGTGGGCATGGAAATGAATCAATTTGGGAGGAAAAACCAGTTCTTTTAAAATAACCCAGAACCATAGTTAAAGAACCAAAATCTGAGTTGGAATATATTCTGTATAAACCTACACAAACTCTCTCCAACCCTTTTTTGTGTGTTTAGGCAAACGATGTACTTTTTCCCTGTTGGAATGAGGTCAGAAAAAAATTCAGAAAAATGTCTTCCAAGTAGACTGTTATGAGGTGGGGGAGGCAGGGGGGCAGGCTGCTGCTGCTGCCGCAATCACATTTTGTTACGACCTGTAGGTGGCTTGCCCTGTTCCCCACCAGCGGGCCGGGGGACACTGTGGTGGGGATCAGGCTTTGGGAGCGGGACAGGCTTCCTGGCTGCTACACAGCACCACAGCTGCTAGGGTTTGGCTTGGGAGCCTGCGCTGGTGGTGTGAGAAACAGAAATGAAAAAAAATAATGCAGATGGCTTTTATCTACAGCAATGAAAACATCTTAAGTTTGTCCACTGTTTCCATGGTGACCATGCCATCATATAGTCTCCCTGGGTAACAGGCAGGAGGAGGAGAATGCTCGGAGTCTTGAAATATATAAACCAGCATATTCTTATGAGAAACTGTTTTGCTCAAAAAGCAAATAGATAAGGGTGTTTCGGAGAACTGCATCTGTGCTCGCGCTTCTACAGTCTCACAATGACAGTGGCTCTATTGATGGGACTGTCAGCTATTCAGGAAGCCGCGTATGAGAAGTAGGACCCGATCGCATCAGGTGGAATTATTCAGAGGCTTGTGACACCTGGATAAAAGGCTAATCTGCACATTACATCCTTTCTGGTTTTGGGTGTAGTCCATGCATATGCTGAAACTGGGTGACTGTGAACCACCTGCACTGGAGGTTTCTCTGTGCTTTTTGTCAGTGTATACTCAAAAGATACCCGCTCTTTTCTCATGCTGATAAATTATTTTGTAATAATGTTTGGTTTGTTTTTTGGGTTTTAAACAACAACAACAAAAATGAATAGTGTATCTTCTGCTGGCAGGACTGGACTTGGGCGGCAGGGGAGAGCTGCTTGTGGGCTGGGTGCCAGCAGCTGCGCTCTGAGCCAGGGAGAAGATCCCTCTGCTGGAAGGGCAGGCTGTACGCTCTGCTGCTCTCGGAAAAGGGTGAAGCTGGGGAATAATAGAATCACAGAATGGTTCGTGTTGGAAGGGCCCTTAAAGATCATCTTGTTCCAAACCCCCTGCCATGGGCAGGGACACCTCCCACTAGACCAGGTTGCTCAAAGCCCCATCCAGCCTGGCCTTGAGCATTTCCAGGGATGGGGCATCCACAGCTTCCCTGGGCAACCTGTTCCAGTGCCTCACCACCCTCACAGTAAAGAATTTCTTCCTGATATCTAATCTAAATCTCCCCTCTTTCAGTTTAAAACCATTACCCCTCATCCTATCGCTCCGCTCCCTGATAAAGAGTCCCTCCCCATCACTCCTGTGGGCCCCCTTTAGGTACTGGAAGGCCGCTATAAGGTCTCCCCGGAGCCTTCTCTTCTCCAGGCTGAAAAATCCCAACTCCCTCAGCCTGTCCTCATAGGAGACTTTGGGGGTGCCTGAGTGGGGCCATGGAGGAGCAGGCATACACGGCAAGCCAAGCAACGAACTTTGCCCACAGGGGCAGAGCAGCACAGGCTGGACTCGGGGGTTTCCACCTTGGGACCCCAAATTGGCTTCAGTTGTGTTGCTGTGTGTCCCTGTTGCCTCAGTTCCTTGACAGTCCTGTCTCTTTCTCCCTTTTTCTTGCAGTTAGATGTGGGAGGGGTGGGGGCTATGACCAAACCTTATTCCATAAGATTATCAATTAGTTATTTTTCTTTTTGACTTTGGTTACCCTCTGCCCTGGCTTGCCCTTGTAGGTGGCAGCTCAGGTGGCCCAGTTCCTGGGCACAAGGCATTCCTATTCAGCTGGGAGTCCAGAAGGACACTCCGTGAATATGTGAAAGACTGGCTTTCATTTACACAAAATCATATTATACATACATAAATATGCAGTGCATATTTATCATCTGCAAGACACATGTACTGTATCTAATAGATCCTGTACAGAAATGGTATATTTTTGCCTTTAAAAGACAAACTCACTTGTGCTTCTTACAAAGCTAAGGCACACAAAGATGGGCATGGGAATCCACAACTTCAGCAACTCAAACAAGAGTACTATGGACCCATTGGTCACTGTTGACTGGGGTTGGCCTTCTGTTATCCTGAAAATCTTGTTTATGGGCAAAGAGGAAGCATATAAGAAAGCAAATAAGCATGTACTTAAAGCCAAGTGTTTATTCTTAATGTAATTGAAATACTAAGAGTCCCATTATTATTAGTTGTAGAAAAAGCAAGACTAATAATGCCATTAAAATTTTTTACACACAAACCTCTTAGTTTCTGCAATGTTCCTGGTGTTACGTTTGCCCATCCACTGCATCTCTGGGTCCTGAGGCTGCACAATCAGGTTGGTTCAGCAGGATCTACTGTTGGTAAACTCTTCCCAATCACCTGCTCCTTCACGTGCCCAGAAATGTGTTCCAAGAGGACTCGCTCCATTACTTTCACAGGTCTAGTGTCTGTACTTTGCTTTTTCACTCCCTCCAGGATCTTTAACCCTGTTTCAGGGTCATGACAGCCAACGCTAACATCGATTATCACATGTCCACCCAGTTCTTCCCTTGTTAGTGAACAGCAGATCCAGCTATGCATCATGTCTGGTTAGCCCATCCTGTACCTATATCAACAAGTTGTCTCTGACACCCTCAAAAAAACCTTCTCAACTACTTGCATTCTGCCACGTTGCCCTTCCATCAGATTTCAGGCAGTTATAGTCCCCTATGAGAATGAGGGTCTGATCCAGAGGCTTCCTCAAGCTGTTTAAAAATGGATTAATTGACTTCCTCACTTTGATTGTGTGACACGGTACATACAACCTGTAAACTGCAAACACCCACAAGGCCCGGCAGCTTGAGTGGCATCCCAGGGCCTCTGCACACCCTTCCTTTAGCAGCAGGCTTCAGGATGGGACTTCCTCCTCTGCTCTCCACCACAGGCTGCTTCTCACAAGGCTATGATTGCATCCTTGCTTGTGAGGAACTCCTGTGCTGCCCTTGTGGGAACTGGCTGTGAGGTATTGGCTGCTGTGTGGTGAAGCTTCCCCAGCAGGTCCTATCTTCTGAAGCAATTGGTCCCACTCATCTGGATACTCCCTGCAGTCCCAAAGCTTGATCCTGAGTTAACACCTCTCAGGTGCAATCCTTCCGTGTGTGTGTGGGTGTGTTCCTGGTTGTGTGGCAAGTGACCTGGTCTAGCAGTACTGAAACTCATGTTTTTCAGCCCATCTCTATGCTCCAGAAAACTCTGTAGAGCTGTTATCATTAACACTCCACCTGTTTTTTAATCTTCCTTTCCTGTCAGCTGCAGACTTTATCAACAGAGATTTTTGTACTTGCTTTCAGGAATGGGTCTGCCGCCTTGATGACCTTAATCAAAGTAGAGCGGTTTGAGATTTGGCAGACTATTTGTGTCAAAGCATGACTTGATTGATAGTGTAGCCTAGGCATGCTCATTACTCAAAACTGTTCTGTTGGAGGGTTGGATCTGCTTGTCTGCATCCCAGGTACTTTCTGAGCACAGAAGTTGGTACCTGGGAGTTTCCAAGAAGATGTTCATATATATATGACCTCTCACATCCCTAACACGACCAACAAAAAAGCTGAAAATGCAGAATTAAGGTACCATTTAATATCAAGTCATCAGTGCAGAAAGCAACATAGACTGTGACATACCTAAGGACTTGGGGCAAAAGTGTGGATAGTAGAAAAGGTGTGAATAATTTTCATAGGTGGAAAGGAAGATAGATGGGTGGTCCCCAGGTATTCTTTTGTGGTGCTTAAATTACTGCCTGTCCTGTTTTAGAGAATTATGGAAAGGAGAAAAGGTCCTTGCTGTGAGTCCACAGCAGGTGTTTTAGTGGTGAAAGCCTTGCAGTTGTGATGATTGTCTGTAGCTTGTTTTCAGTCTCTCTTGGTGCAGGTCCTGTTACTATCAGTCCTTTTTGTCTTCTCTTCCTCACAATGACCATCAGGTTTTTTTAGATGGGATGTTTGCTTCGTAGATTCTTGCCTTGTGCTGACTCACAGCAAGGAAACTTCTTGCAAAGTTACATGGAAACCTCTCAGCCTTCCACCATGATTATTTCCTTTCCATATTTCTCCTTTAAGAGATTCCACAAAATCAATTAAGAGAGAAGTGGATTTTACCATCCACACTGGCAGGTGCACCTGCTTGCAAGTGCAAAGCTGGGATTTTACTATTTTATCCTGTTATAAAGCCAGATAGTACAGTCCAGGATTTTGATGCAAGTAAGCTAGTTGTAGTGCAAATAAAAATGGGAAAAGCTCAGCAAGCACTCAACGATATCTTAAATTTCACTGGATTATTTTTTTTTTTCCACAGAGTAAGACCCTGGTGTTCAGTAAATAATAATATAATTGTGGAGAAAAGGACTAGTGACAGTGTACTTCGCATTAAATGTGTAGAATCCAATTAGAAATGAGTTTTTCTGTGGGAAAAAAAAATATTAATAAAGCCTGGTGTCTAGGAGATTTGGGTCCTCTGTTCCTCTGTCTGATCTCCGCGTGCACTGTGATAAATATAATTTCAGGCTTTCTTTGTGTCCACTGTGATTTTTGTCCCTGTTCAGCCTTTATAGCACTGCCAGCGACCTCGTGTGCCCTAACGCCTTGGGAAGAGGCAGCTGTGGCTAATGCGGAGTTTGTGTGCGGCCAGACAGCACCCATGTGCCGACCGCTTGGCAGATGACTGAGCTCCTGGTGCTGTCTCACCTTCCAAGTTAGAGGGCTCTAGTTTGCATCTGGCTCATTACTTGGTCATTAGTTTTCATCCAACTTAAAAATATTCCGGTGAAGGGTTATGAAAGGAGAACGGGTTATGATAGGAGGAGAGGATGAATTCCTGGAGGTGCAGGCTAAAACCAGGCTAAAAACAACTGGTACTTTTGGGAAGTCACTCAAGAAGTGAAAAAGCAAAGAGTAAGACATGGAGTTTCTTGCAGCTTTAGAATTCAGTCCCTGGGGATTAAAAAGAAGCTTCTCCTCATCGTGCTTGTTTGCTATAGGTAAGACAAACCCTCCCCATGTGTAATGCATTCAGTCTAGGGGAGAATCTGTGCTAGAACCTCTGTTAGGGATTGATGGATTGATCCTCAGGGCAGGATTTGGAGCTTGCCGTTTTTGGGAACAAGATGATCCTTTCTGGATTTCAGTCGCAGTCAGCACAAAGCCAGGATTCGTAAACAGTAACAGAAGCAATGAGCAGTGTGGAGGAGGAAGAAGGAGCACAAAAAAGGAAAATCAACCACACTGAAGTAGTGGTAAATTTTAAATTCATCTTAAAGTGAAAGGAAGAGTCACAACCAAAAGCTCAGGGTAATTCTTGAAATTAAGGAACCTATTGAAAACTCTTGATAAGGCAGAATTTAGGAAAAAATGAATGTGGAAACAGATGTAATTTTACTGTATGAATCCCAAACGGTTAACAGGTATAAATGTGTTTCTAAAAATACACATTTATTAAGAATGTCAGTGGAGCTGCATGAGTTTTCGCCAGGGCCGACATCCTTTCATATTTATAAATCTTGCCTGCTTGCGTGGTCTCTAAAGCAATTTGAAATTCCTTATTTGCATATTTATTTCTTAACCTTAACATAGCAATAAAATGTATAACCATCTCCATTTTATTATGCATCTCATGCTTGAGTTTAAATTAAAGGAAAAGAACCGATTCATTAAACTGTAAGCTATCACAACTGCAGGGATTTTTTTAATGAATTTTCCAGTGAGTGAAATTGTTTGTTTCTGTGATTTTTAACTGCAGCTATATTTTGATATGATCGTGAAACGTTTTAAGTGTTTTGGGTTTTTTTGCTGTATGTGTAAAGAACCAATATGAGATGTATACCAGGTTGTTCTGCATTTACAACAGAACATGAGTTTGCTTCTGCAAGAATTGCCGTGTCAATACTTCATCAATAAATACTTCTATGAAACTGCTTTGTGACAGAGAACTCGTGTATATCATTCCCCAGGATGAAGAGGTAGGGAAAGACTCCCTCCATTTACAAATCCTTCTGAAATCATTCATAAATATTAGCTCACTTTGCAGGAGGAATGTGTGCTATATGATGACAGCATGTCTATTCAGCCAACCAATCCTGTGATTATAAATGGTATTATAAATGAGATTTTTCTAGAAGTAGATTATTACCAGAAGACAAGATAAGAGAAATATTTCCTCCCTCAATGAGATCTCAGTGTCCATAAGAACACATCTTATAGAAACACTTATATGACAACTTTAGTAAGTGTAAAATGAAATAAATGCTAATATTGGTACCCATGTAATTCATCTGTATGACCTCCGTATGGAAAACATCCACAAAAAAATCACAATTAATAATGCAGCCATTTTGCACAGAAGGGAAGGCTGAGCTATTTGAGTGGTTTTCATGTTGGCAGTATATTGTGCTTACTCTCTTTGGGAAGAAAGAGAATTGTGTTTCAATCTTCATGTATTTGAATCGTACAAATCGCTTCAGTATACAAATTGCTTTTCCAGATAAAGCATCACTTATTAGAATACTGTGTACATTAAAATTAAATGAATCAGTTTAAACTTTAGCATTTATATAGTATTTTAGTGCTTTTAATATCAAAAACCCACAGTTATGTTCCAGTGTCTTCTCAGTCTCCACTTCTTCCATGCCCTCTTCTTGTGTCAAGCATATTGTTCTCCCTGAATATCTTTGACTTTAGATTTCAGCTTGACGTGATTCAGAATTATTATTGTTACCATATGTGAAAGTGTGATGCTCTTCACATACTTGGCTAGGTCTGATCTGCTTGATGTACCTATATACTCTGAAAGATATTTCAGAATGATTGTTTAAAAAGGAAAGTAATTTCCCATCTTCAGGGTTGCAATGAAAATCATTAGCTGTGATCTAAACATATTCTGTTCAAAGGTGGAATATTCAAGATGCTCAAAACAGAATGTGGAAATAAAAATTATCAGGAGTTTAAGTTCCTAATCTCATTTAATTCCGTCTTGATGTAGCTGGCAAAGAAACAGGACTACTCTCCGCACCTTTTATTTTGTGGGATAAAAAGTCAAGCTCATTTAGCCTTCCCCTAAGATAGGCTTTCTATTCCCATTATGATTTTAGAAGCTTTTCTCTGCATCTGTTGCACTATGAATGTTGAATTCTTCGATGTTATGATTTGGGATGCACATAGTAGTCCTTCTTGGGCTACCATCTGTGTCTGGAAACATTGGGTAGATAATTTTTAAAATTACATTTGATGTTTTCACATCTAACTGTGATTAGTTGTTAAATTCAAATACTTTTCTCTCAGTTTCCAACCAATGAGCTCCAACTTAAAGTGTGTAGTTCTATTTTAGCCATTTATAAGCGTATGTCCAAGTTCTGCTAAATTTTAGTTTTTCATAATGTTTTTCTTTAAAGTTGTGATATTTTAGTGAGTATCTAGACTATTGAAATAGGTGAAATGAGACAGTTCCATTTTTTAAGGAAACTCACACATACTTTATATTACATGGTGTGGTAGAAAATCAGTAAGAGCTTCTGCTCCACTGTGTTGCCTAATGCAGGGCTGGTGCTGGTCTGCGTGGTGGAGCCCAGGCAGAAGCCTCACTGGTGTCGGCTGAAAAATAAAAGGTAAAACTCAAAACTGACAAAATGAAATCCCAGCCCACTTTCACCCTCTCTCACTGTGCTCCTTCATGCTTAGGGAAACCCTAAACTGCAGGAATGTGACTGAATAAAAAATTATTGTTATTACTGAAAGAAACTGGTATTTCCTTCTGCGAAGTGGACTTGTTAACAATAATGTAACTCAAGGAAGAAAGCATAACTGATACATAAAAATGCTATCCCACCTTTAAAAACCATGTTTAAAATAGGAAAGTAATAAGTAATGTCCACCTGTCTGTGCATGACACAGAGCACCCTGGGCAGTGAGCCTCAAGGCACAAGAGGAAACCCTGAAGTCACCTAGAAAGAAAAGCTTTTTTTGGAGTGCATAAATACAGAGAGTATCCCATGTCCACACTAACGGGTTTCTCTGTAGGTTCTGCAGACTAAATAAATTACTGTTCACCTACATCTGCAACATGTACAGATATGTATATATACATATTTGTATATACATATGTGTGCAGGTATGTTATATGGTCCATTGCCCTGGGCTAGTAGTCAGAATTGCATTTGCATCCTGCTAATCCCAGTCTGAGCAGGTTTATGTAGTTAGCCTGGGTGCAAGCCAGCGATGCTCTGGGGCAAAAAGCATGAGCTGCGGAGCCGGTGTGCATAATCCTAGCCCAAATGCAAGGCTGCGCAAGACGGACTGTTGCTATGCATGATAAATTGATAAAAGCTAGCTTGCCCATACTCAGTGCAGCCCTTTGCTGCAGGGCATGCGTTTGTCTTCAAAGTAGGGGAATCCTGACCATCAGTCCCGAAGGAGTTACTTGCCTGGGTGGTCTGTCCCTGTGGTTCATTTCCTCCTTCGGAACAATGGGAGAATCAAATTGCTCTCTTAGGATCTTCCTTATGCAATGTTAGCTTTCTTGCATTCATTTTCTTGCATTCATTTAGGAGGTAGAGGGGAGGAGGAGAAGGAAATAAAAGATTTCTTATAGTCGTACAAGAAGCACAGTAGAGTCCTCTGCTTAATTTTGCTTCCCCAATAGGGGAAGCTTTTTTGCTTCCCCAATAGTTGCAAAAGTCAAAATCCTAAGGTCAGATTTAAACTCTGCAGCATAACTTAATGTATTAACAGAGTCAAGTTCACATCTGTTAGTGCAGCTATAACCAGGAGACTGTCTAGTCCTAAATTTCGTATTTATATGTGTCCAGTATCTAATATGTTTAATGCTCTCAGTGTCTACCTCAAACAGTACCTCTGCTCTAAGGAAATTTGCCCATGCTAGCATGTCTTTAAGAAACTAGAATTCCCATTATCTGGAACAGAGACATGATAGAAGAACAAGAAAACTAGAACAAGAGGCAGATGGAGACAGAAAGAAAGAGTGATACTGGGTGTGTTATGTGTGGAACCAGAGACTTGCTGATTTCAAATGCTGAGTGTAGGAACTGGGAAAGGAGTGTGACTTAGAAATGCAAACCTTATACTTCTAAAAATTACTGTTTGTTTTGGAAATTTTCAGGGATTGTGGGGGCATTTTTTTTTTCATTACATGTAGAACCCCAGTCTACTGAAGGTCAGAGTCCTCTTATGTATGTCATTTTGGACATGGAGAGGTAACAGAGATCTCTAATACTTCTGAAAATTTGGCTTTAAGACTTTAAAAATCCTAGCTGCAAATTCCTCATTTCCACTATGTGGAAGCCCTTAAGTTTGATCCAGAGAGGTGATTCTCCCCCTCTACTCTGCTCTCATGAGACCCCACCTTGAGTACTGTGTCCAGCTCTGGAAGAAGGACATGGACCTGTTGGAGCGGGTCCAGAGGAGGGCCACAAAGTTGATCGGGGGCTGGAGCACCTCTCCTATGAGAACAGGCTGAGAGAGTTGGGGTTGTTCAGCCTGGAGAAGAGAAGGCTCCAGGGAGACCTTACAGCGGCCTTCCAGTACCTGAAGGGGGCCCACAGGAAAGCTGGGGAGGGGCTGTTGGCAAGGACATGTAGCGATAGGACGAGGGGCAATGGCTTTAAACTAGAGCAGGGTAGGTTTAGATTAGACATTAGGATGAAGTTCTTTACAATGAGGGTGGTGAGGCACAGGAACAGATTGCCCAGAGGGGTGGTGGAGGCCCCATCCCTGGAGACATTCAAGGCCAGGCTTCGATGAGGCTCTGAGCAACCTGATCTAGTTAAAGATGTCCCTGCTTATTGCAGGGGGGTTGGACTAGATGACCTTTAAAGGTCCCTTCCAACCCAACACATTCTATGATTCTATGAAGTTCATTCCTTATTTCAGGTTTTTTTTTTTTTCATTCCTTATTTCAGGGTTTTTTTTAAGATTGCAACAACTTCTGTGTCACGAGTGTGTAGTCTTACATATTAACTGAGAGTGACTGACCTGGATCTTTCTTACATCTATAGTGTTTCCAGTTGTTATAAATGACACCAGTAAGGAATGCTGCCTCAGATGTCTAACTTGCTGGAGGAACAAAATGACTCTTAATAGTGTGCCAGCATGAGGAAGAAAGTTGTAATTTAGAGACCAAAAAGAGAACTAAGAGGTGTTAATTATCTCATCCCTTTGTGCATTTGTCAGTTTTTAACTGGCCACTATAGTTTTAATGTACAAAAGAACTCTATCCATTTTCCATTTTGTTACCTAATGCCAATTCATTGGCACGGCTGTGGCCTTTTGTCATAGTATAACCTCAGAACCACTTTCTGTGAGGGAACTGAAGACCATTTTTTCAGTTTTGTAAATCAAGATGTTTTAACCCAAATGAGCAACAAGATGATCTTAATCTTATTGAGAAGACACGTAAAAAAAAAAAAATTAAAAAGTTCCAACCTCAACTATAATAAAGCTGTTTAATTGTGTTATATTTTATAATAGCACAATACAAGGTGAAAATACAAGGGGAAAATTAATTAAATTTTATTTTTAAAAATTATGTAATCATTCCTGTTATTTTCTTTTTGTGACAAGCAACAGTAATGGGAGACAACTTCTTTGCCCTTCTTTCTTTTAACTAGATATAGCCCTTAATCGGTTGTTTTGGTACCTAGATTCTCTGGCTGTTCTTATTTTTCATGGTAGGAATATTAATCTAGAGTTATGGGACAGATTTATGCTGGTACATAACTAGCAGCAGAAGTGTATGCTCAAATTTTTTAGAGTGTAAACTTCATGTTAAAATCTAAAGTAAGCTTCTGCCCCAACACCTTCAAAACAAACTTGAAATGTCCTTTAGTCCATACATAAAAGAAAATTGATACTCTTGTGAGGAGAATGAAAAGAGAAGTTTTGGGCATTTTAAAGTGAAATACCTGATGTTGGTATGTATTATTAATATGAGAAGTGGGAACTGGGGATCGCAGTGGGGCAGTAAACAGAAGTCAAAAGTAGCAGACATGATTCAAACATGAACATGCTTTTCAGCTAAATGGTGCTGTGTTTAGATGTAGATCAAGGATACAAGTAGTGTTTTTGTTCCATTTCATAAGTGTTTGTCATCCAGTTTCCTTGCCACCTGGGTTCCCTCTCTGACCTTTAACTGGCAGTACTAAATCGATGCCAAGTTCCAGCCTCTAGCTTAGTGTTATGTAAAGTACTTACTTCTATACCTTAATATAATTTGGACTTGAACCAATAAGCTGTGACAATGAAACATGGTTTCTGTTATAACACGCTCTTACAAGACCATTGAAAGCTGAAGTGTTTCAAAACTGTGAGGGTGGTGAGGCACTGGAACAGGTTGCCCAAGGAAGTTGTGGATGCCCCATCCCTGGAAGTGTTCAAGGCCAGGCTGGATGGGGCTTTGAGCAGCCTGGTCTAGTGGGAGGTGTCCCTGCCCAGGGCAGGGGGGTTGGAACTAGATGATCTCTAAGGTCCCTTCCAACCCAAACCACTCTATGGAAACTTTTTCCCCTTCTGTCCTTGGTTGGTTACTGTCCTGCACTGGGGTGCAGGTGGATCTAAGCATCACTACAAACTTAAGGAGATGAGATGATTACAACAGACTTCTAAACAGAGCATGGCAAACAGAAGAGGTTTGTTGTTTGTTTTCTACCCCATTTTCCTTTGCAGTGGTCTATCTCCACCTGTCTCTGAGGAACTGAGTTTCACGTTGCTATTTATAAATAGAAATAACTTGTTTGAGCAAATGGAGTTAGTGACAATGTAGTTAAGAGTCTCATAAAGGTATCAATTTCAGCCACGAAATATCGTTTCGTTTTATTAGGAAAAGGGTTATCGCTTGTGTGCAAAGAGACTAGAATGTTCATTCAGGGATATATTCATGTGGCTGCCTTCAGGTATAGGCAGCTACAGGCACGCAGAGGTCAGTGCATCTGTTCAGTGCTTAAATGAGATCAGAGCAGTTCTGTTAAGAGAAACAGCAGAGTTCATCAATTCTGTCCACTTAAATCTATTTGAGATTATAATTTGACTTTGGCAGTCTCCTAGCATTAACCTACTTCAGCTTCGTCATGTGTGCCTGGCATCTCCAGAGCCAAGTGCCTGAGCTGTATGTCCAAAATCCATGTGGCAATGCTGAGGCCTCCCACGGGTGGAGGGAGGGAGGAGGCAGGGAGGCCAAAGCAGCCTTAGGGAAAGCAGGCATTTGGAAGAAGGAAAACGTTATCCTATCCTGTATTTTACTTAGTAGATCCAAAACACAACTGCGATGAATGTGTCAGAGACAGCCTGGGAGTTTCGCAGTGAGAATGTTCTGTATTTCTCAACACAACTCGGAGAACTGCTCTGGGAAGGGCTCTGCTCTTGGCAGTGAGGCATCCACAGTCTTAAACGCTGCCTTGTTTCTGTCCTTAATTTTAAGGATTAAGGGATAGATGTCTAAGGCCTGCTCAAAAGATTAATGTAGAATTAATGTATGACATATGTATGACATATTAATCAGTAGAACTTTAGGTTTAATTTTGTAAAACACTGACCATCAACTTCAGCATGTTGTAATACTGCATCCTCGTTTTATACAGCATCTGTCATAAACTAACTGGCTTAATGCCTTAATTTTTTGGATTAAATGACAAATAGTGTGATTTGTTTTGAGATAGATTTTTTTTGATGGCAGTAATTCCTTGAAGAAATTTCTCACATGGGTAGAGTGGAGTGCAAATAGCCATGATCATAAAATCTTGACACATAAATGTGGCTAAAAAGGTACAGGTTGTGGAAGGTTTGTGAGGGGCGGTTCTTCACTTCCTTGTTTTATTAACAACAGCCAGTGTGGTATGTAGTCCTGTGCCACGAGGCAGTTACATTTCTGCCATTGCACAATTCTCTTGCCTTCTGGGGAGAGGCAACGTCTCAATCTACTGCAGTTGCAATGTGTGTACAACACTGCCATGGGAGCAGTCAGCATCAGCAGTCACTTTTGAAAAGCACAAGCTTAAGCACTTTTTAATGGATACCACTCTATCCTATATATACTGCAGTTTTAATGCAAAATATTGCATATTCTTATTATTTTAACCTGAAGTTATAAATGCAATTGGAGGCGGAAGGTTTAAACCTTAAATTAACTGGAGGTAAGTTAACGGTCAAGAAAAAATATTTATCTCCTGAGCTACTCAAGAAGCAAAGATTTTTCTAACTATATCAAGAGAAGTAAATGATACTTTTTTTTTTTTTAATAACAGGCTACAATATTTAAGATGTTTTAACGAGCAGTTGTAATCTAACTGCAAAATAGTCTGAGAAATGCTGACTTCAAGGAAGATGGCAGAAAGCAAAGTATTAGTGCCAGTTATGAGGCATAATCTTTCACTGAATATTTAAAAGCGTTTAGGATGGCTAAAGGGTAGACCGAACTACTGGTGTGACCTTACTTTGCTGGGACATAAAAGAATTGATAGTGATTGAAGATAGGTCCCTACAGGCCTAATTCCAGTGAGTTCCTTTTATACTGACGCTTTGCTTGTGTGCTTTGTGTAAGCAGCAGCACCTGTGTGTTGGTACATATGCCACCCGTGGTTTAGTATGGAACAGTGCTGTGGTTTTGGCTTGCAGCTTTTCTCCAGACGAAAGAAACTAAGGAGCAAGGAAAGATGTAAGAAAAACAAAAAGAATGCCCCAATTGAAATGCCTGATCGAAACACAGATGAAATAATGTAATATTCTGCTACTGTACAAATACGCCTTTTCTGTGATTGCCCCTTGGGTGCTATGCCATAGCAGATGAGAAACCAAGTGATTGCTTGATTCTCTATGGGAGTAAAATTGACTTACATAGTGACAGAAGTGAGAGACAGAGTGCTCTTCAAGAAATTATTCATTAAGATGTCATCCATGTTTAGTATCAGGCTAGAGGAGTGTAGAAACAAATGTAATTTGTTGTTGGGAAAGAATCAGGACACATGTTTTTGCTACAGTTTGAGTAAGTTTGAAATTGTGAATTTGGAGTTACTCACAGAGATGGTGATATTTTTTGCGTTACTGAGATTTGTTAAATGTGATCTGGTGTACGTGGAAATCATCATAGTGAAATCTCTGGAGATGCTTAAATGTTGTACAGAGGGAAAAGTAATTAGAATGCATAAGAATTTCTACATGTCAAGATACATGAGTAAATGTAACCTTATCATTTGTAGAGTTTGCGGTTATTTATGTGTATTTATATATGCAGAAAATATTGTATATGATAACCATTGAAAGTATGTAACTGCTAGGAAATCAAACAAGTTGAAATGTGGCCAACTTTACACTGGAAAGAGGAAGAGATCTACTTAATATCAAATATTAATATTCATATGATACAATGCTGGAATACACAGAAGGGTTTATCTCCAATGTGTGCAATGCTATATACATTTTATTATAAATGTTTTAATGTACGCTTTAGAGGTATTTCCCCTCAAAATAAAGCAAGTCCACAGGCAACAGAAACACTTAGTAAGGGGGAAAAGTATGGACACAGCCTCCATCAGCTGTTATCTTTTCCCTCTTTCAAATAAGTTAGCCTTTAAAATATAAACCAACTGTAGGTAGTGTTAAGGTGTATCTCTGAGTTCACCAAGAAAATAGTTTTGAACTTTGACATAATTTATTTCAGTGCCATTCAGATGGCAACACTTGTAAACACCCTTTAAATGTTCTCATTGCTCAGTGAGTGTCTAAGTTTTCCAGATATTCCAGCTGCCAGTGCAGCTAAAGGTTGTGAGCATAACAGAGTCAGAATAGTGTCAGAAATTAAATTTCTGACCTATGCTACAAGCTGAACCTGGGTAGGACTATTACTCTAGAGATTAAAGTTCTTGGATTTTACAAAAACAGTGTCTAAATAAGCACAGTTATTTTACTAAGACTGGTAAAGCCATAAGAATGTTTCTTTTCATTATGCAGTACTGCAGTTTCCAATTCAGCTTGATATACGTGCACCAAAGTGAGAATCCCCATGGCTATTCTAACTCTATTTCATCCTGCTTGCAGGATGTTTTGCACCTTTTTACTATGGCTTCTTGCTGCTAACAAAACCAGCAGATCTGTAGATTTGTTCAGACACTGTAGCAGTTTCTCAAGGTGGTGACTGGTTTTTGGTCTTTGGGTGTTTTTCTTTCTTTTTTCCCCCTTTGTGTCACAGTACCATGACCACTTTTCTAAGGTAAAATTTTATAGGGCTGTCTACTGGCTGGACCTTGAGTTTAAAAATACAGAGTTTTCCTTTGGATCACTTCCCACTGCTTATTTAGGTGTAGCAAGGGTTCCTGGTGATAAGGTACCAGGTTCTTTCCATGATTAAAATAGCTCATCTGTAAATCGTAGCATCAAGGTATCAAGCAATTTAAGTACCTATTTCTTCCTCCTCTAATGTTGTACGTAATGAACCTGACACTTTTCAGGATTTCAGCGCTGTACAGTGCTCAGCTTTGCACATACCTTGGAGATATATCCTACATTCAGGGAGGAGAATAATTCATGGTAGATTGGCTTATTTCCTTTTTTGTGACAGATGTGCAGATCAGAATAGAAACTGGACTGTTGGGCTAAGTATTATGAAGGTGTATTTGTGGATTGAGAGCAAGAGATGTGCTCAGGGAGCCTCACTAAATGCTTTTATCTTATGGCACACTAAACAATTTCATGGATATTACTGTTGTACATTTTGAAATATTTGTATTTCCTAACTATATTCTTGGGAGATGGCAAGGTAACACAGCAACAACTTAGTTAGGATCAATAATCTGTAGGCATAATATATGAAAAGAATATTTTAGTAAGGACAGAAATTTGGTTTTTCATGGAATTTCTGTAATTACAGCAACGTGGTCTAATAATGTGAGACTCCTTTCTAAGTAGCTGACTGAATTTTTTTAACTTATAACTTATTTTCATTGCTGGCTGAAGAAAACAAATGTGATAAACTCTGTAAGGAGATTTCAATGGTTCCAGATGCACTCCAGCTTAACAATTTTCATCAAAAAAAAAAAAAAAAGAGAGTGCCGTGGTGTCTAAGGGCTGCTCCTCTGCCAAATGAAAACATCCATTTATAGAAAACGGAGCTATTAGGGCTCTTTCCAAATTGAAAAATACAACGGGGGGGGAAAAAAAAGTATTATCAGAAAGTTTCAGGCATTGTTGTTTTTTCCAGTGATATGCAGGCAAAAAGATTTCAAAAATGGAGGATTATAGCAGGGCACGGTCATTCACGGCAGCCTGCTGTAAATGAATGGAGCTTTGCGTGTTCTCAAGCCCTGTTAAGAATGATCAGATCTCTGTGGGTGCCAAGGTCTGGTGCCTGCTACTGGGTTTAATTATTTTGCCTGATTTTACAACTAAGTGACGTTAAACATTATCTCCCAGGCACAGAGATACTTCTTAACTGTATCAGTAGTATTTAACACCTTTGCCTGCTTGAAAGACTAACAGCTTTGTATGATGTATGGATCATTTTTGAGGAAAGTTATGGTTTTATTGACATAAAAATCATAGCTATTTTGGGCTGATTTTAACTCTGGCACATGGAGGCACACTGGGCAGCGGTTCCAGTGGGTTGGCATCTGCTTTTTTCAGGTCTGAAGTTACCACGTTACCCTTGCTCCCCCTAACATTCACCTTGTTTCGTTTCTTCTGTGTTGCAATGAAACAGATTGCTTTCTCCAAGTCATTAATTCAGGATGAAACTTCAACTGAACTCCAAAGTCTTAGGAAATTTAGGCAGATGAATAAATGTATGAAAGCTCCGAAGGCAGAATTGCTTGTCTGCCAAGTCACTTCCTTGAGATTAAAAGATGCTGTCATTTAATTGAAATAAATTATTGCTTAAAAATCACCAAGCAAAGACTCAATAAAATGACTTCTAGGATTAGCAATCTTTTGAAGATGACAATACACCCCTGAATAAAATCCATATTTATTTTATATGTCAAATTAAATGAGAGTATTGAAGAGTTTTTGCACTTTGCCCAGACTTCATTTTGTTTCCGTGGCCTACTTTTGAACTTGCTTAAATTAATGTAGTTAGAACCAAGTCCTCTGAAGACAGAGGAATTACTGTAGCAAATAACTCCTGTAAGGAAGAGGAGGATCAGGCGAGTATGTGTAATATCAAAAGAATTCTTCATGAAACCACATTTACAAGGAACTATTGAAAATCCTAACTTAAAAATTAGGCCGTGAGACAAGACTTTCAGAAACGCTGCCAGGAAGAGAAATCCCTGTTACTGTTGGTAGTGATAATGGCTACCACCCACTGCCCATTTGATGTGGGTCGGGTTAAAGTTACGTGTTTAATCATCTCTTAGTCAAGCTAAATGTAAGTGGAATTAAATGTTCCTCTTCACAGCGATACCTAGATGTGGTAGGAAGTTAGCTGGATGCCTATTAAAGCCAGATTATTGTACTTTGAAAAGGGATTTTTATTTTTTATTACAATTGTAAACTGAAGGCATGTGTTGAAAGGCTGTGCACACGTGTGAGCGCTCAAACCGAAAAACTAGGGCAGAAAGAATGGAAAAACCAGCAAACGAACAAGAGAAGAGGTGTGAGTGTGGCCTTAGTAGATGCGAAGGCATGCCCTTTGTTATGGAACGCACACTGGGAGGCAGCTTTGTCATGATCATCAAGAGCTGGCTCGCAGAGCGGCCAGCCCAGCTGCGGGCTCGCCTTCCCTGCGTGAACCTCCCTTCGCCTGCTTGCCCCTGATTTCAGGGTAAGCTGATTTCACCTACTGATCAGGTGGAAAAAAAAAATAAATCACCTGTGTACTGTTCTGCTCTTTTATCGTTTCAGTCTATGCACCGTGGGATTGGATGACTGTCAAAACCACACTTACTGGGAGGGTGGCAGGAGCAGAAGGTCGGGGCCTCTTGCTCTTGTCAGCAGCAAGATATTAGTTCAGCTTCAGTCACTGGGATAAGCCGTACCTTCAGCTGGGTTGAGGGCATGAGTGGAGAAAGTGCATGTGGATTGTTATAACAACTTAGCTTTTAGGCTTTTTCTGCTCACTGTGACTTCATATTTTTCAGTAAGTGCCAAGACTTCTAAATAAGGGCTCAAAAAGGCAGCAAAGGCTCTGCCTTTATATGAGGTGATTTTCGCCCTAAGAAAGACTATTGCTCCCCACATCTGAGTATGGGCATTTAGACTGTCCTCAGAGGAGATCTTAGTGACCTGACAAACTGCTTCTAGTTTGCTGTTTTGAGGACAGGCTTGTGGTGGTTTCATTAAAGGCCTTGTCCTGGTAAGGAGAATATTGCTGGACACAAGGCACTGAAGTAGCGGAAGATAACAAACCTGGGACGGCAGGAACATAAATGACACTTCCCAGGTTTTCATGATGTAACAGAAGGCAGGGAAGGTGGCAATATTGTCCTCCGTTTCCCATGATGCTGCTCTCTGGTTCTTGCCCAGCCTGGTCAGGCTGTTCCAGCTCCAGGTCACTCCTTGTGCACCTCCAGGACATAGAGAGGTGGCAGCATGGTAGCTCTGACAGCGAGATTCAGTCTTTTGAATCTATCAGGTTCCTTAGGCTGCTCAATTTGCCCTCACCGCGTCTTTCTTAAAGATTGTTGAATGAGACAGGAGCCATGGTGACGAAGGATGCAGAGGAGGCGGAGTATCGAATGCCTTCTTTGCGTCGGTCTTTACTACCAGGCCGAGCCCTCAGGAGTCCCAGGCCTTGGAGAAAGTAACGGGGCAAGAGGAAGACTTTCCCTGGGTTGAGGAGGATCAAGTAAGAGACCAGTTAGGTCAATTAGATATTCACAAGTCTATGGGCCCTGATGGGATGCACCCGAGAGTGCTGAGGGAGCTGGCGGAAGTCATAGCTGGGCCGCTCTCCACCATCTTTGAAAGGTTCTGGAGAACAGGTGAGGTGCCCGAAGATTGGAGGAAAGCCAATGTCACTCCAGTCTTCAAAAAGGGCAAGAAGGAGGACCCGGGGAACTACAGACCGGTCAGCCTCACCTCCATCCCTGGAAGGATGATGGAACAGCTTGTTCTGGGCGTCATCTCAAGGCATGTGGAGGAAAAGAGGGCTATCAGAAGCACTCAGCATGGATTCACCAAGGGGAAATCATGCCTGACTAATCTGATAGCCTTCTATGAAGGTGTGACTGGATGGATAGATGAGGGGAGAGCGGTAGATGTGGTCTACCTTGACTTCAGCAAGGCGTTCGACACGGTCTCCCACAGCATCCTCATAGGGAAGCTTAGGAAGAGTGGGTTAGATGAATGGACAGTAAGGTGGATAGAAAACTGGTTGAAAGACAGAGCTCAGAGGGTCGTGGTTAGGGGCACAGAGTCCAGTTGGAGATCAGTGACGAGTGGTGTTCCCCAGGGGTCAGTACTGGGCCCAGTCCTCTTCAATATATTCATCAACGACTTGGATGAGGGGATAGAGAGCACCCTCAGCAAGTTTGCTGATGACACAAAGCTGGGGGGGGTGGCTGACACACCAGAAGGCTGTGCCGCCATACAGAGAGACCTGGACAGGCTGGAGAGTTGGGCGGAGAGAAACCTTATGAAATTCAATAAGGGCAAGTGTAGGGTGCTGCACCTGGGGAGGAATAACCCCCTGCACCAGTACAGGTTGGGGGCCGACCTGCTGGAGAGCAGCTCGGTGGAAAGAGACCTGGGAGTCCTGGTGGACAACAGGATGACCATGAGCCAGCAATGTGCCCTTGTGGCCAAGAAGGCCAATGGCATCCTGGGGTGCATCAAGAAGAGTGTGGCCAGCAGGTCGAGGGAGGTCATCCTCCCCCTCTACTCTGCCTTGGTGAGGCCACACCTGGAGTACTGTGTCCAGTTCTGGGCTCCCCAGCTCAAGAAGGACAGGGAACTGCTGGAGAGGGTGCAGCATAGGGCTACCAAGATGATTAGGGGACTGGAACACCTCTCTTATGAGGAAAGGCTGAGGGAATTGGGTCTGTTTAGTCTGGAAAAGAGACGGCTGAGGGGTGACCTTATTAATGCGTACAAATACTTAAAGGGTGGGTGTCAGGAGGATGGGGCCAGGCTCTTTTCAATGGTGCCTGGCAATAGGACAAGAGGTAATGGGTACAAACTTGAGCATAGGAAGTTCCATCTCAACATGAGGAGGAACTTCTTTCCTTTGAGGGTGGCAGAGCACTGGAACAGGCTGCCCAGAAAGGTGGTGGAGTCTCCACCTCTGGAGGCATTCAAAACCCACCTGGACGCGTTCCTGTGCAACCTGCTCTAAGGTGACCCTACTCTGGCAGGGGGGTTGGACTAGATGATCTCCAGAGGTCCCTTCCAACCCTATGATTCTATGATTCTATGGCTAAATGGACCGATGAGCGACAGCAGTTCACCCTTCTCATTCTCTGTTCGCCAGTTAGACTACAAGCATCATTTTTTGTGTAATTTCCCCTTGCACTCCCCCTTTTGTTTTACCAGAAAAGATTTTTGCAGAGGCTTTGAATAGTAGCAGTAGATTTATTGGATCGGATGCGTCTAATTTTCCCAGTGTTTGTTGACTGTTCATAAACAATGTTGTGCAGTAGGTTGAAATGGATTTTTTGTTACCTTGAACAATTCAGAGTGCAGGCTCCTGACAAGAGACAGCATCATGTTAGAAAAAAGAAACTTAAAATGCACAGTACAAATCTTTACCCCCTGAGGTAAGAATAACTGGTAGCAGCAGTAAACTATTTTCTTGAGTGTGTGGACAGGGATTAACTTTGACAGTGTTTAATCACCAGGCATTTCAGAGTCTATATAGAAATAAAATGCATGGCCTAATGACAAACTGCAGATCAATATGAGAATCAGGAATGGAACAATATCCACAATATCCACCCTTCTTTTGCAGAGAATAATTCAGGGAAAAGAATTCATACAGGGCAATTTGTCATGCTGATTTTTAATGCTGGGCTTACGGCACTCTTCTACTGCCTATCCGCTGACTGCCTGTACTCTTTACTTGTCCTTTAATTAATTTTTTAAAGATCTGAAGTTTTTAACAAGTGCTACCTGCATGAGGTGGGTGATAGGGAGCTGGTTATTCCTTACGTACAAGAAAGTGCCAGTTATTTTCTCTTTCCCTCTCTCTCTGGTTTTATCGTGTTTGCTGAACACTCTGGGGGATGGGGAAGAATTGTACATGAGCTGGTACGGCTGCTGCCTGCTGCTTTTCTCTGCTGAGGTAATTATCTGGTGGCAGTCCTAAAGGTCCTTGTATTTCAGCAGCTCTGTATAAGTCGTCTGTTGCAAGGGCTTGTATCCGCCTCTTTCCATGGTCAGCGGGCTAGGACAAAGATGAGAAAGAAGCAAAAGGAGGCATTTAGCGTGAGATACTGCTTTTGAAGCTCCTAAATTGTCTTCCATGGGTAATTTATCAGTCAAATCAATGTTACACTCAAGAGGATGTTAATGTCATGAATATTTGTGACTGACATCTCGTTCATATTTATTGGGGGGAAAAAAAAGGGAAAAGATCATGTTGATAGTACTATATAAAGCATAGGGATAGCATATCCTGTTTTCATCTCCTTATACTAAAAAAACTTAAAATGCAAATTTTCTTAAAAATACGTTTTCCATACTGATGCTGCAATGTGTTGGACCATTTCCTTTCTATTTGAATGCCAACATTTGAGAATGCTAGATCTGAAAAAAGCCTTATGTAAACTACACTGAATAACAGAGCATACAATAATGAGGCAACATACATGATGTTCTCCCAAGTGAAAATGACACTGAATGCTCAGTAAAAAAATTTTGGATGTCTGTTAGAAATGCAAATTAGCAGTGAGGCAAGGCTATCTTATAAAAGTATTTCATCAGTCTCAAAAGCCCATCACAGAAGTGGTTTCTCGGAGGATATTTGCTGTATGTACATCTTGCTGCAGTAGCGTGCCCTGCCTCTTGTACTTATTTAGCCGTCATGGGTTGAACTCTTTGAGGAGGGATGCCAGCAGTCAGTGGGAATGCAGGACAGAAGTGTTGGTAAGGTACCAGGAGTGTTGGGTTTGACACAAATCTGAGCTCAGGATCAAGTATTAGTGGAGCTGGGACACACGGGAGGTTGTAGGATACACAGGGAAGTATTAGAAGCTGCATAGGCAGATGCTTCTGTTGCTCTTTAGCAGAAAAGATTGATTATTCTTATTTTTAATTGGGCTCTATAAGTAAGCCTAGCCCTGGGGTAAGAAAATGCAGAAAGCATGAATGGGGAAAGATTTTCAACAGAGATTGAAGGAGAAGAATTGGAGTAAAAGGAATTGGGATGTCTCTGGGCAGAAGTGGTGCTAGGGTTATGGAGTACTCGAGGAAGAGATGGTAACTCTTGCATACACAACCATCTGCTATTTCCCTGCCTATTTTAATCAGATGGTAGGAAATCAAAGGAATTTTTTATTTGATTACCTAAAGGAAGTCATTCAAATGACATCTGTCCTTAAAGGACAGGGGCTCACAATCACAATTTAGATGAAGAGTATTTTAGCGCAGATCCCCTCAGTGCCATTTTTGTCTGCCAGGATTGTTTCAGGTCCCCTTAACTTTTCTAATTTTACTATCTCTCTGTTCCCACCCATTTTGCTACCCCAAACTAAATCTTCCCAACACTATTTTTTCCACCTCCTAGACCTATAGAGTCTAACACTTGCCTGAAAGACAAGATCCTGATGCTGGAACACATTAATTACCTTGAAGTGTTGTTCTCTCGTAGCTGCAGGCTTCTGTACGTCTCCGGACCAGTAGTAACTGCAGTGTGAAATGCTGTGTGCCCTACAGCTGGGGAGTGACGTGATGAGGAGCTGGGGTTTGGTTCCACAGGGTGTATCGAATGTTGGCAACTTCTGGGGCTCGTCCCAGTTCAAGGAATAGTCCTGAGAAAAGAAATGAATGGATATCAAGAATGTTTAATCTAAATCAGATCCCACTTTTCCGGTCTATTTACCAAGATTAGCAGATGCTTTCTTTCCAGGAATATAGCCTAGACAATCTGGTGTTTTCTAGGGGAAGTTGTAATTACATTAAGTTATAAATACCTTAAATTATTATAGTATTTCAATATTTCATTTAAATGATTACAAGGAAAATTACTATCATTACTTTCACTGTGCTTTTGCAAACTCTGACTTGCAAGGAATTATCCTGGGACCTCAGCAAAAGGTGATGCATCCTGTGTTTGTGGACTAAATATTGTCATATTGTGTTTTTTTCTCACCCATTAGAAGTTGCCTGGTGAACATGAGATAAATGTGTAAAAAAATGAAAAAAACATAGACATCACTTGCTTGACTAAATAATGTTTTCAAAAAAAAAGTTTTTAACTAGACAAATTGAAATTCATCTAGTTAGAAAAATTGCAGCAAAACAGTCTGATGTTAGTACAAAGAAAACAGCAGATGATACCAATTGTCCAACTATCCATAGCAATTTGTAAATAATACTCTTTATGCTAGCAGAGAACGAATCATGATGGAAATGTAATTTAAAAAAGCAAAACAAAAAACAAGATTTCAAATAAAATCTCACATGAGAGGCAGAGATCACGCTATTGTTCTGTGAAAATTAACAATGCCATTCTTTCGCAAGCATTTTATATACGTTTTTATTGCTGTCTTAAGTAAATGCTAGCCAAAAGTTATCTTCAGCTTTCCGAGTGCAAAGTGGTTCCTTTTAGTGGCGGAAAGGTGTGATATAAGCCTTAGCCTAGGAACCTTGCAGTCTTTAACCGCACAGCTTCATCCCAAAAGTGGGGTAAAGATCCTGGGTTTTTTCAGAGCTCATGCGTGCTGCTCAAAATTTTGCAGACCTTGTTGCACCAATGCGGGAATTACTGCTGGGTTAGCTAGAATTAGTGCTGCTTTGGAGGCTCCTGTGACTGGACAGGGTGTTTTGAGGCCAGTTTTGCCTTTCTTGCTTTGCTTCAGCTCTTGTGGCTACTTGCTATTGAAATATCATAAATTAATTTTGGTTGAAAAGGACTCTGGGGGTCATTTGATACAACATCCTGCTCAAAGTAGGGTCGATCCTGAAGATACATCAGGTTGCTCAGGACCGTGTCCTGTTTAGTGTTGAAAATTTCCAAGGATGGAGATTTCCCAGGCAGTCTGGGTAACCTGTTCCAGTGCTTGATCACTGTTTGCCCTTTTTCCTCTTAAATTTAATCAGAATTTGTCTTGATGCAACTTCATCAGTGACCTCCTCCTTTGGGCACCTATGACAAGAGTCCGGATCCATCTATAGTCCCACCATTAAGGACTAGAAGACTGCAATTAGAGGCCCTGGTAGCCTTCTCTTCCTGAGACTGAAGGCGCCCAGCTTCCTCAGCCATTCGTCATGCATCATGTGCTCTCTCACCATCTTGATGGCCCTCCTTGGATTCTTTCCTGTTTATCAGTATTTCTCTTGTATCTGAAGGCCCAAAAATGAGCACCAACTTGAAATGCAGCTTTAGCAATGATGACTAGAAGGGAATGGTCACTCCCATCAAACCACTGGCTATGCTTTTGCTAATGCAGACCAGTCTGCTGTTGGCACTTGCTGCTGACTCATGTTCAACTCCTAGTTCACCAGACTCCCACTTTCCTTTCCCAAAGTGTGCTTCTTAGCTTGTCAGTCCCTGGTCGGAACTGTTACATGGGGGTATTTTAACCTACATGCAAGACTTTGGATTTGCCTTGATGAAATTCATGAGGGTGCTGCCAACCTGTACCTTTGGCTTGTCAAGGCCCCACTGAAGGGCAGCCCAGCCCTCCAGTGTACAGACATCACAATTTGACTTGGCTGAGCTTAGGTAAATGAATTATGAGCAAAGCACTTCAGTTTGCTGTTCCAACAACTTCCCTGAAGGAGAAAGCTGTGTCTTTCAGAGATCTGGCAAGGTGAAGTCAGCCTCTGTCCTCTTCCAGTTGGCTCCACAGTTTGTGGGGTGGCCTTGATGTTCCCTTTAGCTCATTCAGATTTTTCCTTTTTTGTACTTTTTGAGCAGTTCCTGAATCATTACTGTAACTTACTGAATTCCAGGCTAATATTCTCTGCTTTACTAACTTATAGAATTAATCAATGACATCAAAAGAGGGTTTTATGTTTGTACATCACCAAACTCTTTCTTCAGGGATCAATGGCACCAAGAAGTTACTGCAATTAGATTTGAGTCTAAAAAGTCTGACAAGCACTTGCTGGCAGGGGTTGGACTCAGCATAAAAGGAGGGTTAGCTGTCTTTGACCTCTGTGTTTAGAGCATTAGCTGGTATTTAGAGCCTCATGTTTGTCTCTCTTCTCAGCTTGAGGTAATTCAGTCCTGCCACTCAGAAGAGTTTTTTAGCTACCAGGCCAAAGATGATCTGGACAAGGTATGCTTCTGCTTTTCTGCTAAAGGTGTCCTGAAATTATTCGAGTTAAATTAGAAACATTACTCTGTCTAGATGTTCAGATAGGAAAAAAGATATATTCTACTCAGGTCTTTGATGCCTGTATTTGTGGTTTACATTAAAAGGAAAAAAATCATCCCACACAAAAGAAACATTTTTCATTAAGCAGATGATGTGTCTTTTTGAAGGCATTACTCAATCATAAATATTTTCTTAAAGTTTGAAGTCCTAGAGAGAATAATGTTCATAGGAGTGCTTACAGAAACCCTGTAAGGTTTTAAAATGGGGCTTTTTTGCAAATGGCAGGCAATTAAATTATTTATAACAGATTAAAGCTGTGCCAATATCACTTCTGTTTTATTATTTCTGAATAGAAAGCAGTGCTGTTAGCATTCTTGTGCACAATCCGGCACAATCTGTGTGTCACTTTTAACACTGGTATCTTACAAAAATGTGATTTCTTGGAAAAAAAAATATTGTCTCTATGCTGAACTAATACTTCATATCAGATTAATTTACACAGGTCTTTCATAAGATATTAATATTGTTTTACATGCCTTTGATTAAATGGCCTTTAGAATCATAGCATCCTATTTGCTGGACCCTAGGAATTTGTAATTAAGAACTTATCCAGTATTTACTGAAGATGAGAAAGTACAGGAACTAATGCTGCTAATTGTTTTTTGAAAAGGCCAAACTAGACTGTTAAATGACATTTCAAGGTGTGTGTGCAAATTCACTGACAGTGATAAGCCAAGAACTGCATTAGAAAGAAAATGATTTCTACTCCGTGAGGAATATGGGGGTGACTAGTACAAAGTTGCTCATAATACACCTGGTGGAGTTAATGCACAAACAAGTTGAAAAGCCACCAAAACAAGACTCTAAAGAGTCCCTTTTAAATTGTCAGGAGCTAGTCAAAAGAAGAACTTGTACTTTGTTAGCTGTGAGCTAATCTCTATTTTCCATATGTTGTGGTATAGAGCAGAAGTACACAGCACTCAGAAGTTGATAATCAATAGTCTATGTACCAAGTCTTAAGTACTGAAAAGCCTTTTGTGTGTTACTTTGTTAAAATACAAATTTGAGAAATAATTTCACTGAGTAACACTGCAAATAACTCTTGTAGTCTAATTTTTCTAAATCTGCTTTCTATTGTGATCTCAATAAATTAATTATTTTCTTATTTGTTTCTAATATTTATGGTTGAACACACACTGTTCATAGTTTATGAATAAAGTAAATTCACAGAAATGATTACAACACCATGAAGAAAGCAGTGGGCAAACTTTCTGGTTTCCTTCCCTCAATAGAGTTTTGTTATCATAGTGAATTTAAACCATGAGGAGTTCTGAAATCTGGAGGTGTAGTTGTTTTGTCATATCTGCTTCTAACTGATATCTGTTGAAAAATTCTGGTAAGCTGAGTTTAGAGAAGTGAATAAGCTTTTTTGGTTAGGGGAGACATATGTCACTTCCCCCCCCCCTCCCAACTTGGGCACACGTTTGCATGCTAACACAGCATACGCCACCCAAAACCATGTCGATATTGTCCATTTTATGATTAATGCATATCTTTGCCTGTCTCTTTTCTTCTTTGATGTGGGTGTGAGTTTCCTATCTTCTAACTCATATAGTAGCTGAAACTACATCTTGAGCGCACTGGAAGCTGGTACTCACTCAGTCTCCCATCAGTCTGCATCTAGCAGTGTAAGTAGAAGGCAGTGGGAGAATCTGTCCCTCTTTGTTTTACTGTTGCTAGGGAATACAGTCTCCACTGCGCCTGAAGAAGTGGCTGTTCCATGGTCTCATAAACTGGCACCTGAGACATTATTTACCACCACCTGCTTCTTAGCTCAGCAAGTTGACTTATGCTTCCAGCTCCATTTCCTGGGGAGATTGGTGAGGTGGGGTTTATTTTGTTTCCTTGTGGGTTAGCATACAGAAGCCTGCTGGTAAACTGTCATATTTTTGAGGCTAAGATGTGGGATGTGGAAAAGAGCATCTTCTTTTGACTGGTGTATTGTTGTTCACCCTCAGAGCAGAGCAGTCAAATTAGTGCTGCAGGAAGATCTGTGGCAACCAGCAACACTGTTGTCCTTCTCCTCCGGCTGTCCCTGCTCCTGCATCCATGCACCAACATACGTGCAGATACATACACATCCTGATTTGCCAAAGTAGAAAGGATGATGTGAAATCTTCTTATCCGCTTCAGTGTGAGGTCAGCTGACTTATATTTGAACAACTAACAATATCAACTGAAATCAGTCAAACTCGCTTTACCTGAAGTGGGCACCACTCACATGAGCTCTTCTCGGTGGGCAGCAGCCAGGTGACAGTTGCTGAGCACCACCTAAGTAGAAAACGTTTTTCTTGGCACTGCTATGCCATCTGGCCTACAGCACTGGAGTGTGTCTGCTCTTCTGTTTTCTCAAAACCTTGAAATCCTAATACAGGCTTGCTAGAATGCATTCTCGCTACTGGTTTTAAATAGATGTTGTGCCCCCTGTCCTGCACCAACACTTTCCACAGCTGTCGATTTTTATGCGGATTCAGGTAACCAACAGAAAACCTATTTAGGTCTCTCTTACTGCACCACTACTTTGTACCAGAGGATTTAATGACAGTAACGTCTTTCCTTCCCTTGAGGCACTCTGAGTGTTGTATTTAAGTCAGACATTCCAAATCTATTAAGGTATTCAGAGCACTAGTTCATTTTAAGAGTGCTTTCCTTGGGCAGGGTCATTGTCGATTTAATATTTCACCTGGTCAGGACTTGCACATTTTCCTTCAGTTTGTTCCCTAAAAAAATCACCAAGAAAAATTTAACTCATTCACACCTTTTCTTTCACCTTTATAATGCCATAGTAAGAAATAAAATTGATTCAGAGCTGTACAAAGTACAAGTTTTCACTTGACAGTGTAGTGTCAGCCATGCTTGACAAAATGATTAAAATCATCCTATTAGCATTTTATACCATTTCAACCTGTTAGGATTCTGGGTGACAGTCGATACTTATTTGGCAAAGTGATGTCAAGAATCTGCTCAGTTCTCTGTGCAATTTTAAAGCAATTTATCTCTGTTGGAGTACATAGCGTAACAGAAAGCAGGCTGTCTCAAGGAGCTTGATATTTGCATGAATTTTTTTTATTTATTTTTTTTTAATCTCTGGGCAAGTTAGGACTGAGTAAGTCTGGCAGGGAGCTCTTTGTGGACAGTTGGAAAAACTGATCTATTTGTCTATCCAGGTACTAAACTAGTCTGAGAATTTTCTACTGTGGTGATTCAGTAGTTTGCTCGTTTAGAGTTTAGTCAAGCCATTTTTGGTAGAGTTTAAGCAAGTCAAAAAAGTCGGTTTACACAGCCGTGAATGCTACTCGTGCATATGAGCTTTGCCTACAGGGTTAGCAGTTCCTAGCAGAGTATTATGTGCCAGACTAATGGCAGCAATCAGTGGAAGTGCCAAACATAACCACAGCATGAAGGTAACTGGACAAATGACAGAGGATTTGGTGGTTTGAAACTTTCTTCGTGGTGCGTCAATGAAATTTCTGTAGAGTTTGGTTATACACAGCCAGCAGGAATTACCAGTTCAGTGAGACATGTCTGAGGGAGTTCATGTTGGGATTTTATTATGAAGGAAAATAGCGTGCACAGAGACAGAACAGTCTCTTTTTTGGATTACAACTCTTTTTGCCACCCAGGGTGAGCTATCAGGCAAGGAGTTGAAGAACAACTGAGTTTGTTGTGAGTGTGTCACAAGCATATACCACATTTAACAAACTAAATTAGGTAACTAAGGAAGAGAATTAGGGTGACCTATTTAAGCTGAGATGGACAAGCTAGCAGGTCTTAGCTTCTAGTATGGATTGTTTGTAGTTTCCAGATTTGCACTTGAATGTATTTGCGTTTAAGCAGCTGGGAGGTTGATCCGGGGCTGACTGCAGGTTTGATGTATGCGCTCTGTGGGCATTTCACCTGCGTACAGCCCAGCTCCATTTCACTTTTGTTCCATGTCCTGTTTTTTTCTGGAGCATAAGGAGGGAACCCCCGAGGGTTGATACATCAAGGTGAGTAATACCCTGCTCTTGGCAAGCTTAATTAAGATTCTCTGTAGGTGCTCCAAGGGGGAAGAGTATTGGTCATTCTGCTTGCAGAAATTGCATACTATGCTGTGGAATGTGAGTGGTGAGGATTTATTTGGCAGTCTGCTAGCCTGTCTTGATCATGCAAAGGAACAGCTCTTAACCAGGTTGCAATTTGCAGCATGGAGGCAATGTCTTGCTTGCACAGCTTTAAAGCCAGAGAAACTTAGTGTCCATGTGTGAATGTGACAGGACCACAAGTCAGACAAATCCACCATTCCATGTGTTTGAAGCTGTTCCTAATCTCTACTAATTAGTTTCCTGGAATATAAAACACAACTAGATCAAGGTGAGCCTTTAAATAGGGAAAACTCAATTTGATTTGGGCAAGTTATTAAACAAAATTCTTGAAGAAATACCTGTGATAACCCTGCTCCTAGACTTAATGAAGTTTGAATCCTTTTTAAACATGTTTCCATTCCAGTATCTCCCTCTGCTTCCAGGGCTGCTCCTTTTCTTTCCTTTGCCTCTGAGGCTCAACTTTGAGTCTGCTCCTTGTTGCCACTAAGCCCTGTGACACCTCAGGTTTGTGTTGGTCTGCCAGTTCCCTTTAGGAGTCTCTCTGTCACTGTCTGCCTTCCTGCCCTGTTCTGCACTCAGGAAGGGTGTGTGCATGTGGGAAATGGGTAGTGCACCATTTGTGGCACAGTGATGTCGTGTATGGTGACACCATTTGTCATGGTGGGTTTGAATGAGGAGCACATTCCGTCTCTTGTGTGATGCAGAACACTTTGCTGCATTTTTTTTTTAATTTATTTTAAATTATGTAAAAAGTCTCTCTTTTCCAAAACGATCCCAGAAATGGCAAGTTGTTTGGACCGTGCAGTTCCCCTGTGAATAACAGAGTTTATTGTGACAATTTGCACTGCATGAAATATGGTGGCCAATAGGGTCAGGAGAAAGTTTGAGTGCTGTAGCCGTTGCAGGAATATACCACCTGTTGGAGAAATCCACTGACATAACTTAAGGCAAGCCCAAGTCACCATTCAAAATTTGGTTTTCAGCCTGTGGAAGGAGAAAGATACTCTGGTCTTTGGGGAAAAAGGAGCAAGGGTCCCAACCGATGCTTGGATTTTGAGGGGTTTTGGTACTTGCTGACTGTGAAGCACTGTGCCTGCTCACACACTGAATGTCACGCCATCTGCGAAGTGGTTAAAATAAAATTGTATTCTCTCCATTCTGTCTTTTTTGCTAGGTATTGAGGGGAAAAAAAGGTATGGTGTCTACCTGTGCTGATATGCGCTCTATCCATTTCCAGCCTGAGACTTCTAGAAAATGGTGAATTGTTGTAGTCTGGTGCTATGTTAATTTAAGACAAATTAAAACATAACATGAATTTCATTTGGCTTTTAAGGGCTAACATAAATGGTAGCTTATCCAAATGATCACACATTATTCCTCCTTAAATAAATTAGCTTAGCAGAGTTTTATTCACTATAGACAAAGTTCAGCTGTTTTGCATCACAGAAAGATTTTAATTAAAAATTATAGATGTGTGATGAAAACTGTTACACCAGATTTTTTTGACCTTTGGGTCAAGGATTTATTTTTGCTGCTCATAATTCATTAAGACCTTTTTAAACTCTTACTTTGTCAGTTGTATTGTTCTTCTGACCTGTGTCTGTGTTTCCAAAATTCTTCTTGGGGAATTAAAATTAAAAAAAAAAAAAAACAAAACAAAACACAAAAAACCCCTTCAAACAATATTGCAATATTGCTTCAGAAAAAGCCATGCTAGGAGCTACTTGTACCACTTAGCACTCTTCATGAAGAACATCATCCTCTAAAGGAAGAGAGTTTAATCTTATTTTCCGAAAATACCAAATGCTTTCTGACCTTTTATTAAAATTCAGATATATTCTCAAGAACACTGCAGACATCCTTGTGGTAGCTTAAGAGATCTTCCACATTTTCCAGGTAAGCGACTTTCAGAAGCTGTAAGAACAATCCTGAAGGGCCTCAGAGTCACCTGTGCCTCTTGTCATCCCTGGTGAATGTTTATTTACAAACTTCTGCAGCTATGCGCACTGAGAGACAGGCCCTGTTGCCATATGACCAAGGCACATATGAGAGACTTTATTTCAACATGACACTCTTAACCAGAAAGATACTGATAAGATTATCTGATAAGATACCAGAAAGATAACTTTTTCCATACTTTCTCACACTCAGAATAATGTCTTATTTTAATTTCATGTTAGAAAAGTATCAAGAAAGATTATTTTTTTTTTTTAAACCGTTATAAAACTAGAGTCTTTTTCAGGAGTGAGTAGGTCATGGGGAAAGAAAGAATTCATATAATAGACTTCCTCCACAACTGGTTCTTGACGATTTCTGAGAGACAAGTGATTTTTCAAAATATCATTGCGCTCCTATCTCAGTTTCAGTTGCAGCTTATTACTCAGGAGTGGGATGCCAGGCATACTATGATGTGTATTGCTGTTGTTTCAAATGTTTTGTGCTAGTACACATCCATTTTCTTCCACCTACAAGAGCTTCCTGATTGTTATTGATAAATTTTTATTTTCTCCACCTATATTCTCCTCTCATTTCTGTCCCTCCTTTTATTTGCTGCGAAGAGCACAGCTGTGGTTAAAAGGAGTTTCACATTTTCAGTACGCAACAATTTTCAGTGTACTGAAAAGAAGCAAGTCAACAGTTCAGAGATGGTGACCCTTCCCTGCATTAGGTGATTTTTCCTTCTCCCAAAATGACCTGGGGAAAAAGACAACCCTCCTGTTAAAACTGAGTACCTAGTCAATAGTAGACATAAGAAAAAGAGAGCATTGGTCACACTTGACTTCTTAAAGGTAGTTTCAGAAAATTTATTTTACTAAACGTCGAATGAAGTACTTCTGTAACAAGTTTTGATTTATTATTTTCGATTGTTCATGCTGAAAGTCCTGTCTTTTGCAGTGCTTATACTTTACATCTGTAAAAGAAAATCAAATAACATATTTAAATGACACATCTTTTCACTTTTGTGACTTCTCCCCTGTATTCTAAAAAGTACAGGGAATGTAATGAAAGGAAATCTAACCAAAATAGCCCAACAGAGTGTGACTAAGAAAATATAGGCTATTTATGGTAGTGTAATAATAAATGGTAATGAATGAAGGGAAGAGAAAGAAAGATGAGGCAAGTACAAAATTGAACAATTGACATTAGTGACTGTGTTGAGCCTGCCAAAATTATCTCCCTTAGCTCTTCATTTTGTACTTGAGCTGCGACTGGCAAATGCCTTGTAAATCTACTACAGCACATGTATCTCTCAAAATGAGAGGCAACAAAATAGTAAGTAGTTTGCAACAATAAATTTAAGTGATAATGATCTTGGGGCTCAAGTGTCTGAAACAATTAGCACCTTTTGAGGTTACTTAAATGCAAAAACACTGCTGATTTCCTAGGGGAATTTTAAAAAGCCTTTTGATGCAAATAAGGAACAGAATTTTTTTCCTCAGTTGTTGAATAATTAAAATTAATTCTTTGTTTTATTAGAAATCATTGTAATGTTGAACTTCTTTGGTAAAAATTGGAAAAGATGGAGAAAACCAAGCCAGCTTATTCTCAACAGGACATGTTATTTGTTTTCTAAACATCTTTGAATATATTGTTTTTCATACGCTATTCTTCTGGACTTTTATGACTTTCCATAATGCCACTAATTTCCATAAAACGTAATAGCAACAGAACAGCATAGATTATGTAGGGAGAAAGAAGCGGAAGTGAGCAAGGCATTGGTCTCTCTGTTAATACTGAATGTACCAAAATACCTAAGTGTTCGAGCGCTGGGACGTCAGAGAAAACAATACAGTACTAAGACTTAGTTTTGCTTTTTACGGATTTATCCTATAAAACTATGAATGTCCACATGCAGATGTAAGGATACTTGGAAAAATTTCTAGTTCAAGATGACATCGTGTGTGTGTGAACATTCATCCATTTAAATCAACGCTGCTAATTAGAAAACATCTGTAAAACTATCTTGTGTAATGTTATTGGATTGCTGCAGAAGGGAATGAGTTAAATAAAATGAACTGTATGTTGTGGGTGAGCAGATACAGTGTGGATGTTATAAAATCCCCTCTGTCCCAGGAATATTTGAGTCAAGACCAATTTGATTCTGGTTAGATGATGGGTCCAGCTGCAGAATAATCCAGCAGAACTCAATAACTTATACTGTGGGATCTGACTAATTGCTCATATTGCACAATAGGAGCTCTCTAAGGCCCAAATGTTAGCTTTCCATTAGCGATTCAGAATGACATGTTAATGTTTTGAATTCACGTTCACCATCTTACAGGCACCCTGGCCAGTATTACCTGAATTATGCATTCCATAGCTGTGCAGCCCTAGGACAACTCCTGCATTGGATCAGTGGTACAGCCCAAAAAAAGGATACAGAGGACCCTATCTAAAATTACTCAGCTGTGGGGTCCTCCATGGACTGCAGGTGGATATCTGCTCCATCGTGGACCTCCATGAGCTGCAGGGGGACAGCCTGCCTCACCATGGTCTTCACTATGTGCTGCAGGAGAATCTCCGCTCCAGTGGCTGGAGAACCTTCTCCCCCTCCTTCACTGACCTCGGTGTCTGCAGGGCTGTTTCTCTGACGTTTTTTCTCATTTGTTTTTCACAGCTGCTGTGGAGTTGTTTTTTTTTTTTACCGCTGTGAAATGTGTTATCACAGAAGTTCCACTAGCATCACTGATGGGCTCAGCTTTGGGCAGTGGCAGGTCCATTTTGGAGGTGGCTGGAACTAACTCTGTTGGACACGGGGGCAGCTCCTTGTGTCTTCTCACAGGAGCCATCCCTGCAGCTCCCCTGCTACCAAAATGTTGCCATGTAACCCCAATATGGTTCCATTATTGAAAGAAAGTGATCTTCGTATCACAAATATACAAAATGCTTCTTGATGATCTTCTGAACTTCTGTCTGTGTAACAGTTACAGATCAAGAAAAGGTTTCAACTTTCTTGAGGAAAGACTTCAACTTCCAAGCTGAGTTTCCCAGCTTCCAAGTTTACTGTGAAAAGAGGAATTCCATTTGATCTCTGCCATTACTGCATGTTTAATCGTGGTGGAAACTTAGGCAGAGTCAGTTTTGATTACACAGGATTTATCTATTTGCTACACTCCAACTGCTTTTCATATTGGAGTTCTTAAATTGGAATCATCCAGTGTAAATGTTATATACTGGAAGAAATAGTACTGAGATAGAAAATACAAGTCATATAAATGAAAAAAAAAAAAGGATAAATGAGGAAAAAAAATATGGAGGAAGTATATATACTCCTCTTACAAGGAGAGACAGGAAAATTTTGTTTATCTTGCTGGGTGGAACCAGTTCCCAAATAGTGAACCAAGAAAAAGAAAATGATGTTGAGCAAGAAGTTGAGCCTTCACGAGGTGTTTGGACAGTCTCTTAGGAAATGAGGTGAGAGAAGAATGAGTGGTCACCCTTGCTGTGGAGTCAGTGACTTAAGAAACAGGTGGCACCTAAGGCAGAATATAAGCTGTTAAATGGGATATCAAGTACCAGTATCTTAGTGGTGGCACTCTGTTAAATATTCCCTGTACAGCAGGAAGGATCAAATGAAGAAGTTGTTAGGTAAAGTCTCAAACTGTGTCAAGAGGTGTCAAGGTGAGAGGGTTAAATTTCTGGAAAATATTTCACTGAATAGATTAAGTTCTCCTCTGCTGTGTCCACTCCTAAACCAAAATGAAATCTGATTGCTAGTAGTTAAAATTACGAGATGATAGAGAAATCATATACAGAAGACCCCACAGTTTGGGATGAGTTAACTTCAGTTTTAAGATACAGAAGTTTGGTGAGGTTGTTGGAGGGGGTTGCTTTTGTTCTTGTTTTTCAAATGCGGAACACAGGAACGGCTACAGTGGTTCAGACCGGACTTGGTGCAAGTACTCTGCATTGTTCCGGAACGATGGATTGACAGGACAGGGCGAGCTTTTCATCCTACTTCCCCAGAATGCTGTTCTAGCCACTAATGATCTGTGATTCAGGAGTTTCCTGAGAAAATTACTCTCTCTCTATTAAGAATTTTTGGATTGCTTTTTGATCTATGAACTAGACCAATTTCTTTTCATGTATTTGTGAACTTTTAACATTCATAACATCCCCTGCCAAGACGTTTCACACCTACTTCACATGGTGTGAAGAAGTTTAGAACAAATGAAAGGAAGTGCTTTTTCTTTCAATGAATAATTACATTGTCACCAGATTTTGTGGTTGTCAAAATGGTGGTTCCAAGAGCAGTTGTAAAAACTCATGGAAAGACAATCCAGTTACAGTGATTAAATGCAAAAATATAATTGCTGGCTTTGAAAGTACCTAAGTTGCAGATACTTGAAAACAGAAAGGATACCTCAGGAGAAGCATGCCTTGCCCTCAAACTCAGGCAGAGGATGTTAACTTGACTGACCTTTGTTGTAGCTCAGAGCAGTTGTCCCTATGTTCTTCACTGAATTGTTTGTATTGCTTGATGACTTTAAAGAGTGAATGAAAATCAAACAAAAATAATTTTTGGTGTTCCTCATCTCTTAGCTCCTTTCAAGCTGATAGTCTAACATAGAGTTAGCTCCTGAGCAAGATTTTGCAGAGGATAAGAATAAGGCTTTGCACCTCTGTTCTCTCAGTTCAAGGAAGTCTCATCATATATTTGTGAGCACTTTCTTCTCTTTCCAATGATATTCAGTGCAGAGTGCTGCTGAAAGCTCTCATATCACTTCAAAAAGTTTGATATTTCATTATGCAGATGACAGCTGTTGGTTATTCCCTCTCGTCATAAAGGATCTCTAACATCTGTAGTCAGTAGCTCAATAGATAGCAAAATTGCTCCTCAGGATTGCTTTTACTCGGATGAGTAAAGTTGTGCCAGAATATAGCTAGCTGAGAAACAGCTGGGCATAGCTATCCAACAGCTAGAAATCTAAATATAATCATGCATCCGACCAGTGCATCGCTTCCCAATAGTTCTTATTGCTATGTGAATCTAACGAGATCAGTTAAATTACAAGTGTCTGCTCTTCTGCTAGTCCTGTAGTTACTCAAACCTGTCAATGTTACGGGGTTCAGCAAAGCTTTATGTATCGGATCCATGCAAACTTCCATTCTGTGCATTAAGGATTTGCACTGTGTTATGCTTGTGGCCCTGAGGGTTTGAGTACGCACCCCGATACCCCTCTCACTGTCTGCCAGACAACCTTCCTGGCAGCCAGCAACCCTCAGGAGTCAGTTCTGCTTGTCCTGACTTCAGTGATGTGTGTCCTTCACACGGGACACCCTTTCTCTCTGCTGCAGAGGGCCTTTGGGTACAGCGGAGAAGGTCTCGCTCGTGTATTTGGCTGCTGCGCCGTTCTCTCCAGAAAGGTTTCTTGTCCTTGTGTACCCCTTATGCCTCAGGCAGTACTTCCTCCCCGTGCATTCGGATCCTTTTCGCGGTGGAGGATGATAGTTTTTATTTGCCAGCCTTTCCTCTGAAGAGAATTCAGGAAGGTTAACACTTCAATCCCCAAGCTCATTCAACTCTTCTCCTATGCAGCAGTTCATCTGGCTGTTTTTCTTAATTAAAGTAAGTGGTTCGGTTTCCTTGGAAATGGAAACTATGCCTTAGTCAGGTGCTACCCCGATATTTAATCCATCTTTGTCGCAGTGAGAGGTAGGACCCTCCACAGACGTTTGCGTGGTGGTTTGCTGATATTTCTCCTTGTGAATTGTCCATATAATCTGTATCAAATCAGTGCGTTAAGAGATACACTTAATGTAATTATTTCATTAATAGGTATGTTTGCTATTTATATGTGGCTTATTACTGGCTTTTGTGTGAGACTAAGCACCGCAGTAAATGTGTTTAGGGTGAGTAGTTCTCAGTCCCTTCCTCTGAAGAAAATTGTAGCATGTACCAAACCACATGTATTTGAAATTTCAGTTATGGTAACACTACATTTCTCCAATGAAAAGGTATTGCAGACGTCCTCAGTGTTTCGATGTGCAGTCAAGATCAGCAGCACAGCATGGCTGTCTGTTTTTATATTCGAGTCGGAAGTGAGCTGGCTGCAGTTCAGCTCAGCAGAATAGAGATGTTGATGACAATTTAGGTGAAAGAGCAAAACTAGCCAGCAAAAAGAGTGCTGGCTCCTTTGGGTGACATTTTTCATCCTTTAAGTTTGTGACTTTTTATGAGGGATTCTTTCCCCTTCATTGCTGTTAGTCATGCTCCAGTTAATAAGCCAGTCAGCTTCTTGTCATCCACATGCGGCCAGGACTTTCTAGCCTCTGCTTTTTAATGTGGATTTTGGTTCTTATGCAGTCTTCTGTTGTAGTGTAATTAGATTGCTGCCCGGTGTTGCTCCTGGACCTAGTTGTAGTCACTTGGCAACAACCATTCAAGAATTGATTTGGTGGTTATATGGTGGGAATTTTGGTGGTGTCTGTGCTTGTTGTCTTTCAACCATGTTGCCCACCTCTAGGGTTATATATGTAGGGTTTGGCAATAGAAGATCATGAGCAGCAATGGTGGCCCTCTGGCATCTCTAAAATTTAAAGTCAAGTTGTTAAAAGGGCTTCAGGAACTCGCTAAGTATACGTTCCTCAGACTAGCGGCAGGAAGAAACCTTTTCTAACTGCTTGTCTATCTGGCTTGGTAGGGCTATTATTTTTATCTGAATGTTTATTTTTTAATGCTTGTGACAGACTGTTCTGTTGCTTGCAGGGAAGAATGTTATGCACAGCATATGTTGTGAAATGTGACATTAAACAGATGTGAAAGTCTGCTTTCTCCGATCTTTCTCATTTTTCCTTTTGTTTCTGTCCAGTTGTGTATTAAGTTGTTGTTTTGGGTTTTTTTGTTTATCTCTGAAACATACTTTGGACTACTTTGGCAGTTTTGCTCAAGGAGCAGACTGAGTCTCATAAATATTTGTGGTGGCCTAAAAGAAAGCGAGCTGAGACTAGTCAGGAAGAAAGTACAAAGATGAAAACATACTAAGCTTTGAACTGAATCACATTGAAAAGAAGCCCACAAGTTACTGTATGTAGTTTGGATAGATCAGTAATATATCTCAGCAGTGTGAAACTTTCGTTTTGGGAGAGGCAAATAAAGCTTTCAACGTACCTTCCCAAGGGAATCGCTGTGTGATTGAAAAATGGTTGTTGTCATGCAAGTACCTTCATAAACGTGAAAAAATAAAAGAGATAAGAATGAAAAAAACCTTATCATAATATAAATTCTGGACCTCTCAGTGAATTGACCTGCAGGGATCTGTAACTGCGTAAGATTACTTTGCTGCAGTGAGAAAGAATTTGTAGGCAGATAATAGTTAAAAATGTATCAGTGTTTTGTGATGTAAGGGTGAATTTCAATATGAATTCTACTTCAGGTAACAGACCGTAGGTCTTTATCATTTAGAATGCAGAATTTCATTTCTCCATAACTTTTTATGTACGTAGCCCTTCACGGGCAACTTCTGACTGTTATTTTACTATCAACATCCTCCTTATTTCACATATGACTTGTATTCTTCTTAAACTGTTAGTCAATGATACACTTAAAACGTGACATAATGCAAAAAATTGAATAATTATATTATCTAGTTTTAAGTTGGTATGAAAACCAATTCAACAATCTCTGTTGCTGCAGCTTCAAATGGTGAAGTGGATGAGGGCAAAGACTTGGTTAAATGTCAGTCAAGTTCAGATACTTAAAGCTCTAGTGTTCTTGGCTGCTTATAAAAGTATAGAAGTAGCTGAGCCTTCTGGTTGCTCTTGGAATAAACTGGTCTTTAACTAGGGGTTGGAGGAGTAAAAATGGTGGACACTGCTTGTTCCAATAATCACAATCTTAATCCCTTCACAATGTGAGTTTGCCATCAATCTGTCAAATTGACAAGGGAGCCTCTGCCATTCTGAATGTTTGGGTTTTGGTTTGTTTTTTTTTTCTGTAATAAGAAGGAAAATGTTGTGCTGTATTACGCAATTTAAAAAAGTCTATGCAGTAAAAATCCATTTGAGTAAGTGGGAGCAATAATTCTATTCTTGCAGATAGAATGCAAATAGGATAATTTTTCTTTTAGCATATTAATTCAGAAAGGAGATTAATATAAGCTTGCAAACTTCTTAGTCAAAATCTTTATTCTCTCCACAGAATGCAATAAAATTACTACTTGGATGCTGATAGTAAATGAACTGTTTTATTGAATTCTCATAATGAAATATTGGAGGCTGGTGTATGATAGTTCTTATAAAGGCTATATTTGATGAAGACTTTCTAGTGGAGGCAAAAGAGGGCAGAAAATTTTGTTTCAAAAAGAGAGATAAAGAACTGGCTGTTAGTTGAGCAGTGGCAGCTACCATTATAACCTGTTGGTACTCCTGACTTCCAGTATGGTTTGGAATCAAATTCTTAACTTCAGGTACATAATTTATTAATACTCTGCAGCAATCTCAGGAATTAAACCATGACCACATAAGTTATTATGAATGATTGATCTGTTCAAAGATTTATATATCTTTTGCAATACTCACTATTGTCACCCTTTGTTTCTTAGCTTTCAGTCCTAGTCTCAGTTTTCAGGTGTAGAGAATTTTAGCATAATAACAACCAAACTAACTATCAGAGAAGCCCAGAACAAGTCAGGTTAGAAGGTCATTTAGTCCAGTCTTCTGCTCAAAGCAGGGTGAGCTATGAGAGCAGAACGGTTAATTCTTAGCACTTTAATAGAATATTCTTTTGATATTTTTTTGAAGAGTTTTTGTTCTCCTTGTAAATAATAGGCACTCCACTATATATTTTTGCGTAGAATACTGAAGTTGGACCTTAAGGAGAGGTTACTTGGGAGTCTTCATTAGAGACAGAACTTTCTTTACAGAGACCATGAGTAGTGTCAAACTCCTCCAACTATGGAAGTCCTGCTGACATCTGGTGTTACATTCCAGATTTTGCATGGGAGATGGTAGTTCTGAATGCAGAAAAGGTTTCAGTCAATCATTTTTTTTGTTGTGGCTTTTTTATTCTTTGTCAAATGGTGTTATCAAAATTCAGATGTTGTAACTTTGTCTTGGAAGGAAGACACAAGAGGTTTCGAACGATGTAAGGAGGGGTTTTCCCATTCTTATACTACAGCACATTAGGGGTCCAGAACAGAATGCTCCAGTTCTTCATGTTTGGGTCTTAAGATGTTATATATTGTACAATTTTTACATAAGTGCAACCCCTGTCGTTTTTTTTCCTGCCCAGTAGTTTATTTCTTAGTTAATTATGTTATTTGTGATATTGAATATTGCCTCTTTTTTTTTTTATTTTCCAGTGTGACAATGCAAAAGGACTCAAAGCCTTCTATGATGCAATAAAATATGGACCTAATCATCTGATGGTTTTTGGTGGCGTATGTGCAACAGTTACTTCTATCATTGCTGAATCTCTAAAGGGATGGAACTTGGTTCAGGTAAGGCATGGAATGGAATATATTCAAATGCTGACTGTCATGTGTCTCTGTATCATTCTTTTAAATTTAGAAATTTAGTATTTGATGCTTTTCAAATTTTGTGTAATTAGTATATCTCTGTTTTGAAGGTCAGTGAAGTTATGTGTAAAGAAGAACAGTTACTTCTATATAGTACTAGATTTTAAGGCTTGGCATTGTGCTCAAAATGCTTGAGAGTATGGGGAAGCAGTTGTGTGTCTCAGTAGATTAATTTAATGTATCTCAAAAAGCAACCTAATGAAATGAAGTTCAGTCATGGTAGATTAGCAAATTTAGGACTTATCCAAAGTTAGAGGAAACAACTTGTCAGGCTTTAAATAATAGTACACTGGGGTCTTTACTTGAGCTCTACTCAGTCATAATGCCATCATTCCTGTTGACTTTAAATGTGTTGGAAGTGCATAAATTGTAACTAGTAACTGGGTACGTATCTCAGTACTTGACTCACAAAGCACACTTATTCCCAGCTGTTCTTTCTGACTTTCTCAAAGGTCAAGTTTGTGGAAAGGTTCCACCAGCTGAGGAATCAGAATTTATTAATACTAATCTTTAAAATGCAGATGATAACAGCGTGATTTTCTTCATTTCTTCAATCATTTGTCCAGTGATGATCTTTGGATCGATGGCTGTTCATGCAAGGTAGCCAGCCAGTTTTGTTTTTCAGATGTGTGAATGCCCTGGCTTCCTACTCAATGCTCATATTGCTCTAAGATAAGTTTGTATCACTTGTATTAAAATAAACAAAACATTCTATAGCAAAATAATAAAATAATAATATATAACTATTACCTGAGGTTTCAGTTACAGACTCCTCTTTTCCACCTGGAATACTCACTGAGATTAGAGCAGAATGACCAAATGAGGCATAATTAAGTTTGTGAAGAAGATGATGATCAGAGTACAAATGGGAAAATCTTAGGAAGATACTTGAAGTAGCTTGTTAACTGTGTTTGCAGTGCTTTTTATATCAGATCTTTTTTTTTCCTTATGCTTCAGGACTTTTTCTGATGTGAAAAGCATCAGTTCTACTATGGAAATAAAATAATAGTGTATCTCTTGGGAGAAAGAAGAAAGCACCAGAAAGCTTGAAACTATTATTTAATACTCTCTCTTAAAAAATGGCCTAGTCCATGGCCCATAATGAAGTATGGGCTGCAGCTCTGTTGTTTTGGAATTTGTAACATGGAACTTCCAGGTGACGTAGGATGTTTTAGGGAGTTGGATTTCATTGTGCTAAATCCTTTTCATTTGCAGTCAAGTTCTGCCTGCTAAGATCTGAAAATCAATTTGTTAATGAAGTTGCTCAGTCAATAAGGAAGGGCAATTAGAAAGCTTCTATTTGCTTTTAAATGCCTGAATTTGTCAACATATATGTTAACTTATATAATGATATGAAGCATTGCTAGCAGACAGCGTCTGTTTCTTTGTATTTAACCGCTACAGCTGTGATTAAGTCTTAAACATTATTAATGATATCAGTACATCAAGGGATTCTCTGCTGTTTGGGCTTAGTATCCTGCAGGTATTAGATAAATCCTCCCATGGCATAACTCCACTTCGTGTCAGGTTTTTAGATATTGATTGACTGAATGATGAAAGAACACAAGTGACAGTGTGGCTGGGAAGTGTGGCGAGGCCTAGGGGATGGTGTAGCAGCAGCGACAACAATCTAAATACAGTTCGTGAAGGTGTTGTGTCATACAGTGACAGCGATATCTGTATCTGCAAATCAGCAGACAGAGAATGTATAAGATAGTGTACAACTCCTTCCACTCCTCAGGATCCACTGTCATAAGCATCTTTGATTAAAAGCATAACTTGAGTAGAAGAACTAGATAATAATCTGTAGTTCTCGGAAGCGGAGCAATAATATTCAGCCTGATAAAATCATAGAATCATAGAATTGTCAGGGTTGGAAGGGACCTTAAAGATCATCTGAGTCCAACCCCCCTGCCATGGGCAGGGACACCTCCCACTAGACCAGGCTGCTCAGAGCCCCATCCAGCCTGGCCTTAAAAACGTCCAGGGATGGGGCTTCCACCATTTCTCTGGGCAACCTGTTCCAGTGTCTCACCACCCTCATGGCGAAGAACTTCTTCCTAATGTCCATTCTGAATCGACCCATCTCTAGTTTTAATCCATTCCCTCTAGTCCTACTGTTACCTGACATCCTAAAAAGGCCCTCACCAGCTTTCTTGTAGGTCCCCTTAAAATACACTAGTCTATTTTAGAGGGACAAGTCCTCCCTCCAAACTTGAAACTTCGCCTCAAGGAATCACAGCAAACTCGCATAAATAGATATACGAGTTTGTGATCATGATGAAGTCATTTTATGTTGCAGTCAAGAAGAGGGAAAACGGCATATAGACAAAACCAAACCTGTCATTGTGTTATTGAATAGAGGATTTGCATTTGGATGTCTGCCTCCATCACTCTGTCTCTGTACAGGCAGTTATGAAAAGAAAGCTCTTAACCCTAGCAGGGATATTTGATTTGATTTACACAGGTGTCATGTGGTTGAGCAAAGTGATGCCTGTCTTCCATGCAAGAGAAATGCAGGGTGATACCGAGAGTACTGGGAGGAATAGGGAAGAAAAGACGACTAACAGAATATAACAACTGAAAAATGTCTTTCCTTGTCAAATACAGTATGAGGCTGGCTGCCTGCAAAACTTTTCTGAGAGCCTTTTAGCCCCGAATTCCAAGTTTCTGGGTGGCTGCTTTGGGGGAATTTTTCTTTTCTGCCTCTTCGCTATTCTCTACAGTAAAAAGTCTCCAAACTCAAACAACAAAATAAAAGGCAAAGAGTACAAATGTGCTGGACATTATCATGTTTCATTTGCTACTCAGGCAACATTATAGTAGTCATGAATCAGGCTCTGCTCTCCTTACTGTATATGTTGATAATGATACTGTTGATAAAGATACTGCCTTTTTGACTTAACTGGTTCATTAAGGTCACTAATGGCCTGCAACTATGTGAAATAAGGAAGACAATCAGAGGTTGAGAAGAGCCTCAGTCTGAAGGTGACTTGCCTTATTTCTGTACCATATCTAAACAGAGGGTACTTTTCCCCCCCCATCTTGACCAATTTTGATTTACTTATGATCAGCAACAGAAAGCGAGATTCCGTTCTCAATTGTCTGCCTTCAGCTGCTGGCTGATTTAATTATCTCTTACTGTAACAAAATTAATGATTTTTTTAATGGAGCGTTTTGTATCTGTGGAAAGAGCAAATTGTTTTAGTCTGCAAACGCTCATGTCATCCTTAAGGACTTTGACTGAAGTATGCGATGTGACGCAACCAGCAAACTGTTTCCTGAACACATGTTCTTAGTAGGACAGATGCAGACACCCATTCCTTAGCTTCTCAAGCAAAAAGCTTCCCCGTGAGTAATCTCTGTGCGCCAGCAGCCCTTTACTTTGTTGAGTGCATGGCTGGAGGCTGCACGTGCGGCTTTGATCTCCAGCCTGTGGTGTGGAATTGGTTTGAACCTTTGGTATTTTAGTTAAAAAGTGCCAATAATATTCTGTGCCTCTGACAGTGGGTCATAAAGGCATGAAGGTGTAATACTGGGCAGTTGCTGTGCTGTAGGGGGAGTATTCCAATGTCAAATTCTTCCAGATTCATCTTATCCACATTCCCTTTCAATGTGTATTCGAGGCAGTTAAACAGAGTGAAGAAGAATCATTAATAGTATCTACAATATATTGCAAAAGAACAGTCATGCATTTTTATTTCATACACTGAAGCATTCCTGCTAGTATCCGGGTAGTGCAAAACAGAGGAGATGGTTTGCAATTCAGTCTTTCTCTTCTATTTCAGGATATCCATCAGCTATTTACCTCTCCATGTGAATTTCTTACAGTGGCAAAAGCATCTGATTTGTATAGATTGCTGTTTCTCCTATTTTCCATTGTCATCTCTCACTTTTCCTAATTGCCATATTAGCATGAGCATTTAACCAGGATGAGGATTTTGACCAAACTGTTCATGTCTCTTAATTTGTGGAACTCTCTCTCCATTTTGGAGATTTGTCTTTTTCTTTCATTGTGCCGTTTACGTTCTCTTACAGCCTGCTCCATTTACAATTTGCTTTTACTCTGGAAATAAGCCTCTGCAAGAAACAAAGTATAAAAGCTAGGGCTTCCTTGGAATATCCTCTGTTTCTACATATTCAACGTAGTCTAGTCAAAACTGCAGGCTTCTAGGCAAGTAACTCCTAGAGGTGATCCACTGATTAGTTCATAATGACATTCAAAACAGAGAAACCTTGTTTTGGATTCAGTGTCTAATGCTGGAAAGTTTTCTAAGAAAATTGTAGGTACCCTAATCATGATGTATTACTCACTTTGTGGGCATATTAATACAGGGCAAGTGCACGTGTTAGAAAGGGATGTTAGAAAGAGAAAACTCCTTTAGTTCTCTAGCTTGTGTAGTTGAATATTAAAGAGCCTACCCTGAGATTAGTTTTATTATCCCAGAGATCCATAGGTATTCAAGATCCCATCTCTGAATTACCAGAAAGACTGCTGGCATTCAAGAAAATCCGTTATGTTTCTAGCCTTTGATTTTCTTCTGAAACAAGGCTGATGTGATTGCATTGTCAGCTCCTCCTAATAATTTCTGACCACTGGCTTTCCCAAAGATTATTAGCTTCTATCCGTTTCTGTGAAAATGAGCTGCTCAGGAGGGGGACCCATATGAACGAAGGAGAGGCTGCAGCGTGAGCACAGAGAACTTTGAGCCAGCCATGACATGTGGGGCTTCTTGTCCAGCTGCTGTTTATGGGAAAGGGACTGATTTCATTGAGAAAAGAGGTAAAAAAAGCAGCAGAAAGAAAGTTGAGAAAATGTGGAGGAGAGGTGAAGCCCAGAAGGGCATGAAGTAGAAGCTGGGTGCGTGTGTGTATTAGCTGGTTCTGTTACTCATAAAAAAATCTTGTTAATACAGAATTTCACAACTATGTGCAGTTTATAACTGGTGTTTTTTAACACTTAAGTAATGCCAGTCATCACAGAGGTCCCTATGCTGGCCACTGAATCAAATTTCTTCTTGCTAATATCTGAATTTTCTAAATCCTGATGCTTGTTACCCGGCATTCTGGCATGGGCACATAAACATTTGATAAAAAAATGCGTGGCTTTTTTTTTTTTTTTTTTTTTACATTCCTTGTCACATTTGTTCCAGTACAGTGAGTTTGTGCTACTTTTTCCTTCACTGCACAATTTCCATGTATTATTAGTTTAAGCAATGAAAAGGGCATTTAAACTAGTCTTCGGCTAAGAAGATTAGCTACTTCTATCTATGAGATGCAGGCGGTCCCACTTGAACAGGCCTTTCTCCCACTTGAATATGACCCAATGCACCACTAGAGTCTTTGGCTTCTTGGCCCACAATTCACCATCATAATCTTTTTTTTTTCTTTTTTTTCTTTCCCCTTTGCTTTCCTATTTTATCTCCAGGGATTGGAGGGATTTTATAGACTTTCTGTACTTGTGTTGTACTTTTAATAGGCAAAGCGTGTGACGGAAGACACCTCTTGAGGCCTTATTATATAAGGTGCAAACCTGATGACATTCTGGTCTTGCTTTCGGGAGTTAGCTGAACTCGTAAGGAAGTTTTGTTCACTTCACCGTAGGAATGCCCGGGAGCTCCTGAACAGGAAGAAGACACAGCAGGACTGACCTTCAGGCAGAATTTCACGTGAAGTTTCTCCTCATTTGAGAGAAGCTCTGGTGAATTTGGAGGGAGACAGACCTTTCGGTTCTTGCAAATCCTCCCCTTGATACAAGCTGCCAGCAGGAGCTCTGCTGTTATTGATGCGGCCCTCCTGAAGCTCTGTGGCTGCTGCTGGGGAAGAAAATGCATGGGGAGTTGAAACATCAGCAGTACCTTACCTCCTAATTAGATCATGTCTCTCTCTATGTGGACGGATGCGTACATGCACAATGTAGAGCAGACTTAGACTTGGAAAGTTAGTTGTATATTCACCCTCAAACTTAGAGAAATGAATGTTGCAGCGCACCAGGGAAGACTAGCCTAGAAGAATTAATTTAGTGGCAAAAGTTCTTTCATAGTGATAAAAACGCTGGCCCTGATTCCCAGTGCATTATTTTAGTTGTACCCCACGGGAGACATTAGCATTACATTGCTGTTAATAGCAGAATTTTCGTCCACAAAGTTTAAATTGAAAGTTTCAGAAAATTTCCAGGCTGAGGTATGGTAAGAAATGCACACCCTATATTCCAAATGCACTGCAAAATTTAGGAGGACCGTCCTTTCCTTTCTTTCTGTCTTCTGCTTAGATCATGAAATTAATCTATAGTGAGACGAGTTGGCTTAACCTGGCTTTCCATCAGTTTGAAATTGGCTTCTGTCCAGCATTCACTTTATTTAAATATGATTAGCTGTTATTTTTCATCTTCTTTGTCTTGTATTTCTACTGTTGGAGAAACCAGCAAATTGCAGTATACACGCTAGTTTTTGCCTTTGATCTAATGTCGGCAAGTTCAGTTCATTACATAAAGCGTGAATAAAGGTATTTTAATACGGCTCTAGAGTTAGGTCAAAGCTGTTGAAGTTTGTACCTGTATATTTATTCTAACTATGATCTGCACGTTCTGACAGAAAGAAAAATATCTTCTTTATTATTTTTGTTCTTCTTAGCTGTTTTTCCATAATCATTCATTTACTTCTGTTTAGTGTTGTATCAATAATATGGAATGAATGAGTGGCGGTCTAGGCAACAGACCCAGACTGGAAAGGCAAAGGTATCACTTTCCCTTACAGTATGCTTTGGGTTTGGGAAAACACATTTAATTCTGAACAAATCAGATATTCCCTCTCCTCCATATACTCCTCCCTTGAACCTGAATGGTCACTTGAAAAAAATAAAATACATAAAAAAACCCCAAACAAAAACAAAACAAAAACCCCCACCCAAACCCATAGCATAACATACAAGCATTGGTGTTTTTCCAAACACAGAGCCTTGAGTTTTAACACTAGCTCAATTTATTGGTGAGGTAAGGTATTTATAATATCCATCTTAATTTATTATCAGAATAAATAATGGCTGTGTATTTGGGGACTAATTTTTGGTTTTGGTTTAATATTTTTTTTTTGCCTTTGTATTTTTTATCAAAGATTCTACCTCACTGCTTGTANCATCTTAATTTATTTCAGAATAAATAATGGCTGGTTATTTGGGGACTAATTTTTGGTTTTGGTTTAATATTTTTTTTTTGCCTTTGTATTTTTTATCAAAGATTCTACCTCACTGCTTGTATCCTCTTTTTTTTGTTGTTTTCTCCCCCTTTTTGGTATTTTCTGTAAAAGAAGGGCAAATCTTTTCTTGTGTGGCTTTCACAGCCCCTCAGCTATGATAGATAGGATATATGTGCCAGGTAGAATCTTACCCAGTTACCAAAATATTTCAGTATTGCACCTTGCAGCTATTGCTGCAGCTTCCTTCACTGCTACGAGAGGTGTCCCTTCATGTCCCCTCAGGCTAGTTTATTATTATTTGCTGCTGCTTTTTCTGGAGGTGGTTTCGAGAAGTAGATGAGTAGCTTTGATTGCCGTGTCTTCCTTCTGTCCTCCTCGCTGTCCCAATATGATAGGCGGACTTAAAGTTTGTTTCTTTGGGAAATTACTTGTGGTTTGGCATCTTCGTTATGCTGAATGAGGAGGATTGTGATATACACTGATTTCTTTTTCGGATTTGAGTTTTCTTTCATGGCACGTTTTCTAGTACCCTGTCTGATGCCTGTTTTCTGTATGGTCCAACCCACTGGAAAGTAGTGCTGCTAAATTTCCTTCTAGCCTGTAGCTAGGCAGCATGTCTCCTCTTGACTTCCTCTGGGAAATGTCATACGATTTGTGGGGATCGACCTGTCTGACAATAACAGCCCATTAATGATAAACTTTGATTCTATCCACAGTTCTGCCAGCCCAAAGAATCGACCTTTGATTCTTTAATCCCATTGCTTTCATTACTCTGTGACCCACAAACCTGGCTTGAAGTCTCCCATTGTTAGGTGGGAGCATTATTATAGTTTCAAGGCAATTGCAGCACTGAATTTTGAGCTCCCCTTCGCATTTTTCCCTGTGCCTGACTTTACACAAATCTTCTTTTTACGTTTCTTGTTTGGAAGCTAGCTCAGGGAAATCAGATGCTAATTGGTTGCCCATCTGTGTATGATTTTTTTCAGCTTTAAAGGTTATATTGATTGAAAACTATCTCACTGCACTGAAAATATGATAACTTTGTCACTTTTTGGTTGGTTCTTGGAAATCGTTTTTAATTTACTCCAAAATGTTCAGATTATAGTATTGTATTTCTGTGAATATTGAAACCTTTCAAATATTCCAGAAAGTTGGTTTCAAGCTTCTTTCACCACCAATTCCCCAAATATATCGTCCTCCTGATTATTTTCACCGTACCTATAATTTCTGTAAAGCTGGAGTTGGTTATTTTGGTATGCCATTTGCCAGAGTAACTGCTTTAATTTGTTTCTGGAAGGCAGCGTTGAGTGTCTTCTACAAGAGCAGCTTTGCTGGCTTGTTTCTCAGCAGCCACCTTGGAAAGCCCTAGGATTGCTTCTCTCCAGTCCCTTTGACCAGCCTGGATTGCATGGTCCTATATGAGGTTAAAAGTACCCTCTGCCATAAACTGTTGCTGTTCTTGGAATGTACAAATGTGGCCACAGTGAGAAGGCAAATACAACTAAGTCAAGGTAAAATTGATGTGATAAAATTTGTTACTTCATACTGTTACTTCCACAACCTTAAATCCACTTCTTTGTTTCGTTCTCTCTTACTTTGACGTTTTTCTTCATGTTACTGTCCTATTACGGGACAAGGAAAGCTTTCTCATATGGTAAATTAACCTGCTTCCCCCGGAATGCTGCTGTGGCAGCAGTTACTTAATTACTTATTTTGAGGGATAGCACAATTCATACAAATTCAGCAACAGCAGCTCCCGGGCACAGATTGAAGCACAAACTCTTAAACCAAGCAGTTGCAAAAAGAAAGCACCTTGACATAATTCTGAAATGGAAATAAAATATTTATTGGCCTTTTAAACCAGAAAAAGCTTAATTATGCCCCGTTGAAGAAGTAATACATTGCTGATATGTTTATAGAGAAGTAAGCACTGAAGTACAAATCCTCCTATAATAGAAGCTTTTCCAAGGGCCTGATTCTCAAGTGCACTGTAGTGTTCTTGGTATATGATTCATCTAGTATTACGACCAGTATGGCATCCGTCTTAATTCTTGGCATTCTCAGTACTCCATACCTCTATAGCAGTTCCTGGGGACTTGTAGATCTTGCTGCATGCTTTCTCAAGGCATCAGTTAAGTTTTAACACAACTGGAGAAAAATAAGGCCTGTAAAACCAGGGACAGTTGTGTTTTAATTGAACTTAAAGTGATTTGGAAACACATTTGTTCCCTTTAGCCTTAGTTATCACAGATAGCAAAAACAGAATCTCAGTGTCAGGGAAAATAGATATGATCACTGTAGTTTAAGAGCCTCCAGGCGCTGTTGGAAAAGGACTAATAAATGCATACAAAATTGCTGCTGAGAAGGTTCGGTCCTAGGATTACACTGAGAACAGGAACATACTGCACAGTTCTTAAGCATGGACTTGTAATAAGGCATTTCCTTTTCCTTCTTGTCACATTCAAGATTTATAGCTATAGAAAACGTAACTGAGTCTAAGCTTTTTTTTTTCTTACTGAAAAATAGTTCCACAGTTACACCTTTCCAGTGTTTCAGAATCTCATCTTGACTGTCTGTGTTGTAATTCCTAACTGTAGTTGCAAAATCAGATTTACTTTGATTTCTTGTCTTGCCTTGGTTTCACTCATTTTTAGGAGATGAGTAGCTTGAAATTTCTGAACTCTGTGTTAAGCCATGACACAATCTGCTCCTCGTTCTCAGAGTAAAGGGAAGTGTTTCCCCAGTGAAGTGTACTCCTCATCTTCCCTTTATTTTGCAGAAGTCCATTAGACTTTGTTATCCGATAGACAGCCTATCACAAGCTGATTAATTAGCTACAGCAGGATTGACAGTGTAACAACTATGAGCTTTATATTATGCTACAACACTAAGCTAGGAAACTTCTGTGATTATTTATAATTAAGCTGTTGTGAGGGCACAGTATCTATCAGGATGTGGATTCATTATGTGGATTTGCTTCCTGAAAGTAAAAAAATTAGCAGCATGGCATCTGAAAGGTTCGTTCAAATCCTTCAATATTCAGATGAGGGAACAAGAATATATGTGATTAGGGAGTGAAAGATCTCCAGTTCAGCAGTCTAATGTATTGCCTGAAATGCTTGGGAGCTACAACTTTGTATTCATTATTAAACACTGCCATGTTGACATAAAGGAAGATTTAATTTGTTATTTAAAACAGAGCAAGAAAGTTCTTTGTCATAATCCTTTTGTAAATAAGAGCTTGTAAAACAGTGACGACAGTCTCAATTTTAAATAGTTTACAGTTGCAAATCAAAGGCCGGATGCTGCATTTTGCATTTGTAAATAAACTCCCAAACTGGATCCAGTATTCCTTTTAAGATTGTCTGTAGTTGCAAGGAATAGATCAGTCCTGGGAAAGTGGGATAGACTTGCAGCATTGATAATAATGGGGTTTTTTGCTATAAAGACATACACATGCTAAAGAGATTATTTTCCTAATGTCTTGTTAATTTTAACAATCAATCCAAAGATTTGTTTAGGTAAGCAGATTTTTATTGATTGTCTTTTGAAGGCTCTGAATGCTACTGAGAGAAGCAGAGAGACTGAGCAAGCAATAGAGAAGATCAGTATTATGTTTAGCTTTTATTAACAAAATGAAAATTAAGTAATAAAAAAGGTATGAAGAATAAGGTGCTGATTCTCTCACGTGTGAACCTACATAAATATGTACACACAGACATATATATATATATATTTAGAATTACCTAAAACTGTCTTCAGTCCTTTTTATGGCTCAGTCTCTTGCTGATGGGGCACTGTTATGTTTCAGATAAATGTAGTTGCACTCTCTTACATTGCATCAGGATGAATTCTCATTCAGAAATGCGGCTGACATGCGTAGGTGTGTGCTGCATAAGCAGCCTGCTTTGAAATTTTTTTTTCCTGTGACTTTTTGCTCTCCAGTTGTTTTTGCCCTTCACCTGTTTTGCATTTTCTGCTTGCTTATGCGAAGTTAAAAAATATCTGATTTGCAAATCTGAAAGAGAAGAAAAGATCAGAATAGCTTATTGTTATATAAAGATCCTGTCTGTTATTTGTGGATATTGATAGAGGAGGTCAGAATTACAGATTATAGACTGTAATCAGACCAGTTTGGAAAAAAATAGTCTATAGAGACAGAAGTTTAAGCAATGATTTTTACTTAGCAAATTTCATACAATCTTTTCAAATCCTTGTGTCTTAGCTACTAAAATTCAGCAATCTTACAGTTGCCAAATCTGATAATGCTAAATGATGTGAATATTAACGTTGATAATGAGTTCCTTGAGTAGTCAGTGTGAAAACTCTTGTGACCAATGTGATTTTGTCCTCGCTTTTTGGAGTCTTTCTGACGATGTGATAAACTCCTGTCTTTATGCTTGTTTTGGCTTTGTAAGAAGAGAGAAAATGCAGAAAACTGTTTCTTTCCTGTTTCCGTTTTTAGAGCAAGGGGCAGAAAGGTGCAACTGTGGGGCCCTGAGTTTCACTGCCTGACACATCCACCTTTATTGATCAAGACCTCAAGCTACTGTTTTTCCAACTATAATTATCATAAAGTCACCTTATGCATAGGCTGTACTCAAGGTTGCATGAGGCATATCCTCAGTTATAAGACGAATCTTTCCTCATAACAAATGTGCTTGCGCTGGCTTGACTTGTCTCCTATTCGCTGCCTAATGACTAGACCACAATAAGAGATTTATGATTCCGCTACTTACGTTGCCTTAAAAGAAAGTGGTGATTTTTTTTTCTTCAATTTAAATCATTAAATCAGAAGACAACAAAACTGAGTAATAATCTTTTTGTACAGATGACTCTGTGGTTTGCTCTTTCTGTTAGCCTCATTCTTAACTTCTCAATTTCCCATTGCCACAAGCAGTGCTAGGAGGACTTAAAGGCAACACGTTGCCAATTAGTCATGGCTTGCAGACTGCTCATTTGAACAGTAGGCATTTATTTTTATGTCCAGAAGTCCACATTTATTACTGCAGATGAACCAACAGGGTGTAATTTCATAGTTAGTTCAATGGTCTAACTGGTTATGTAAACCAGGAAAATGAAACTTTAAATGTTGTTGCCTAATATTCCACTGTTTTACAGACAGATTGTTATTGTATTATAATTGCCTTGGAAAGGCAGCTTGTGTCTCCAGTCACAAATGAATTCACACAGGATATGACATTCTTAGTGTAGTTGTAAAGGGGAGTGGGCACTGTGCAGTAAATCTGAGAATAAGTGGATTGAGAGTGTTACTTTGGCCGTCTTAGCTGCTTGTCCAGAAACTATATAAATCCTACCTGAATGTGTTCCCCAAAAGCTGAATTTGTAAGATTTACAGTCCCAGAAAGTAAAACTCACTCTCAAGTGTGAGTGGTTCTGTTTTACCTCAAACAGAGGACGAGTTGTTGCCTCAGCTCCCTAGGTGAATAATGAAATGTGGATCATGTGGATTCTACAGAGCTTCAGACTTATCCATGTATGAAATAAGTTTTGGTAGCACCACTATCTGAGGGTGGCCTCGAGGCCCAGTCCAGGCATTCATCTCATAAACTTGTCATCAGACTTTGCACTTGATCCTGCACTGCTTCAGAGTATAAATGTCTCTTACTCAGCATTGTCTTCTCAGTAGTCAACCACAAGGGTCTCCATGTTGTGCTTGGTTCTGTCAGGAGGGCTCCAGACCCAGCTGATACTGCTTGTGAGTTTGCCAGTATTTTAGACTACAACTTTTACAGTCGTCATTAAAAAAATCAGGAGCGAGATCAAAACAAATGTCATTTTTCTGAATTGTCATCAAGATTACCGTGGCCAATATCATGATTTCTGTTTTTATACTTCCTTTGCTTTTGGCCTTTGAGGGAGGCAATTCTGCCTTGCCACAAAACATCAAAGGTGCAGTGAACTGGCTCAAATGGTCCTAGCTCAGTGCTCACCCTAGTGAAAATAATGCTTATAGATGGGAAGTGGTACTGTCTGAGCTTCTTGTTTGGTGATTACTGATGTAACTGTGCTCTGTGTGAGTACCTGCGTCACTGAAGAGAGGGATGGGTTTCCACTTCTCTTTGGGTGCTCTAATCAATATTTTTATGGAATAATAAGCATACCCACCTTTCAAGTTTTACCTGAAAACAGAAGAGTAAAAAAGAATGAAGTGTAAACATTTTCAGAGCATGTTTTGGTCCCCAAGAGCATGGAGTTACAATGTCTGCTGCCTGAGCCCTGCAGAGGGTGGGATTTCAGATGCAGTCTTCTGTTTGGAATGGCTCATTGCTCTAGCTCTAACCACCTCCATGCCCAGCGTGCCTGATGCGTTTGAGTCCTATCCTGAGGCACTAAGGCCTTCCTGTGTGCTGTACAGCCAACTTAAGAGCCTAACTTTGTGTTCCATTACTCTGAAAAATTGTTGATGTTCTCAGAGCATGTGTGTTTGCCAGGTATTTCTGAAATAATGTCTGTTTTTCATCTTACTGCAACTGCTCGCTATGTTTAATCACCATATATAAAATTGCAGTTCTAATTTTAACATCACAATTGGCTGCTGTGGATGTGGCTGTAATGAACAAAATGAAAAGTTATTAGCCAAATCCTTTTTCCTGCTCTGCAATCTAATAGTCATCTGGAGAAATCTCTTCAAAGTTGTTATAACAACTTTATGGGCTCAGTACAGAGGAAGCGTATACCTCTACTGAGGTTTTAAGCCAGTATTATATACTGAAGACCAACACACTGATTGGAAAAAAAAAATCCCCTTCATGGAGATTCTGCCTGATTTTAGGAATGCCTAAACCTACAAGGCAGCTCCCTTTTTGTCTCAGATGGCTCCAGGTGCTGGATATGTATGAATTTGCTTTTGTGCATCCTATCTAGACCTGCTCTAGTCGATTCAGATTGCTGTCACTTAGCAGCAGAAATAGGCCTTTACAAAATATACTGGTTTTCTCTAAGATGTTTCCAGCAAATTAAGATAGTAAAGGAGATGCTGCTGCTTATGACTGTACAGTTGGAATGCTTGCCCAGAAATTTGAAGGTTTACAGTTCTTCCCTAAGACAGTCAAAATCACACCTGAGTGCCATAACCAGTAGCTTATGGAGTTGCCGTCCCTCACATGCTCTTTTTTTCTCGTCACACGAACCTTTTAAATACTTTGCTGTGCAGTGGGGCACCACTGACATGAGGCAGGAGAAGATTGTGCAGTCTTCTGTGGCACCTTGACGTTAGAATGATGGTAAAGACAGAGCCACTGCCTCAAGCTGACAGGGTGGCACCCCGTCTACACTTCCTTTCTCCTGGACAGGACTTACACCGTCGTACTGTTTCTAAAATACAAGTGCTCCTACACTCTGGCAGTGAGTGTGTCTAGATAAAAATAATGAACTGTGGCCAGCTGCAGAACAGGTATCAGTGCCCTCCTTCAGCCTGTGATTTACATGAATAGATATAGGCATCTGTTGCCTTGACTGATGTGCCTGGTCTTTGCAGAGAGAGGGATTTGGCACTCACCATTCCCCTCAGCTAGATATGCCCTGTTTAGTATATGGCTTGTTTTCAGAGGTGTTTTTGCACCACCATCATTTCCAGTTCACATTACAAGGAAGCTAAATGTGCGCAGAGTCCAGGGTCCTCTTCTGGGACCCAGTTCCCACAAGTTGTGTTCTGCAGTATTTAGTTGTAGGTACTGGGGTACTTAATTTCATCTATAACTGAGTTCGTATTCACTATGCTACCTGAAATTACCTTGTACAATATAAACACATGGTAAGGATAGAACCAGCTGGTTTACTCATTATAGCTTAGGGCTCGTTTTCAAAGATTCTGGGTATGTATAGAGGAACAATCCATCTCCTGTTCTCCTGAAGATATAACTTAAAGAGTATATGACTGAACTTGTCAGGTTTACTTTTTGCTAACTGTAGGACATGACACTTGGTATATCTGAACTTACGTCTATGTAGAATATTGTCAATTCTTTGGAGTCAATTCAGGATACGGCATTCAAATTATCTGTCTTACAGGAAAAAGTGACTGGAATTTTTTTTTTCTAAAGTAAGGGAAACCTTCAGTTTATCGGTAATCTAGAGGATAACTTTCAAAAAGTACTCAAAGGTGAAGAATATTATATAATTTAGGTGTTGATTACCCTCAGTTTTCAGAACTTCAGAGCAAATGTTTTCCAGAATCACTATAGTGATTTTCATTACCTTAACACATAGATCCCAACGTTCCTTATTTTAGCAAAAGTTGTGGCTAAGGGAGTCATGACATCATATATGAAAGTACTCTACATGTACCAAAAATTGTAATCTCTTAGTTCTTTTTGTTCTCTGCACAATCTAGAAATACAAGCTCTAATATTTCAAGACATAGACACTAGTAAAAATTAATCTAATTTTAATGTTTTCTAAGCTTTATTCAAGCAAATTCAGAGACTGAGTATCTCCATATTTTAAAGATACTTATCTTTGTGTGCTGATTCTTAGATCCTATGCACTACTTTAATTATGTATAAATAAATATTTATGAACCTCCAGAATTTTTTCCATGGCAGTATCTCTACTTTTTCTTTGATCATAAAAAGTATAAAATTCTGCAGTGTAAAAGTATGATAGAACATGCAGATCAGAGCTAAAAATATTGAAGTTTTTATTAAAATAGGTATGATTTGATGAAATTGAGCGAAATTAAATACTGATATATGGCAGCATTTCAAATTGTGGTTTTTATTAGTCTATATAGCTTTCTCTTGGATGAAGATGTAAATTCTTAACAATTTTCTGCTTAAAACACTTCTGAAAAGGTTCTTCCTTCAGGGAGAAATTGTGTTGTGATTAGAGCTTACAAACATTATACACTGATATCTTATGCCTATTTGATCCTAAGTTTATTTTTTCTTTAGAAATAATACTTGAAATATCTGGAGCCATAAAAATGGGACCTATATTTGCAGTGCACAAATGAGAAACTGTTTTAACTGTATTCTCTGGTTTTGGCATAAATATATTTCCTAGTCTGGATACTTTAACGTTGGAACAAAGGAACTCCTGAGTAGATAGGCAAGAAAATTTTCTTTACCATGGGAGGGGTCAAACATTGGAACAGCTTTCCTAGGGTTGGTATGTATCCCCATGCATGGAGATATTCGGTACCCTGGGCCTGACCACCCTGAGCAGACTGTAACCAGCAGGTTGGGGGAGGTGATCCTTCCTCTCTTCTCAGCCCTGGTGAGAGCACATCTGGAGTGGTGTGTTGGCGTGTCCAGATCTGGGCTCCGTGGTACAAGAGAAACATGGGCATGTTGGTATGAGTCCAATGCAGGCCCGCAAAGATGTTGAATGGATTGGGGCATCTGCCATACAAAAAGAGGCTGAGAGAGCTGGGACTGTTTAGCCTGGAGAAGAGAAGGCTTGGGGAGATCATGTCAATGTGTATAAATACCTGATGGGGGCAAGCGAAGAAGACAGAGCTGGACTCTTCTCAGTGTTATCCAGTGGAAGGACAGGAGGAAATGGCCACAAACTGAAATGCCGGAAATTCCATGTCATTGTAGGGTTGGCCAAACTTAGAGAAATTGTGGAAAGTCCACCCCTGGAGATATTCACAAATGTGATTGGACAGGGCTTTGAGCAACCTGCTCGAGTAGACCTTGCTTTGAGCAGGGAGGTTGGACTAGACAATGTGCCAAGGTGCCCTCCTACCTCAGCTGTTCTGTGACTTCGTGACTGCAGCCCCCAGTCTTCATCTTGATTTTTGTACCGTAGACTAAAAAAATTGAAGTAATAGCAGTGAAATTATACTGATAGGCTAAAAATCGCTGCAGATTCCCTTATCAACTAAAAAGGATGAACAGATTTTATTTTAATTCTGTTGAATTCAGTATGCATTTATTGTTACTGTTTTTTTCCAAATCCTCCTTCAGGCTTTAAAAGCAATAACAATGTAACAGAGAGCTATAACCTCTGAGTTGAATTGAATATGACTCCATGTGGTAATAAGTGTTTTTGAAAAACAAAGATCTTAATAACACAAATAACATTGCTTTGACCCTCCTTTGAGCAGGAGGTCGGACTCTTTGATCTTCTGAGCTCCCTGTTGTTCTGTGATCCTGTGATTCTGAAATTGCTGAGCCATGGCGGTTCCTGTTATGTTTTTAGAACACTGAAGATGGTTTATCTTTCACACATTATAATTCTGAAAGTGTTGGCATTATTAGCAATGGTCAGAGCATCAAAACTTTTAATTCTGGGTTCATGTATTTCAAGATGATAGGAGAGTCTTTGCAAGGTGATCTGTTTGCTTGTTTTTCACATAAAAATAACTGATTTATTTTATCATAGTGCTATATTTTTTTTTTTTCTGTAGACGGGGTAATGATTTTTGTAGTGATTGTACTGGGGAGAGTAGAATAATCTCTAAACTAGGGATAATGTCAGTCCTTATACAGAGCTTTTCTGCAGTAATGAATTTCATTTTCTGTAGTAGAACATGCATTACTTTTTCTTTGAGCTGCTGTCAGATCCATGAAACCTTTAATCTAGTGCCATTTTCTAGATAACTCCTGAAGTAGTTCCAGCAGAGAACTTCTGCATCAGCAATGGCTTTCAAGAAAGCAAACTATCTGTTGTGAAGTCACTTTTAGTACTTTTCTTGAACTGTGGAAATGATAGTGCTTTACCAGCAGCTAAGTACAATTCTTATCAAATTAGTGATTTACACTACAAAGAAGTGTGAAATTAAAACAGGCATTTAGAACTGCTTATTTTATGGTCTGCTTTTGGGGCATATAGGTAGCATTTGGTTGCCTCAGTTGCATATGATCATTTCTGTATACAAATGTGGCCTTCTGTGGCTGGATGTGGCGCATATAACTTCTTGCTGAGTATACTGACAAGAGGACTGAAAAGTTGTCAAATAGATTTCAGAAAACTCCTTGTGGCAGGTAGACATTAAGATTAAAAGGTGTGCAGCATGTGATGTAGGCTTATATAGGCTTAAAATTATTCTCAAACAAGGAAAAATTGCCTTCCAGAAACTGTGCACAGTACTGAAAACATGCTGCTTCCCAGCTGATAATAAGCACTTCTGCAAAAATTGCAATAATAGCATTTATGTTCAGATAAACAGAATTCACAAGGTGTCTTTCCATAATGACGTTTGGTGGTTACTAAAGTGTTAAAGCTATTGTTGTAGAAGCAAAGTTCTTTGGCCTCTTTGTTAGTTACCAAAGGACCTCAACAATCAAAAAATATGACAGGTGGTAGCATTTAAAAGGCCTTTCAAAAAAATCTTGTCAAGTCCAAAAGCCAAAGAAGAGAACAGGCAGAAATGTACAGAAATAGTGTAATGAAACAGTGGCTGCCTTCTATCTTGAGCAGAGACTGAATAATTGCATGGGTTCCTCTTCTCTAAACCAGGATGGAAACTCTGGGGGAGATAGGTTGACTAAGATGGTCAGAAGATCACTGCACTGAAAGTAAAAAGAATATAGGGAAGAGAAAAGTGTACCTATTTAATGCGAAATGATTATATTTTGGGCAGCTGGTCAAAATATCAATGGTCAAGACATTCTTTACTTGGTTGTACTTACATGAGTTTCAAATGAGAAGAGCTATAATTGCTCATCTATAAACGTAAATTCAACCTTACGTATTACTGAATGCTGCTGGAAAGATTGACGTGATTGGAGTGCTAAATTCAACAGTCACAGCCTCTTCAAGAAAGATAAAGTGGGCAAAAGTCAAGAGGGAGTACTCGAAAATAGCATTTCTTGTTACTTTGTCAGTGACCTCTTGAAAGAAGATGAATATTTAAGGGATTACTGTCAGATTAGATAAATATGAAGCAAGTAATCAGTATAAAGTTATTTCCTGATGTTTGCAGAAGACCATCAGATCACCCTAGAAAAACAAGCTAATGAAATCAGGATGTAGTTATGATATATACAGGGAAAAATGAAGATATATGATAGAAGACTTCAGTCTGGATGAAATATGTTAGAAACATCAACTTCTTGAACAACAGCAACAAAAAAGGACTATTGAATTATAGGGGTTTATGTTTAAATTAACACAGATTATAATTGTGAATTGTTTAATAGTATTTCTCCATATCCAGACATCTACAGGTTGGCCTGATTATAAAAAACAAACAAACGAAAAACTAATTGGCTTACTGTCTGACGTTTAATGAAAGCGAAACTAAAAAGGAGGAAGTGGTAACAACTGATGGAGATCAGAAAGTAGGATCATTTGGAACGTAATAAGATTCTGAGAAATCTGATGTGATTAGTGCTGCTCTGGGCAGAGATTTGTCCTAGGTGATCTCTGACGGTCCCTCCTCACCTAAAATATTCTGTGATTCCAGGATGGTAAGAGAAAAAAAATCATCAGTAAGACATGTTTAAGTATATCAGGAATCAAAGAAAATCTAACAATGATACTAATTCATTGTTAGGAGGAAATAGTATTATCAGTAACAAGTATAAACAGCAGAAGTGTTGATTTAACGTTCTTGTATTTCCTGTGTCTGTTTTGGGGCAACAGATGACAAAACAAATGCTGTAAGCTTTTCTGCAGTAACCTGTAAGGATGATGGTTAGATACTTTAAAACAACTTGTTCTAAATAATTTTGTGTTTAAGTTTTCTGAAAAATTAGTCAAAGAACATTGTGACTGTTTGCCATGAATTTTAATGTCTTGAACCACTGAAGAACTTCAAAGGAACTGGAAGGGAGCTAACACTGCACCAGTAAGTTAAAAGACTATAAAGGATAGTTTAAGTTGATATAGGCTGAAGTGAGTCCTACAAAATGGAACACATGATGCAGGTTTTGACTAATAATGAGCAGACAGAAGGAAGAGAAAAATTATCCATATGGATCTATGAAAAATTACCTCCTATCAAACTTGTCTTGCTTTGATGAATTATATTTTTTGTTGAGAAAAAGATAATAAATTTTTATAACTTGACTTAGTTTCTAAGTAAGCTCTCATAAGGCATTTGCCTTGCAAAGGTTAGGGAATTATAAGTAATGAAAACAAGTCACTAGCACAGAGCGATCCTGATTAGTGAGAGAACAGCATGTCTTAATACATTTCATACTCCTCTCTTCTGGATTGTACTCATCTTTTCTGGAAAGCAGCATTCCTGAAAAGAACTATAATCTTGGTAGATAATTAGCCTATCATCACAGTATGATGCTGCACTCAACAAAATAGGATACTTGGATGGATAGGCAGATAAATAGGAGAATTTTTAGAAGAAATGCTGTGTCCAGTTCTGATGCCCATATGAGATGATATTCATAAATTCCAAAGTTTTCAGAGAACAGCTATACAAATAGCTAAAATGCAGTAAAAATATCTCCTTATAAGGAGAGATTCCAAGAATTCTCTTCAGACCCCCAAAAGATGATGGTGAAATTTTGTCACCTGAACTACATAAAAATTTCGATAACCACTTTAGACTACAAAGAAAAATATCAAGCATAATTCAAAGTGGAAGGTAGACAAAATAAGGCTGGAAATAAGGTATACGCTTTTAACAGCAGGTAAATTGAATAGAACAATTTACTGAAGCTTTCATTCAGTTCTACCTCACTAGCAAGTCAAGAGCAAATGTTTTCCTAAAGCTATGCTGTAGGTTAAAGAAAGCTCAATTCAGGGCAGTCCTTTGGCCTGTCATGCATATGAGGTCATCCTAGATCCTCAAAATTATTCGGTTCAGCCTTATCTACAAGTCAGCTGAACACAGATGTTTTTACAGGAAAATTGAAGTCTTATCATTTATACTATGAAAGCATGAAAAATGACCTTTTAAAAAAAATCAGAAAACCTTCCTTAGATAACAGAGAAAGCTACTTATTGTCTTAAATTGAGCAAAAAGTATGAGCAGGAAATTATTCATCTGGAAATTGCATGAAGCGAAATTGTAGTGGATATTAACAGTTCATTGTACACAAGATAAAGTAATTGCAAAAAAAAAAGCAAGCATGACTAAGTTCTTTGCTCAGATCTTTTAATAACTTGGTAGAATTTTTTTTGGTCAAAAATCCACAATGCAAAAATTGAATGACTCTGTCCTGATTTTTGAGGACAGTCTAGAGGCAAGCAAATGTCTGTAAGTAAAGAGACAATATTTGGCCTTTTCCGGATATATTATATTTTTAATTTTCAAATGGAAAATGTGTTCATGTGAATGTTTTCTGGGGGAAGATAGGAAGTAAGTAGTATTCCAAATCACATTAGTTTGCAGGGAGAGGAGGGAATTTATTTTTTACTTTGCCCTTAAATGAAAACAGAAATAATCTTATTAAATGTTTGAACATCAGTTCGTTAAACCACATAAAAAAGACAGACTCCGTTTTCGTCGTTAGTAATTTTCTATCTCTTGTATTCACTATGTCCCAAGACATCAGAGATGCAACAGATTCTTTTGCAGCTATGAAGATATGGAAGTACCCTCTCAGGAAAATTGCCCTCGTGCTTTTCAACTGCATCTGGGCCCAGTTGGCTATAGGAGTCTAAGGCAATACCTACAATAAGCATTTTAGTTCAGATCTGGAGTGTGGTTTTGAAATAAATCCTACTATTGTCTCCACTTACCATGCCTTGGGTCTTTCCAAGGGGAGGTGTTTGAGTGCATGACCTAGCTTCCTCAAGCAAGAACCAAGAGCCATGTGTGCTCTAGGGACACAACCAATTCTTCTACCTCCAGAAATTTGTGCTCACCCACAGGACCAATTAAGAGCTAATCTGTATGATGCAGTGGACACTGGGTCCTCAGCACCAACTCTTGTGCTAGGCAGATCGCCTCTGCTTTCTTGGCACTGCTAACTGATGTTCACACAGCCTGACAGAATTGCGAGTGTGCAGCAGATCCTTGTCCCTTTTCTGTGGCAGGAGCAGCAGAAACTACTCAGGAGGAAAGGATGATGCCTTCTGCTATCATCTGTGCCTGGTAAATATTGTTCCTGAACAGCTGTTGGCTTTCTCTGGTTTTTTGTTTCTGCACTTTTAGAAGCCCCAAAAGTCATACTGCGACCAGAACCCTGAATATTCACAGGGCTGGGACATGAGACCACATGGGTGCAGTTATCACACAGAGCTTATCACATTGTGTATTGAAGGCCTTCCACACCCATACTCTGGGCCTTACAAACTTTTATTGAAAGTGCTGTTTTGTAGAAGTTAAAAATAATTTATTTGCTAAGTCCAAAATCTTCAGGTCAGAAGAAACAACTACAACATTTAGTTTGACATCCAATTAAAACTCAGGCCAAAATTTTTCATGTAGTGTACATCTTTGTACAGCCTAGTAATTTATGGCTAAGCTAGACCATATCTTTATGAAAGACATCCATTTTTGATTTAAAATGTTCTACAGAGAAACCAGCATACCCTTAAGTGAGGTGTTCCATTGATTAATTGCACTCTTAAAATATTTCCAGTGAGACTTTGCTTAGCTTCAGTCTCCAGTCATTCGTCTTTGTGTCTTTGTCTGTCAAGGAGCTGCTTGCCACTGAAAAATCTTTTAATACATAGATACCTACAAACTGAGACTTTGCTGCCCTTGGGAAAATAGTTCAGTAAAAGCAACACACCTTGTCAAAATCCTTTAAAAGAAAAGAAACCAGAATTTTAAACATCACTTTATTTTCAATTCTTTCCAATTACAGGGGAATAACAAGGAAAACAGAGGTAACTTTTTTGTTCTTTCTACATAGTATAGTTATACTGAGCTTGTAAGAGATGGAGGGAGTTTTTTTACCAAACCCTGGCCATGAGTTGAAATGAAGAAAGCCGGGAATAGCATTCCTTTGTTTCCTCACAGTTGTTATCGTTTTCAGAGAGATATAACATGGTTATTTTTTATTTTTTGCAGTCAACTGTGTCTCAGAAAGTTGTTCCTATTGCAGCTGCTACTAACTAAAGCTCTTTTTTTTCCGAATGATAAAATTAGAAAAACCTAATGGGAAGTGTAGAGAAGGTGTAGCCAGGCACCCTGAGGTGTACAATGGTAGGACAAGGGGCGATGGACATAAGTTGGAGCACGGTTAGATGTAAAGAAATTTGTTTTATTTTTTACCATGAGAAGGATCATAGATGGGAGTAGGTTCCCAGAGAAGTTTTTTGAATCTTTGTTCATGGCGATACTCAAAATTTGACTGTACGCATCTAGAAGACCCTGCTTAGAGTGGGGAGTTGACCTGGATGATCTGCAGAGGCCCCTTCCACCATGAATTCTTCTTTAATTCTGTGAAGTAACACCACAACTGTGACTACACAAGTGTTTCAGCCTTTCTCCCATTGAGGGAACCTGACAAGGGCTTTCTCCTCCACCTGGTTGAGGATGTATGTGAAGCTTGTTGAAAACTGCTGTCTTTGAGGCTGGGAGAACAACCCCAGAAAGAAGTGGCTGGACCAGGAAAGCTCCATTTCCTTAGACAAGTAGGCCCAAAACCAACAGCAGGTCCCCATCTAACCATATTGCCTAGGCACATGCTGCATGTGAAACAGTGCATTATTGAACAGGTAGTCTAAGTTGGCAGCTTTGTTGACATGCAACAAAAAAATTACAATTAGGTTCAAGATTTGAACTACCCAGGTTCTGCAGTGCTGGTTACTAAATCTCAATCTTACAGCTTGATCTTTTGACAGACAGTCACATTCGGGTACATGGTGATACCTAAAATTAATTCCACTGTTTTTTTGTAATGAATAAATTGAAGCATGACGTTTGCATTTATTGAAAATTACACAGAAAGACACTAACAATCAGGAAACAGAACTCATTTTTATTCACTTACAGTTTGTCTTTCGGTTCTCTAGCCATTACAAAATATTGCCTCTGTCAGACAAGCCAATGTACAAGCAACGCAAATTAATAGCTAAAAGAAAAATGAATCTCTCATTCTAGCACAGTGTATTGTGTCACAAAATTTAAACAAGTATCATTCGATTACCTAATTCATTCCTTTTAATCAAACAAAGGATATGCCTGTCTCTGTAATTTTTCTATAAATAAACCATGAAGTCTGGAAATTTTTAAATAGGGGAAGCCAGGCTGTTAGCATTCAAATTCAAAAATGTCTCTAATATTATACTCTGAAAAAATATATATATACGTGATACAAATAAACTTGTTACATAAGGTCCTGATTCAGCAAAGAAATTAACTACATGCTTAACTTTTAGGCATATAAGTGAACCTGATAGTATTGAGTAAGTACACGTATGTCTCAATTCAAAATTATTGAATGTCAAGAGTCATTGTCTTTGTTAGAAACAAAAATGCATTTCAGCTCTACTCTTCATTAAGAGTATGCCTGGTGGATTGGTTGGTTGGTTTGATTGCTTGTTTTAGCAAGGTCAAATATTCCAGTTGTTATATGCCTATGGTAAACTTACTTTCAACTACTTAGGTAACAGCAGTGGTCAGATAAGGTACTTGATCAAATATAGTTACTAAAAACCAACACAATTCAACGGTTTAATTCCATGACCTCTTTCTTTTCCGTTGTGCTATATGTCCATGGAAAATTACGAATAATTTTTCAGTTAAATATTGCTAAACTCCTCTTTTCTCTTCCTCTGGTTTTCCCACAGTCTTCTCAAGATTACTGTGACTAAAGTTAAGCCAATATTTTCATCTGAATTCTCATCTTTGTCCTTTTCACTTTATTATTGCCATTATTAACATCTTTCTTGTAGACAGTATTTGCTCATTTGTATGCAGGAACAAAGCTGTGGCGATTTTTTGTGAAAGAAATATTGCTGGGGTTTTTTGGTAGTAGTCCCAATTGAAAAAGATCTCAAAATATCACAATGCTTATCCATTTCTAGTGTGTTTTCTACACAGTGTGGCGGGGTACAATTATCTTTTTCTATTTTTGCCATTCGATTTTTGTATGCATCCACTTAGAGCATCATAAAAAGATAAGCTGAAGACTTTGTATGCTGGTTATACACAATTATATATGGGGGGGAGGGGGGTGGCGGTGGCAGTGGTGGTGTTGCTTTTTGTTTTGTTTTTACACCGAATGATCTTCCAGCTCTTTGACTAAGAAATATTTTGATTTAAATGATGAGGTCCTTTCATAAATAAACCAGCCAGAGTATGGTAATGCACATGTGTGGTTTGAAGGTCTTGCAAGCAATTTATGAATTGAAGTTTTTCATACAAATAGTTCAAAATGTCGCTGAAGTCGTTTGTATTCTACTGCACAATGGCATCAAATTCTGTGATAGCAACTTCATTCTGTACTACTGTTCTGTTCATTAGGTTTCTTTGAGTCTGCAGTGCAAAGTGCAGTGTTAGAATCTCTGTGGAAGAGAGAGTTTAAGTTGTGTGGCTGAGGTTTTTGGCCAATGTTTCCAGCTCTTCATGTTCCCTCTGCAAACCTAACACTAGTGTTTGCTTCCCATCTTTTTGAACCATTCATTGTAATCTAGTTAGAAGTGCTCAACGGGCAAATCTTCAAGAGTTAGCTGCAAACAGGAATGGCTGATTGCTTTCTCTACATGAATGGGGAAGATAAAACATTATCTTTTAGCTTATGTAACTTTTTAGCATATTTATGTTAAAAATCAGCAGATTTGTCATCAGCAGAGTAGTGATGCTTTGGACCAGTCTCTTAATAAGAGTAGTCAGACTTGTAATAGCAAGGGACTAGATTCTGACTTGAGAGGTCCTGTCCAGTCTACATTCCGGCCAAATAGTGAAATCAGAAATTACGAAGGCAACATAATAAAAATGGAAAGAGGCAAAAAGAGAAAAGGCACCATTCAGAGCTGTCATTCTGGCAAATATATGCAGAGCACACGTATTAAATTTGTGCTACAAATTTAGTCTCTTCACTGCTATTTAGCTTCCTTGTTGCCTGTTGATTTTTGTGTGTGATTACAAGAAGAGGAATTAGGTACCTGCTGAGCTATAGTCCAACATTACGGGACTTAATTTTTGATGAAAGAAGAAATTCTGGTGTATCGTTCTGTGACGGAAGAATTGTGAAAGGAAATGCTTGTGATCTTTAAAACAAGAATACCCCTTTTTCATACTGAAGCCCATACTAAAAGTACATTCTTGAGCATTTTATGCTTTTGGTCTTTTTCATAATGTTCATTTTTTGTCTTTTCAAATCCTTTCAAGGCTTTCTGTAGCTCTTGATGTCACTGCCTTTTCCATTCTGGATTTCGGTAGGTTTTTCAAGTCTGATCTCTCTCGAACTTCACACACATATACAGGGTCTAGAATTATGGGTTCTAGAACTTCTTTAATATAAAAGAAAGGGAGTTATACTGACATGTAATACAATAGTGTTGGAAGCTTACTTCTTTGGAATAAATATGATAAAATAGATCCTAACTTTATATACATTTTGCATATCAAGAATAAAGACTTGTAAAGACTCAACATCAGTGAATTTGAAGTCATTTGAGAGGTCTTGGTAGAGGAACTGAACACATGGTTCCATGGTTTTAAAAAAGCAAATGCAAGAAAATACAGAAGAAAGATGAGTTTACTTCTAACTCCAGCACAGGTGGAACTACTGGATTATCTGTTGTACCTACGTTGCAGAAATTGTAGGAAGGTGTGCTGGTTTTGGCTGGGGTAGAGTTAATTTTCTTCATAGAAGCTAGTTTGGGGCTTGCTTTGGATTTGTGCTGGAAACACTGTAGATAATACAGGGATGTTTTAGCTATTGCTGAGCAGTGCCCACACAGAGTCGAGGCCTTTCCTGCTCCTCACATCGCACCACCAGGGAGTGGGCTGGGGCTGGACAAAATGTTGGGAGGAGACACAGCTGGGGCAGCTGACATCAACTGACCAAAGGGATATTCCATACCATGTGATGTCGTGCTCAGCATATAAACTAGGGCGAAAAGTTGGCCAGGGGGCCGCTGCTCAGGGACTGACTGGGCATCGGTCGGTTGGTGGTGAGCAATTTTTTTGTTTGTTTGTTTGCATCAGTTTATCTTTCTTGGGTTTTATTTCTCTCTTTTTGTTATTTTCCTTTTCATGGCAATTTATTTAGATTATTTTTGATTATTTTGTTTTTAAAACTGTTCTTATCTCAACCCATGAGTTTTCTCACTTTTACCCTTCCAATTCTCTTTCCCAAATCCTAGTGTGGGGGAAATGAGTGAGCGGCTGTGTGGTGTTTGCTTGCCACCTGGAGTTAAACTACAACCGAAGAATAGTCTGGGGACTCAAATATTACATGTCTTAGAAGCCCTTAAAATTTAAACTTATGAAAATGGTGCTGTAACTGCCTGGGAACGTTTTGGCAATTTTTTTCATGTTCTTTCTTCAATCTAGTTTCTCTGAGATGGAATAAAGATTGAGAGAACTTGCTTCGTACACAGGGAGATGATTTATAATGTTACTGACCTTCTCTGACTTAGCAGACAAAACATAATGTGATCCCTTGCTCAGCTACAAAATTTCAAATGTGTGTATGGGGAGACATCTTTTTTCTATGCGATGGCCAGGTGCAGTTTTCTGTGAGTTGTGGGAGCTTTGCTGTTACTGGAAGTTTTCTGAATGGTATATTCCAGGTGAAGCACAGATGGCTGGAGATTGGTATGGGAAGTGTTGAACGACATTCTCTTGCCTGCCTTGGATGAGGAGCTGGGCATGGAGACCATCAGTCCTTCTCTGGGCCTCACACCCTACGTGCCCTCTGTGTTAACCCTCTAGGGACTGTTGGCTACCATGCCACTGATGGGGAGAGATGAAAGTTTGAAATTAGAAAAGGATGTTTCTGTTTGCTTGTCTGTTCCTGATGCCTTTCTTTCACAACTGTTGTGACACTAGAGAAGGTGCATTGCTCCTTGTGCTCCCTGTTGACAGTGTCAGGGGCTTTTTAAATCCAAGTTACAGTGGTTATTCTCTGTACTACTTTCTAATGGTCATACATGAAGAAGAAAACTGTCTAGACTGTTAACTACCTCATAGACAAGGACTTCACAAACAGTGAATTATGTACTCTATAAGGGGAAGATTTAAAGGTGTCTCATTTCCTTTTTCATTTTTCAGCATCTGCCATCAAAACAACCTTTTTGTTCTCTGTTTCCACTGTAAGAAGGGCAGCAATACCTGCCTAACCCTCTGCAATAGTTACCACACGGTTGTTTTAGGACTAAAAAAGGAAAAGCAACTTGCTAGGAAAACACTAGAAAAGATAACAGATTTACTTTCAAAGACTTTCAAGTGTTTCTTAGTAGGTTGTATTGTGGTATATATCTTTACTGCAAATAAAATCAAGTTGGAAAATTCATACTAGCTTCCTATTGACTACTTAGTTGTTTTATTGATGTCGCTCATTTTTACATTTTATTTGCTTTAGTGGTAGTATATTTAGGATAACCGAAACAATAGTTTTAAGGCTGACAGAAAATCTGCTGAAAGTGATAGAATTTCTTTCCACTAAGTTTCTAACTAATTTGTACTTAATTTAATGAAGTTAGAAGACATGTTTTGCCTAGTGAAAAATCTACTGCCCTTGTAAATAATAAATACATGCTTAAAAACACACAAAAATTTCTTACCAAATTTCTTTTGGCACTGTAGACTAAACCTATTTTATGGAATGAAATTCTGATAAACAAGCTTTGTCAGCTTCTCATTTAGAGCAGATGACTTTATCCTTTTTGCATTGCTTTTTCATGTTAGTTTTGATTGCTTAGATTTTTTTATTTTTCTTGAGAATAAGGCTGCATGTTTTTAAATAAGATATTTTCATTTTTTGCTTTGTTGAATTTTGCAGAGCAGGCTAAAGAATGCATGTGGGTAATTAATATGTGTCTGTTGTTCTGACCAGAGAAGTACTTCGCCTGTTGTGACATTTGAATGTCCTCTGAGAAAGAGACTGAAAAGACTGTGTGTGAATTCTTTTGTTTGTTTTTTTTTCCTTCCCGCTTTCAGTATTAGTTTATGGGAATCTACTTTAATTTCAGTTATTTTACCAGAAATATTCTCACTGTTTGTAAGTAGGGATTTATCTGGGGTGACTCTTGAAATTAAAGGGCCAGGTTACGGTAAGATCCTAATAAAGAATGAAATCTTTAATGATGTGTATGTTTGAGAGTTTTTGAGTATTTAGTTTCCATTCATCTGGTTCAAGAAAGCAAAATACAAAACACATACTACGGATCGTACTGTAAGGCTATTTAAAAAGTTCTCAGAAAAATCAAATCTCTCTGTACACCCATAGGGTTCAACATACATTTGCTTTTTTAAAAAATGTTATTAAAATTATTTTGATTTAAATAATTAGATATGAATAAATGTAAATAATAACATGATGTTTTATCATCAGGTAATTCTGATGGCCTTTGTCTAACTCAAAGAATTTAGAAAATATTTCAATCATACCTGTTTTCTATAAAGTACTATGTAAATACTAAATTTAAGTAAACAAAATCTATAGGCTGTGATGCTTATACATTTATACATTTTCCATATATGAAAGTGTTAATATTGGTCTTGATTTTTCTCTTTTCTTTTTCTACCAGTAATCCAATTTTTACCTTGAGAAAGTACATTTGTCTTTTTTACTCAGATGTGTTTTCATGTGATAAGTTATGTCACTCTGATTCAAATATTTTACTTATTTTCAGTGCCATAGCTTAATAGTTGCAGTGGAAGGTTTCCATTTCTGATATCAAAGGTACCAAAAGATATCCCCTTGACAATCAACAATTTCTTTCTTTACAAACAAGATGAGCCTGCTCTTGCTGTCATTCACTATAATAATCAGCAAAACTTTGAAGTCAAGAATATTTTTAACTCAATGTCAAGTGAGGAATGTTTCATTTATCATTGTTTCTCTGCAATACTTGGTTAGGGTTTGCTTGCTGGAATGCCTATAATTTCACAGTCGTAAAAAAATATCTTTTTATGTGTCTTTCATTCAATACCTCAGCGTGTTAGAACTGAAATATGCCTGCAACCCCACAGCTTTCCTCACGGTAACATAATACATCTGAAGGATGCCTGCTACTTATGTTAAAATACTTAGCTCAGTTTCTTCTTATTGCTTAATGAACAGTTGTTTGTGTTATTAGGCAGTGTTGATTATTCTCTGACTGGTGCTGTCAGCAGTGTCAAAAACAAATTTGCTAGCAAATATTATAAAATCCTCATATTCTTGTACCAATAACATGGCCCAGTATGCAGGATTTTGCAACAGGTGCTCCTGTTGCAACAGGAGCTCACAAACTCACACCTCCCCTTTTTTATTTTTCGTTGTAAGTAATAAAGTTTTTTACATTCTCCTGCATGTCATCTCATCACGGATAACTGAGTATTCTTTATTATGCACGTATCTTAATTTGCCCTTAAAAGCCAAGAGCTTAGTATGCCTTCTCTGCTCTTGCAGGTTCCAGACAAGGAGGTATTTTTGTTCAGAAAAGCACATATTGCTTGACTTGATGCCCAGAGCACTGTAAATATTTGTAATTTGTTTTGCACTTAACAAAAATTAAAATGGCCTTCTGCATTAGAAATTGGTACTGAACACATCCTCACGAGAAGGCCACCTTCTTCTACCTTTGTATGCAGCCCGTGAACTGTCCACTTCCCCTTACCCACAACAGATTTCCCAGTAAAGCGAGTAGAAAGTTCTTAAGAAGATGAAATAAAGAGTAATATCTAAATGTACTGCTGGTACACAGAGTAAATGTCTCGGTGAGACGGAATGTCACAAAGAGCTGGAAAGGCAATTTTAGAGCTGCTGTTTATTGTCTTTCTCTTCCTTCCCTGGCATTCTTACCATTTTCTTTCCAGTTCATCCTCTGTTTCTCATTTAGTTTTTCCTTCTGTGTTTTATTGCTTTTGAGAACTCCCAGCTGATCCTCCTGTGCTGCGTTTCCACTTCCTCTCACAACTGCCTTCCAAAACAGGATCATTGAACAGTTAATGCTGGCACTTAAAATGAGTGAACAACCCAATTAGATTAACCAAGGGTAGGGAAATTCACGTCTCAGACCTTCATTCTCTGCCAGCTCAGGAAGACAAAAGAACATCAAACAGCTCCCAAGTTCTGCCAGGCATAGCAGTGCAACATATAATTGGGACCGTAATGTCCGTGCTGGTGATGATGTCGCTGTTTTCCGCCTTCAGAGGATAAGGACATTTGCTGTTTGCTGCGGTAGAATTCAATAGAAGAAATGAGAGAATTTCACAGGTTCAACGTTTTAGATCTTGGGTGTGAGCAAATACAGATAACTATTTAAGCCTTCCTGGGAGTAAAAGACAGTAACCAGCCCTTCTGATCTGCTTTGTGGATGTTCACTAATCCGTCCATACTTATGGCTAGCTTCCTGTGGATCAAGAATTTGCATTTTTGCTCCTGAGTAACACATGGCATTGGAGAGAGAGCAAAGCCATGGTACTTGGTCTCAAAAGATAATAAAACATCGCTAAAATGACTCTTCTATTATTTAGGCAATGTGGCTGATACAGAAGGAAGGTGACTTTTCCAGCTAAGTGTGGGGTTTGGTGGTTGTTTTTTTTTTTTCTTGGTTTTTTTTTCTTTTTTTTTTTTTTTTTCATAGCCTTCTTGATCAAGCTTCTTATATTTCTGAAGGGTTTTGCAGCTGCACTACTTAAAGTCTTTTTTTAAAGATCTAAGACAAAGTTATTATTGAAGTGTTGGTAAAATGCATTTATAGATATATTTACTTATAGATATATTTACCTATATAAACATTTTCTATACACACAGATGCACACCCCTCCTCCTCAGAAAAAACGTTGTCAGGACCAGGATTTAAAAAGTGTGTGTTTGAGATGAGTCCCACTGCCACAGAACAGAGGTCAACACCATTACCTTTACTGGCTGGCATGTTGATAACGTGGTTTCAGTTCCCCTCCTTCCTCTGCCAAGTGATGATAATTTTCAGTGCTAGCTGACACATGGGCATAGACCAGTTTTCCAGAGGTTTTGCACTGAATGTGATTTGCTCTTTCCGTTGCTTCTCATTGGCAGAATAGAGATAAGTTGCCCTGCTGAACTTCTGAGATGAATTCTTACATTCGACTATTTACTGTTCTCTGTATCTTATTCTTGCCTTTCACCACCTTCCTTTAGTCTGTCCCTCAGTGAAGGAGATGGCACAAGTTATTTCTGCCTACAGCAGTCCCCCAGAAATGCAAAGTCAGGTTATTGCTTGTTTTTTATTCAGGTGTCCTTTATTTGTGCAGCAAGGCAGAAGTTCAGAGATAGTGAGGATATACAACCTTAGTGCAGGCCGCTATTTCAGCAGATTGCCAAACACTATTTGATAGCTAAGATTGTCTCTCATTTGCTCAGACCAGTTTGTAAGTAATCTTTAGATTTCACTCTGGTTTTGAGTCAAGAAGCTAGTTAGATTTTGACTTAAATGTATTCTCTCTCACTTTAATCTGCACAAATTTCAGAATCAGTGGTCCTGAAAAAGTGTTTCCCATTGGAGTTTTTCAGAGTTTCTATAAATATATACATATATAATTTTATTTTTTTAAAAGACAGGATGGTATGTGAGTAATTTAAAAGTTCCCTTCCTACACTTTCTTGATTTCATTTTTGAAAGTTGCTATTGAAGTTTGTTTGCAATAATAATTTCTTACTGGCATAGCATTTCATTCTTAGAAGTACTTCTGCAAGTTTGCTTCACTTTATAAAGCCTGAACAGACCTTAACAGACCTTTTCACTAGATTTCCTATAAAGTGATTTCTAATGGTTAGTTTGCTTTGCCTTCAATAAATTTCAAATGATAAATATTTGTCAAACATAAAGACAAATTTCTAGTGTTAGTTTCTCGGTAAGAAAATAGTTTCACTTTGCTTTAGTCACGGTTTTACAAAACGTGTCACCGGTTAATCATCATGGAAGAAGCCTTCCAACCTGCTGCTGATGTTGCATTAACAGATATCCTGGGTGCTTTGTTAAACTCAAAACATTTCAGTGGAGCTTTATACCTGAGACAGTATTTAATTCCTCAAAGTAATTGCTCTTGCCAATCTTTCCACGCACCGGTTTAGCGTGGAATGAGGTTATTAACAAAGGGATGCTGCTAATTTCTAATCCTTGTAATTTCTTTCTGTAGTCAGTGCGGAAAGAGAGAGCGAGAGAGTGCCCTCTAGAGAACGAGATCAGCTCCTGAGTTAGGTGTTGCCTTCAAGAAGAGTCTTTCTCCATCGACTTCAGAAGAAGGCTAAAGGAACTAAAATAGCTTGTGTAACTACTCTGGATTTCTAACTCATTAGGAAGGCTTAATTATATCAATATGTTAGAGATTTTTCTGTGATATAAATTCACCTTCCATCTGCACAACCTTTTCATCCTTTTTTTTTAGCTTTTTAGCTTCTAGTCAAAATATCTCCTCCGTGAGTGTCTCAGTTAATATGGGAATGTCACTGAAAACTGTTTCCAAATTTGTTTTTGAAAAAAATGAAGACATTTGCATGGGAAGGCAGTAAAACACTACGCAGCCTCTTACTGCATATTGTTCATTTTAAAAGGAATTTGCAAGGGCCTTGCTGCTCTTTCTAGCTTGCACGCCCAGTTGATAGTATTTGGTTTAGAACAGCCCCTGAAAGTACCACTTAAAATGAAAGTTGTTCGACACACATACAGAACACCTACCTTGTAGACCCACGCTCAGCATTATTTGGTAAAAATCAGCCACCACTTGCACATAAAGCCTGAAATTTCTACAATAAGCGAGGTATGATGTATTCTTAATACAACTAACTGGATTTCACATACTTGCTTTCACTTGTTCTGTAGAAATATACATCTGCCTAGTTGTTTACATTACAAGTTTTAGCTTTTGATCATGGAATGTTTTGTTCTCCTGATTCACTTAAAATGATAGGTCTTTTAAATGCAAGCTACAGAGTTTTAGTCTTTGTACCATGAAGTTTTGTTAAAAGTTTTCCCTTAACGAAATGAGCGTGCTACGATACATATTTTGAATTGCTGCTGTATTTCCCATATCAGAACGTACACTTTAAAAACGAATTTATTTTTTTGTTGTTGTTGAAGAACCGAATGAAATACATCTCTGTACTTAGAGCATAAGAGTGCTTTTTGTCATCTCTGCACTGATGCTTCAGTATTTGTTTCTAGTTTGTAGTTGAAAAAGGTTGGAAGTTCTGGTGACAGTGTGATTTTGCAGAACTGCCATTTGTTTGGTTTACCTGCAATTGGTAGTTTTTGTTTGCTTATGATTGTATTCTTTTTTTATTCTCTGGTACACTCCACTTTTACCTATGGATGCTTCTATTCTTCTTCTACATTCAGCAGTTTTATTTTCATGTACTTTTTAAGCCCATGCTTTTTCTGCTAAGTCGTGTTTATTTCTGAAAGTAACCTCACTATATTTCGATTCAATTTTGTCATAAATAAATTTCATTTCCAATTGATCCACATTGATATGATTTAGCTGCATTACTTAGTTGCTTACCATAACTCAGGGGCCTTATGGTGCAGCTGATTTCACATTAATAAAAGTGGGTTGTTTTCTGACTATGAACTTTTGAGTGGGTCACTCAGAAATTTCAAACAGGCCATTAGTTTTTGAGAGCAGACCAAAGAAACGTATGTTGTTGGAGCAAGCAGTTGTGCTGAAATTAAATGGTTTATGAAAATGGAAGAACGTTACAGGAGATTTTGTGTGAGGTTTTTCTGATATGGGGTATTTTTTTTAGAAAAACTGACAATATAATTTCAGGGAGATCAGAATGGATGGAGCAAATTAGTAATTTAAACATTTTATAAATAAGAAAGTTCAGTGTCACTTTGAAACTATTTTTTTTTTCATTCTTTTATTGTATAGCAATGAAATGTAAAAAATGGAAATTACAATCAGACTTTTCAATAAGATTTTGTACAGAGTTACAAATTTCGTTACTTTGCAGTTATCTAGAATAAGCTCATCTTCTATAATTCGTCTCCAAATTCTGTCACTCCATATAGTTGTTGTTTTCTGTCAATTTCCTGTTCCCACTGGTATTAAATGGAGGCCTGTCATGTTTCTTGGGAGGGGGTAAGAGGATGTCACCTCAGCTATCCTGCAAAAGTATCGGAAAGTAGGAAAATAGTGCCTTTTGGGTTAAAAGATGCAAAGGGAAGTATTCTATTTTGAAGTGCTCTATTTCTGTCACTATGTAATTAGCATGCAACGTAAATGAATATGGTTAAAAAATGGACTCTTGTGTCTTGGTGCTAATCACAGTGCAGTCAGACGGACAAGAAACATCATTTTGGTCACCTGCTGGGCAGTTATTCACTGACCTTAACGACCGCAATGAGCAAAACTGATTCTATTTTAAAACCTTGAATGTAGCTTATGACAGTGAAATAATTTTATCTTCAAACTCTTGGTTCAGTAAAGCACATTGATTTATAGGTATTCTCTTTGGAGGTTTCTTTCCTTTTTGGAGGTAACTCAGAACTGGGAACCGTCATGGTTAGATGGAACTATTAGTCCCTCTGATGTACTTTATGAACTTAGAGAAAGACCTTACTTGTTAGATTCAAGTAATTCGTAAAACTCACTGAATCTGAAGATTATTGCCCAGTGTTGCATTGCAGGAGTTGAGACAAGATTTGATATTTCATATAGATGTATCCAAAAGTGTCTGCATGTTTCTTACCATTACTTTACTAAAGGATCTACAGAAAGTTGTGATGCATGTTTTCAGGTACTTACGTGTGGTACCTTACAAACTCTCTTCAGGTCTTTCCATTTTAATCTCTAAAGTCTTGACGTGGATCATAGTATTGGGAAAATCTGCTTCCATTCCTGAGTTTCATAGTGTTGGTGTAATGAAATCCTTTTCTCTGCTTTTAGCTTGTCCCTAAGGAAAATGAAGACATGCTTCAGTGTTTTTTATTATCCATTTTTAGGATCTATTTTCTTATGAATTAATGGCTTCAGTTCCCGAGGTTATCCATTGTACACCATGCCACTTTATTTTCTTAGGAATTTGTTGAAATTCCCCTTGCTCGCTGAAGAATTTTTAGACGTCTGCCATTCCCCTTCTCTGGGCATGGAATTTACTT